>CM033752.1:16583142-17052735 GCA_019671005.1 Hibiscus mutabilis | reverse complement strand
CCTCAGCCTACGGGGTATTAGCAGCCGTTTCCAGCTGTTGTTCCCCTCCCAAGGGCAGGTTCTTACGCGTTACTCACCCGTCCGCCACTGGAAACACCACTCCCCGTTCGACTTGCATGTGTTCAGCATGCCGCTAGCGTTCATCCTGAGCCAGGATCGAACTCTCCATGAGATTCATAGTTGTATTACTTATAGCTTCCTTGTTCGTAGACAAAGTCGGTTCGAAATTGTCTTTCATTCCAGAAAGAAGATATCAACAATTTCCACAGAAGGTGGTAAGATGATGTCTTGAGCAGTTACATATCCAGGACCTTTGGCACAAATAAAGGCGTTACGAGTTCCATACAAATTACCTCTCAATACAATTTCTTTCAAATTCATTAAAATTTCATGTACTGATTCTTGAATACCTACTATGGTAGAATATTCATGTGGTATTTTCTCAGATTTTGCACGTGCAATGTATGTTCCTTCTATTTCTCCAAGTAAAGCTCTTCGCATCGAAATGCCTATTGTGTCGGCTTGGCCTTTCATAAGTGGAGACAGAATAAAGCGCCCATAATAAAGACGCTTACTATCTGTTCTTGATTCAACACACTTCCACTGTAGTGTCCGAGTAGAGACTTTTACTTTCTCTCGAACCATATATTATTATTTGATCAGATCATTGAATCATTTATTTCTCTTGAAATATCTTTAGTGTTTATTTCTACACACGTCTTTTTTTAGGGGGTCTACAGCCGTTATGTGGCATAGGGGTTACATCCCGTACGAAACTTAATAGTATACCACTTCTACGAATAGCTCGTAATGCTGCATCTCTTCCGAGACCAGGACCCTTTATCATAACTTTTGCTCGTTGCATACCTTGCTCTACTACTGCTCGAATAGCATTTCCCGCTGCGATTTGAGCAGGAAAAAGGGTCCCCCTTCTTGTACCCTTGAATCCACAAGTACCGGGGGAGGACCAAGAAATTACCCGACCCCGTACATCTGTAACAGTAACAATGGTATTGTTGAAACTTGCTTGAACATGAATAACTCCTTTTGGTATTCTACGTGCACTTTTTCGTGCACTACTGCGCCCACTCCTACGTGAACCAACTTTTGGTATAGGTTTTGCCATATTTTATCCTTTCATAAAGATAAGTCAGAGATATATGGATATATCCATTTCATGTCAAAATAGATCTTCTATTTTTTTATTTAATAAATAAGTTGTGTCTCGCTTGATCACTATTCACTGAGAATCTAGCAATAAATCTTCGTTCGGCAGAAAGATAATGAATGTTTATTTGATCTTGATCATTGTGGAATGAAAAAGGAACTACACTGAATTTGTACGAACCCCTGATAATATCCACAAATGGCTTGTTTTTGGTAAGAGATGGACATTACTATATGTAAATTCGGGTGAATGGTACACATCGGTACTCTAGTGTATTTCCCCCTCTGAGTCAGAATAAATATGTTTTCGAACCCTCTCTTTAAAATTTAAAGTGTATGTTCCCGCGCGAATCTCAGCAATCACTTGTTCGGATTCTACATATTGATCGTTTTGAACTAAAAGAAAACTTTTTGGTGGAATAGTCACCTTATGTATAATATCTTCACTCTCAATAATTACATACAAGTCCATATAACATAAAAAAGCAGGATGCAATAGAGATTAATATTTAGGGATAGATATTACCTTTCTTTTTCTCATTTCAAATAAATTGAAATGATTGAAGTTTTTCTATTTGGAATCGTCTTAGGTCTAATTCCTATTACTTTGGCTGGATTATTCGTAACCGCATATTTACAATACAGACGTGGTGATCAGTTGGACCTTTGATTAATTACCATCTCTTTTTTTGACTGACCCCTTTCTTTAATTCTTTAATTTTATAATAATTTTCTAATTTTAATTTAATCCAAGGAGGTCAAATTTGAATTGCTGTTCAATTTTTTTTTCAGTTCGGTGTAATTTTCGACCTAATAAGAGCGGAATCGCGCTCTGTAGTATTTGAACCTACGACATTGGGTTTTGGAGACCCCGTTCTACCGAACTGAACTAAGAGCACTTTCTTATCATAATAAATAAGACTGTAAAAAAGAGGATTCTTGTATTTTATAACCCAATACATCGCGCACACCTATACTATCATATATCATATATAATATGAGAAAATGATAGATTATGTATGCTTAATTTTAATCAATCTAAAACTACTTCCTCGTTACTGCTCAAAGGAGAAGTGCTAGGTAGGGATGACAGGATTTGAACCCGTGACATTTTGTACCCAAAACAAACGCGCTACCAAGCTGCGCTACATCCCTTTCAATTGGCCTACAATGTCATTGTAGAGAATCCCTGTCTTGTTTTCCACACCCTTATTTCATATATTGATATACAAAAATTATCTTTTCGTTTCCTCTTTTTGGTCTCATATCATATAACAACCATATCATGAATAGTAAATGAATATTTTTGGCGGGAATTCTCAGTCGGAAAGGGACTTATTTGCTGTTTTAAGAAATGGAAAATCTTATCTATCGAATCATTGTACATTTAAATTTGAACTTTGAATTAGGAATTCCGGGTACAAATATACAAATACAAGTGGTCTTTAACCACACATACATGTGATTATATATGTATTACCTTAATGTAATACGATAAAGAATGAGGATTTTAAATGCGAGATCTAAAAACATATCTTTCTGTAGCACCGGTACTAGTACTCTCTGGTTCGGTTCTTTAGCGGGTTTATTGATAGAGATCAATCGTTTCTTCCCGGATGCGTTAACATTCCTTTTTTTAATTCTAGTTATTGCCACGGTACGGGGCGAAAAAGATTAGATCGAGATACAATCAAATATCTGTGACTACTCTCTCGCCCCCTTTTATTTTTATTTTAGTTTTTTTAGAATTAGATAAAATAAATAAGGAATGTAGAACGAAAAAAGTGGATTCAACCTCACCGAAATTCGGGTTCAAGCTCCATTTAAATACTAGTAGAGCGAAAAGAGAAATGTGGCTGGAACAATAGTATCCTACAAGATACTTAAAGAAAATACTGTACTGTTATTTGATTCTAAATAGAGTTAGAAATCGTTGTATTACTTATTCTTATTATTTACTATTACTATAAATCTATATTGATTTACTATATTGATTGCAACGAAATCTTTCAAGATTTGGTTTTAAGTTAGCAACTTTTATTTCTTTATTTTTTCATTCCTTTCTTCTTCGCTTTTGATCAGAAAATAGAAAAGTTGGGTGAATTAAAAACTCAAAGGAGGTTCATGGCCAAGAGTAAAGATGTCCGAGTAACGATTATTTTGGAATGTACCAGTTGTGTTCGAAATGGCGTTAATGTTAATAAGGAATCAACGGGCATTTCCAGGTATGTTACTCAAAAAAATCGACACAATACGCCTAGTCGATTGGAGTTGAAGAAATTATGTCCCTATTATTACAAACATACAATTCACGGGGAGATAAAAATATAAACCTGCTCGTATATGTCACCCCTTCCCGAGAATATAAAAATATGACAAAAAATTATGACATTAGGTTATAATATATTAAGTATATAATTATATAATTAGTTGTAGATATAACGCATATTTTATTTATATGCATATTATATATATATTTTATATTTATTATTAATTATATATATTTATAATCCTCATACATAGGCATTTTGGACGCCGCTATTGAAATAGCCTTTCTGGCTATATTTTCGGCTACGCCGCTCATTTCATAAAGTATTCTGCATGGTTTAACGACAGCTACCCAATACTCGGGAGATCCTTTCCCCGAACCCATACGTGTTTCTGTAGGTCTTACCGTAACTGGTTTATCTGGAAATATACGTACCCATATTTTTCCACCACGGTATACATTTCATGTCATTGCGCGGCGCCCCGCTTCTATTTGTCTAGATGTAATCCAAGCGGGTTCAAGTGCTTGAAGATCATATCTACCGAAACAAATGCGATTACCTCGATAAGATATTCCTTTTATTCTTCCTCTATGTTGTTTACGAAATCTGGTTCTTTTGGGGTTATAGTTGATGGTTGTTTATGAATTCCATCTCTACTACAGAGCTGGACATGAGAGTTTCTTCTCATCCAGCTCCTCGCGAAAAAAATGACTAAAAAAATATTTTATTCTTAAGATATACAGGTAGTTAATGAATAATAGATTGAATCTTGGGATTCTTTGCTTTGAGATTTTATCCGATCTATTAGAAATTTGTATATCTTGTTCGTATATATATTGGATATATATATATAAGGAATTAAACGGGGATTCTATTTCTAGATAATGTCTTATCTTGGTTTTGTTATAATGTTATAACGAATCTTTATTTTGTTTTGTTTTTTATCATATTCATATCAGATTCTGATCGACAAAAATTTAACAATCAAATAAAATGTAAATAAAATTTTCGCGGGCGAATATTTACTCTTTCAATATCTAGTTCAGTTGTCGGGTTAACTCATGACCTATCAGAATCAGAATAAAAAGAAATGAAGTGGTCTCTGGTTTGTTCCGCCATCCTACCCGATAAATCATTAGGATTTGTTTTCAATAGAATCCTCTGCATTCACAGGTTCCATCGTCCCCATCGCTTCTCGATTAATGCTTAGGTCTGAATTCTCCAATGGAGCCTTAATAAAATATTTAATAAAATATTTAAATTTAATAAAAATGAAATAAAATATTTAAATTTAATAAAAATAAAATAAAATTTGGTCTTGAGTCAACCTTCTCAGTCTTTATTGACTTAAGTTAAGGCTCTTGATTTTTTCTTCAATGAACGGATATTCATCTAATTATTGATGAATCTCTATTGATGCTCTATTACATTGCTCTTTATGAGATGCTTCACAGACCTTACATATTGGAATCATATATCATTTCATTGCTATTTCTTTTTCTCTTTCTCTCATCCTTCTATTTATCCACATACTTTTTATTTTGCTTCAAAATTTATATATATTCATAATTAGATTATCAGATTGGTTTTTTTTTACTTAATGCAAAAAAAAAAATCAGTTGCTATAATGATATGACCAATATATCATATCTTGACTGATTCTTTGGAT
This sequence comes from Hibiscus mutabilis, assembly GCA_019671005.1. Lineage (NCBI taxonomy): Eukaryota > Viridiplantae > Streptophyta > Magnoliopsida > Malvales > Malvaceae > Hibiscus > Hibiscus mutabilis. The sequence goes on along the minus strand of CM033752.1, from coordinate 17,047,629 downwards.
CCAGATAATCTGAAGCGATGAGTTGGTTATTAGTGCTATAGTTATTAGCTTATACTGTGGTCCGTCCATTATTTTTGAATCTTAAGCCTAAAAAACCCAATGAGTCGCACACTAAGCATAGCAATTATATCAAATGATCAATCAAATTTTTATTTAACCTTATAGAATTATAGAATTTCCTTATAGAATAGAATTTTGAACTGCTCATTTTTTTATGTTCAATCAAAAAATGAAAGAATTTGTCATATCTTGTTCTATCGCAGGATAGAACGTAAAGACAAGTAGAGTCTTATTCTTATTATTCTTCGTCTATAAATATCCAAATTTTGATTCCTAATACCCCATAGATAGTTCGAACTCTATAGGAGCAATACTCAATTTTCGCTCCAATGGTTTGTAGAGGAACCCTACCCTCTCGGATCCATTCGACACGCGCGATTTCTTTTCCGTCGATACGCCCTGCAATTTGTATTTGAATTCCTTTTGTATCCGCTTGCTCCAATAACGAATCATTGGTTTAACTGAATAACTAAATAAAATAGATAGACCTTTCTCTTTCTCTTCGTCTCAGGTCGATGGATCTTCTCAACTGGAGGATCCCTTATATGGATAATATATGGATAACACACATTCCAGTTGACCGAGCCTAATTCTAATTGTTTTGTTCCGAAGCAAAGATATCCACGGGGTGGTTCGCCCTATTCAGATATTCACGACCGAGAAGTACTGGATTCTCTTTCGGATAGGTCCTGAAAGGAGAAGGAAAGCTGGAATGCCATACGGCGTCTATTATTGAATTCACCCGACCTGATAATACCCATTTTGGGAACGTCCAGTGCCAAAGTCACGGAATGGGTAAGTCGCCAATCCCTAAAACGGACTATGTAATGTACTTTATCCGCTGGGTTACGGGGGAAGGAATTTTTAAGTTCAACCAACCTATTTTCAAAATAGGAAGTGGATAAATAAAATTTTTGAGAGAGTCTTTCATTTGTCTATCATTATAGGCAATACCATCCATATCATCTATGGAATTCGAACCCGAACTCTATTTATGATTCCTAATTTCTATCGCATTTTTCTATCTCATTTCATATTTTATTTTAGCATATCGATTTTTTTTACGTCCAACCTCTCCACCTTTTTCCATCTATATTCCTTTTTTTTTTCATTTCATGAACGAATTACGCCTATTTTCACATCTAGGATTTACATATACAATATATATTACTGTCAAGCTGTCAAGGGTGAATTTATTATTTTGTAGTAGTGAGTTTAATTTCTTATTTTTTATTATTGATTTCTTATTATTGAGTTTATATTATATAATTTTCTAATTTATATTAGATATTAGAATATTAATTCTAATTAATTCTATTTCTAATTAATTCTATTATATATTTATATATTCTAATATATATATTAGAATATATATTCTAATTATTATATTTTATTTATAATATATTATATTAATATTTAAATTAATATTTAATATTATTTTTTATATTATTTATTATTATTTATATATTTCTATTACATTTATTTTCATTTATTTTATTTGCATTTCGATTCAAAAAAAGTAAGGAATTATAAACTTGAAAAATACGGATCGGGTTGCGCCACACATATGAAAGAATATAGAATAATGATGTATTTGGCGAATCAAATACCATGGTCTAATAAGGAACCTTTCGGATTAGTTTAGTTGATAATTTTTTGAAAGATTTCTTCGAAAAGGTTTCATTAACTCCTCATTTATGTCGAATAGACCTTGTTGTTGCGAGAATTCTTAATTCATGAGTTGTAGGGAGGGACTTATGTCACCACAAACAAAGACTAAAACAGGTGTTGGATTCCAAGCCGGTGTTAAAGAGTATAAATTAACTTATTATACTCCTCAATATGAAGTCAAAGATACTGATATCTTGGCAGCCTTCCGAGTAACTCCTCAAACCGGAGTTCCGCCTGAGGAAGCAGGGGTCGCGGTAGCTGCTGAATCTTTTATTGGTACATGGACAACCGTGTGGACCGATGGGCTTACCAGCCTTGATCGTTACAAAGGGCGATGCTACCACATTGATCTCGTTCCTGGAGAAGACGATCAATATATATGTTATGTAGCTTACCCCTTAGACCTTTTTGAAGAAGGTTATGTTACTAACATGTTTACTTCCATTGTGGGTAATGTATTTGGGTTCAAAGCCCTGCGCGCTCTACGTCTAGAGGATCTGTGAATCCCTACTGCTTATATTAAAACTTTCCAAGGCCCGCCTCATGGCATCCAGGTTGAAAGAGATAAATTGAACACGTATGGTCGCCTCCTATTAGGATGTACTATTAAACCTAAATTGGGGTTATCCGCTAAGAACTACGGTAGAGCAGTTTATGAATGTCTACGCGGCGAACTTGATTTTACCAAAGATTATGAGAATGTGAACTCCCAACCATTTATGCGCTGGAGATACCGTTTCTTATTTTGTGCCGAAGCTATTTATAAAGCACAGGCTGAAACAGGTGAAATCAAAGGGCATTACTTGAATGCTACTGCGGGTACATGTGAAGAAATGATGAAAAGGGCGCGTGTGCGCGTAGAATTGGGAGTTCCTATCATAATGCATGACTACTTAACAGGTGGGTTCACTGCAAATACTACCTTGGCTCATTATTGCCGAGATAACGGTCTACATCTTCACATCCATCGCGCAATGCACACAGTTATTGATAGACAGAAGAATCATGGTATGCACTTTCGTGTACTAGCTAAAGCTTTACGTATGTCGGTGGAGATCATATTCACGCCGGTACAGTAGTAGGTAAACTTGAAGGAGAAAGGGAAATAACTTTGGGCTTTGTTGATTTATTACGTGATGATTTTATTGAAAAAGATTCAAGCCGTGGTATTTATTTCACTCAAGATTGGGTTTCTCTACCAGGTGTTCTCGCCCGTAGCTTCGGGGTATTCACGTTTGGCATATGCCCGCTTTGATCGAGATCTTTGGAGATGATTCCGTACTACAATTCGGTGGAGGAACTTTAGGACACCCTTGGGGAAATGCACCGGGTGCCGTAGCGAATCGAGTAGCTTTAGAAGCATGTGTAAAAGCTCGTAATGAGGGACGTGACCTTGCCGCTCAGGGTAATGAAATTATCCGCGAGGCTAGCAAATGGAGTCCTGAACTAGCTGCTGCTTGTGAAGTATGGAAGGAGATCAAATTTGAATTCAAACCAGTGGATACTTTAGATAAATAAAAAAGGATAAAAAGAAAAATTGACTTCAAAGCAATGGATACTTTGTAATCCAGTAGTTACTGTCGGTTTGTTGAATTGCAATTAAACTTGGCCTAATCTTTTACTAAAAGGATTGAGCCGACCTTATTGTCTATTGTCTATATTTTTGATAGATATATTTTTATCTAGATATACAAAATCTTAAATACAAAAATAAAAGACTAAACACAACTCAAATTTTCTCCTAGGTCCATAATTAATCCTATGTATGTGTATGGATCCTTAGGATTGGTGTATTCTTTTCTATCCTATATCCCACGGTTTCGGATCATGGATCGAGCCAAGCATCACAACTTCTTCTACCCATCATGTATGTTGTCCTTTCGGTTCCGTGTTGGAATAGAAACTTATTGTATTGTATTAGTAGACGAGATTTTACGAAAAAGGGTCTTGATAGGAGAAAATTTTCTTTATTTCAATTTTTTCAGTGCGAATTTTACACAACATGGGGAAATCACTATTTTGAATTGAAAATTGATATTTCTAATTGAAAAGAAAAAAGAGCTCTATCATATATAATGAACCGCTACTCCAGGTTCTCACAAAAGAGAATCGTTTCCTTCAACATTCACTCATTGTTCGTTAATAACCCTAGTGATTGTATCTAGTATTCTGATAGGAAATAAAATATTCAGTTGATTTTTCATTGAATGACTATTCATCTATTGTACTTTCATGTAAATAGAGGCAAGAAAGCTCTATGGAAAAATCATGGTTCAATTTGATTTTGTCTAAGGGGGAATTAGAATACAGATGTGGGCTAAGTAAATCAATGGATAGCCTTGGTCCTATTGAAAATAGTAGTGTAAACGAAGACCCGGCTAGAAATGATACGGATAAAAACATTCATGATTGGAGTGACAGCTCTAGTTATTCTGAAAGAAGGTTGATCATTTAGTTGGCGTCAAAGACATTGAATTTCATTTCTGATGACACCTTTTTAATTAGGGATAGTAATCAGGATAGTTATTCCATATATTTTGATAGTGAAAATCAAATTTTTGAGATTAACAATGATCATTCTTTTTGAGTGAACTAGAAAGTTTTTTTTTATAGTTATCGTAATTCTAGTTATATTAATAATGGATCGAAAAGCGACGATCCCCACTATGATTTTAACTTGTATGATACTAACTATAGTTGGAATAATCACATTAATAGTTGTATTGACTCTTATCTTCGTTCTCAAATCTGTATTGATAGTTCCATTTTTAGTGGTAGTGACAATTCCAACGATAGTTATATTTATAATTACATTTGTAGCGAAGGTGGAAAGAGTAGTGAAGGCAAGAATTTCGATATAATAACTCGAGAAAATGGTAATGATTTAACTCTAAAAGAAAGTTCTAATGATCTGGATCTATACAAGCATTTGTGGGTTCAATGTGAAAATTGTTATGGATTAAATTATAAGAAATTGCTTAAGTCAAAAATGAATATTTGTGAACAATGTGGATATCATTTGAAAATGAGTAGTTCAGATAGAATCGAACTTTCGATTGATCAAGGCACTTGGGGTCCTATGGATGAAGACATGATCTCTCTGGATCCCATTGAATTTCAGTCTGAAGAAGAGCTTTATAAAGATCGTATTGATTTTTATCAAAGAAAGACAGGATTAACTGAGGCTATTCAAACAAGCACGGGTCAACTAAACGATATTCCTATAGCAATCGAGGTTATGGATTTTCAGTTTATGGGAGGTAGTATGGGATCCGTAGTAGGCGAGAAAAACACCCGTTTGATCGAATACGCAACCAATAATTTTTTACCTCTTATTCTAGTGTGTGCTTCTGGAGGAGCACGCATGCAAGAAGGAAGTTTGAGCTTGATGCAAATGGCTAAAATATCTTCCGCTTTATATGATTATCAATAAAAAAAATTATTTTATGTATCAATTCTTACATCTCCTACTACTGGTGGAGTGACCGCGAGTTTTGGTATATTGGGGGATATCATTATTGCTGAACCCAATGCCTATATTGCATTTGCGGGTAAAAGAGTAATTGAGCAAACATTGAATAAAACAATACCTGAAGGTTCACAGGTGGCTGAATATTTATTCCATAAGGGTTTATTCGATCCAATCGTACCACGTAATCCTTTAAAAGGTGTTCTGAGTGAGTTAGTTCAACTCCACGGTTTTTTTCCTTTGAATCAAAATTCAATCAAGTGTAGTCTTAAGTTAAATTATTTTCTTTGTAGTGAAAAGGCAGTTAGTTAGTTTATCAGAATCAAAGTCAAAGCCCGCGTAATGGGCTTTGACTTTGTGACATAAAATGGAATTGTCGAAAAACGAATTATGTGGATAATTATTATTATCCGATATTACTAATGAGTAAACTTCTATCGACAAGATAAAAAGTGAATTTTCCTTCTGTGAAATGAAATTCGAATTTGGCGAGACAAATAAAACGAATTTTATCTTCCTCCATTGCTTGCATATGTATATATAATTCAAATATAGAAAAAATATAATATAAATATAGAGTTTTGCATCTTTCTATATCTCCCGAAAATTCGATTTTTACTAAAAATCCATGTTCTTGGGTCGGATTCTAACGAATCGAATCTTTCGACAATTTGTAATAAACTTTTTATTTATTAAATTCAAAAATTGAAATTCGAAGTTTAAATTAGAAGACAAGAACAATAGAATAATAAGAAAAGTAAGAATAAAGTAAGATAATAAAGAAAGTGGATTATCTTATCATACACCTATTTTATTTGATTTAGAAAGATGGGCAAGTCCTTTTATTTAACTCTACATTCCTTGCACTTATTAGATATCTAGACTCGCTTAGAAATACTTAGTATTTAGATATATTTAGTATAATATACGAATTATAATATAATCATTATAAGATATATTTCTAACTAACAATATAACAGGTACAAATATTAAATTGAGGTACCCATTTTATGACAACTTTCAGCAACTTTCCCTCTATTTTTGTGCCTTTAGTAGGCCTAGTATTTCCGGCAATTGCAATTGCTTCTTTATCTTTGTATGTTCAAAAAACTAAGATTTTTTAGATTGGATGGGGCCAAGACCAAATCTTATCTATTTTTTTTTCAAGACTTAGATGTCACGGATACCTATTTAGTAGAATATTGTATAACATCCGGCTTCCCCAAACCGAACATAAATGAAACCTCTTATGCATACGTAAACATGATATAGGGTTAAATGAATTATAGCAAGTACCGAATGGATGTATGAAATTAAAGTCTATATATCTAGTAGATATGTATAGGGGATCATATAAAAGGGGATGATTTTAGATCTAAGCAATTTGATGAATTCCTTCTAAAAGTTCATATCAAAATATCAAAATAGTACTAGTTGATGAGAGTTACTTCGGAAACAAAAAAAAAGAGTAAATTTTGGTTATTCTCTCAATTCCAATAAAATGCAACTGGATCTAGTATGTATGAGTTGGCGATCAGAATCTATATGGATAGAATTTATAGTGGGATCTCGAAAAACAAACAATTTCTGCTGGGCCTTTATCCCTTTTTTTTTTGGTTCATTAGGGTTTTTATTAGTTGGAACTTCTAGTTATCTTGGTAGGAATTTGATATCTTTATTTCCGTCTCAGCAAATAGTTTTTTTCCACAAAGAATCGTAATGTCTTTCTATGGGATCGCAGGCCTCTTTATTAGTTCCTATTTGTGGTGCACGATTTTTTGGAATGTAGGGACTGGTTATGATCGATTCGATAGACAAGAGGGAATAGTATGTATTTTTCGTTGGGGTTTTCTTGGAAAAAATCGTCACATCTTTCTACGATTCCTTATGAAAGATATTCAGTCCATCAGAATAGAAGTTAAAGAGGGTATTTATGCTCGTCGTGTCCTTTATATGGAAATCAGAGGCCGGGGCCATTCCTTGACTGCATCGATGAGAATTTAACTCCGCGAGAAATTGAGCAAAAAGCTGCTGAATTGGCCTATTTTTTGCGTGTACCGATTGAAGTCTTTTGAAATGAATTGCAGAGAATAAATGCTTTCTCGCTAGGAGGAAAAAACTCAAGCCAAGAATCCTCTTTTTTCTATAGCAGAACTAAACTGAAGTTTCTTCAGAATGCCCATTCGAACCAAAGCAGACGTATACGGAAGAGTCATAACATAAAAAAAGTTTTTTTGTCCACAAAAATTGTTTTTTTATGCGTCTGTAAAACCACTCAATTTAATTCGGTAACAAAACAAGCAAGAAATCGAAATAATGGATTTGTCTCATATATCAAAGTATTTCGAAATAAGGATTTTTGCTTTTTAGTTTCAATATTTTGATTTGATACGTTAGATACAGAATATAGCCAGGGCGCTCATTCGCCTCAAAATCTGAATAGAACAATCTTTATTATTTGAAGCGGTTCTTTCGGGCAATTATCAAAAGAGGACAATTGCTTCGAATTTGATCAATTGAGATATCTTGAAATAATATCAATATAACAATAATATAGATATTTCATTCGAACATTCGAATTCAAAATGGATTCTTTTTTTCTATTTATGTATTCTTTTTAGATTCAAAGACTAAGCACTGAATCAAAAAAACAGAGACTAGATTCATGGGCCCCTACCTTATAATATAATGAAATAATATAATGAAAGGCATGCTTGATAGAAAGATTAGATCACATAAAGTCAACGAATGAGGTGGGTTCATTAACAATTCACAGATGAAAAAATGGCAAAAAAGAAAGCATTCACTCCCCTTCTATATCTTGCATCTATAGTATTTTTGCCCTGGTGGATCTCTCTCTCATTTAATAAAAGTCTGAAATCTTGGATTACTAATTGGTGGGATGCTAGGCAATCCGAAACCTTTTTGAATGATATTCAAGAAAAGAGTATTCTAGAACAATTCATAGAAGTAGAGGAACTCTTCCTGTTGGACGAAATGATAAAAGAATACCCGGAAACACATCTACAAAAACTACGTATAGGAATCCACAAAGAAACAATCCAATTAATCAAGATGCATAATGAGGATCGTATCCATACGATTTTGCACTTCTCGACAAATCTAATCTGTTTCGTTATTCTAAGTGGTTGTTCTATTTTGGGGAATGAATAACTTCTTATTCTTAACTCTTGGGTTCAAGAATTCCTATATAATTTAAGCGACACAATAAAAGTTTTTTCTATTCTTTTATTAACAGATTTATGTATCGGATTCCATTCGCCCCACGGTTGGGAACTAATGATTGGCTATATCTACAAAGATTTTGGATTTGCTCATAATGATCAAATTATATCTGGTCTTGTTTCTACATTTCCAGTCATTCTAGATACAATTTTAAAATATTGGATCTTTAGTTATTTAAATCGTGTATCTCCGTCACTTGTAGTTATTTATCATTCAATGAATGACTGAAAAATGATTCACGTATTCAAGTATAATATTTCCTTACTTTCTATATAAGCAAAGCATGCAAAGTCGTACTTACTTTACTCTTTCTACCCATCAGGAGACTCCTCTATTTCAGTAATTTTTTTTCAGTTTTCAGTAAAAGTAAATAGCAGAATCATGGATAGGGAACTATACTAGTGACCTACCTAATTTTATTGTAGAAATTTTTGGGATCAATAATTGGACCATGCAAACTAGAAATACTTTTTCTTGGATAAAGAAGAAGATTACTCGATCCATTTCTGTATCGCTCATGATCTATATAATAACCGGGGCATCCATTTCAAATGCATATCCCATTTTTGCGCAGCAGGGGTATGAAAATCCACGAGAAGCAACTGGGCGTATTGTATGTGCCAATTGCCATTTAGCTAATAAACCCGTGGATATTAAGGTTCCACAAGCAGTACTTCTTGATATTATATTTGAAGCGGTTGTTAGAATTCCTTATGATATGCAACTGAAACAATTTCTTGTTAATGGTAAGAAATGGGCTTTGAATGTGGGTGTTGTTCTTATTTTACCGGGACCAATTTACTTACGATACTTAGTTGACATTCATAAAAAGTATCTAATGAATTATGAGTTCAATACATCCTGTTTAGCATAAAGGCGGATATTCCTTGCTCATTATCAGACAATCACTTATTCACAAACTTCGTGTGGGGCTAATAGTTTTCATTTCCCGTCTCATGGAAAACCATTTTCGCTCTGCTTAGCCCTATCTCCCTCTAGGGGTATTTTAGTGATAGGTTCTATAGGAACCGAACAATCCTATTTGGTCAAATACCTAGCGACAAACTCCTATGTTCCTTTCATTACAGTATTTCTGAACAAGTTCCTGGATAACAAGCTTAAAGGTTTTCTTATTGATGATATTGATATTGATGATAGTGACGATATTGATGCTAGTGGCGCTATTGACGATAATAACGATATCGATCGAGTGAAAACAAACAATGTCATAACCACAAACCTGGAGTGAGGCCCGATGTCACACAGCCTCGGGAATGTACACTCTAAGTGTGGCCCAGTATCACACAGCCTTAGGAATATACACTCCCTCTAGGAGAGGCCCGATGTCAGACAGCCTCGAGAATGTACACCCATACTTGACATCTCTCCTTGAGTATCATTGAATTAGACCCGATGTCACACAACGTCAGAAACGTACATTTAGCATCCCTAACCATGGTTTTGCAACACTCTTTTCTGGGTATCCAGATCCTATCAATCAAAGGTGACTTAACCAACCAAGTGTCCAAACCGCACACAGCATTGACACTATTACCATACAACACACATCACCAGCACAAGTACCATAATTCTATGGTTTCTATCAATTATCATGTCACCCAATTAAGTTTACCAACTTATTAATACATTATGGAAGAGTACTTTGGTCATCCTCTTTAATTATCTTATTAATCCATATTATCTCATTAACATATCAAGTTAATTTCCATCTTTTTATTAGCATTATAGATTATTCCGTTCAATGGGTATCGGTACTTAAACACGATACTAACATGCGTACCGATACAAATGTTGTTTACTAGAAATTAAATCGTACTTATGTTGTTGCTAGCCAAGTGCTAGGGTATGCATCTAGTTGGTTTTGATTGATTGCCATGGTTTGATGATTCAAGCAAGTTTGGTATGATGCTATAAATGTGAGAGCATGTGGAGTATCCTTAAATGCACCAAATGTTAGTTTTAGATGCTTGGTGAAACGATATTAGGAGGCATGCTTATAGGATGTCTTGAGTAGTATAATGCCATGAATGGTTGTTGAATCAGTAATGTTTTGGTTGGTAATGTATATTAGTAATGTTGTATAAGTGTTTGAAGCATGTTGGAGTGTTTAGTTATCATCAAAGTGTGTTTAGACAGCAATTTGGGACATTACAGGTCCAGGCATACCGGTACGGGTGTCCCTATTTCGGTACGAGTAAGTCATTCCAGGCTTAGCGTACCGGTACGCGGGCAGCTATTTCAGTACGGGCCAAGGCAAAATTGGCCAGTGTTTCGGTACTCGGAGAGGCGTTTCGATACGGTCTAATGGTTTTATGAAGGGCGTTTCGATACATATGGGCGTATCAGAATGGAAATTGGCTACTAGAATTTTAGGGTTTTAAATAACAAAGGCATATCGAAACACGCATTTGACCGTACCGATACGGTGGTGGTTAAATATGTTATTTGGGATTTTCTGAAGTCCTGTTTTCTTATGTTATGGTCCCTGAGTTTTGTGAATGCAATTGTATGAGTTTAGGTGATCAGAATGATCTGAAATTTTGACATGTAAGCATGGAATTGGACTAATTAGGATTGGTAACTTTAATTTTAGTATTGGTCCCTAAAATTGTCAGTTTTGCAATTTAGTCCCTTAAACGTATGTTATGCAATTTGAGGCCTTTCCATGATCCGTTTTCCTTGGAATTTCACCCGCTGCAAGTGTGTACACTTAGGATTTATAATATGCATCTAGATAAGATAAAAGAAAAAAATGGAACAGTTTTCGTAATTTTTCTCCGATTTGCTTCGGCAAATCTAATGTAGTTCTCTCGATTCGGTCATGTGTCTAGGCTGGATCGAGGGGGTTATATTGTTGGTAACAGAGCCAAGTTTTTGAAAAGTTGGGATGTTGTTGTTTGATTATTTGATGATTGTTTGAATTGCACGGTGATTTAGTATGTGTTCGGTGATTGTTTAATATCATGTTGAGGTATGATTTGGGAACACATTGCCTATTACCGAGGTTTTAAAATGTTCTATAAGGTTGTCTTGGATCCTTGACTAATGCTAGCCTGAATTTAACATGTTTTGATGCTTTTTTTAGCATGGTTCGATGTGAGACGCATTCGGTGGCTAAGAATGCGGGAGTTGAGTAGAATAATGTTAACGAAGGGAATCCTCCTAATGTTTTACCTCCCCTTCCTCCGTTGGTTCCGCCTGTTGATGTTTGGGTGGGTAGTGCACCCCAGGCTCCTCTTGTGCCAGTATTGGGTAATTTGACTCCGTTAATCTAAGCGATGATGGAAGTGTTTCAGGCAGCGATGGCTGGAGTGCAAGCGCAATCACCAGCACCATCACCTACTGTGGTGGCTAATCAATGTTTACCCTTGGAGCGTCTTTGAAGTTTGGAAGGCAAGGAATTTTAGGGTTTGAGTCCTGAGGCAGTCGAGGGTTGGCTGGAGAGGACAATCTGCATTCTGAGCCAGATAGGTTGTAATGAGGAGCGCAAGTTGGGTTGCACTGTGTCGCTGTTGTAGGGTGATGCATATCATTGGTGGGTGATCACAATTGCTGGCGTTCCCGATGCGGATGTAACTTGGGAGTTCTTTCGGAGAGCTTTCAAGAGGAAGTATCTTGGCACTCAGTATTTGGATATGAAAAAGCGTGAGTTCACCATTCTCGGTCATCCTTAAGTGGGCGAACATGGCTGTCAAATCGAACATAGACTTACAACTCAAGATATTTGCCACCATATTTGCTTTGCCCAGATGATACTCAATGACGCAGGCATAATCTTTTAACAACTCGATCCAATGACATTGTCTCAGATTTAACTCATTCTGGGTAAGTAGATACTTTAAACTCATATGGTCCATATAGGTGTAACATTTCTCCTCATAGAGATAGTGCCTCCAAATCTTTAATGAAAATATGACTGTAGTGAGCTCCAAATCATGGGTAAGGTAATTCCGTTCATGTGGTTTAAGTTACCTTGAAGCGTAAGCAACCATCTTACCCTCTTGCATGAGGACACAACCAAGCCCATTCAAAGATGCGCCACTGAACATAATATAGTCTTTCCACGGTTTGGGTTATATCAAAATCAGAGCCTCTATGAGGTAGGCCTTTAATGCTCAAAGCACTGTTGTCTCTCCTTGTTCCTTACAAATGGAACTCCTTTCTGTAGCAACTTGGTTAGCGGTGCTGCTATGATGGAGAAAACTTTGACAAGCCGTTGATAATATCCCGCAAGTCCAAGGAAGCTACGAAGTTTTAAGATATTTCTAGGTGGTTTCCATTCTACTATGGTTTGAATCTTTTGAGGGTCAATACGGGTTCTATCTGCAACAACGATGTAACCCAAAAATACCACCTCAAAAAGCCAAAACTCGTATTTACTAAACTTAGCATAGAGACATCTATCCCTCAACGTCTGGAGAACCACTCGCAAATGGTAACCGTGCCTCCTCCGAATGCGAATACACCAAAATATCATCAATGAACACCACAACAAACTGATCCAAATAAGGCTAGAAGATTCTGTTCATCAAATCTATAAATGTCGCTGAGGTATTGGTAGGCCCAAAAGGCATCACCAAGAACTCGTAATGACTGTACTGCGTCCTGAATGCGGTTTTCTGAACATCTTCTTCTACCACCATCAACTGATAATATCCCAACCTAGAGTTTATCTTAGAAAATACCCGGGCACCTCGCAACTAGTCAAACAAATCATCAATCCTCTAGAGAGGGTAACAATTCTTCACCGTTACCTTATTAAGCTGACGGTAGTCAATGCACATCTTCATAAACCCATCATTCTTCTTTACAAACAAAAATGGAGCGCCCCAAGGTGGGATGCTTGGTCGAATAAACCCTCTCTCCAACAATTCTTGGATTTGCTTCTTTAACTCTCTTATTTCTGTTGGCACCATTCGGTAGGGTATGATGGACACCAGTGCCGTACTGAGCATTACCTCAATTTGGTACTCGAGCTTACGATCTGGTGGTAATCTGGGTAACTCCTCTAAAAAGATATCTATAAACTTACAGACTGTCATGGGGCTCTCAATGATTGGACCTCCGACTCTTGTATCAACCACATGGGCCAAAAGGAATCACAACCTTGTTCGATTAGCCTTTGAGCCACCAAAGCCGTAACTACATTGGGGATGCAAGGGTGTCTTTCTCCTTTAACAATTAACTTAGACTCATCAGCAACACGGAGCTTTAAACTCTTGGTCCTACAACCCAAACTAGCATCGTGTTCAAAAAGCCAAGATTGCATCAAACTCTTGGAATGGCAAAACCATCAAATCTGTTGGAAATATTAAACCCTGAACTTCAATCGAACACCTTCGATACACCTTATCCACCATCGCATCTAACCCTAATAAGCTAGTCACGCAAACTCTTATCTCTAGATCTTCGGCTGGTAAGCCCTATTGCTGTGATATCCCACTACAGATATAGGAGTGGTAGACCCTGAATCTACTAATGCAACTATAGAAATAGAAAATAAGGAGAATGTACCTGAGATCACATATGTGGGATCATAATCCTCATAGTCTCTAACCGCGTACTACCTTACCGATGCCCTCGCAGTGGACTGGAACGTACCCTTACTCTTATGGCTGATTGCTTAACTTGCCCTTTCTTTAGGGAAACCTCGGCACCTTAAATTCGGGTAAGAGATCATCGATGCCTGAACCGGAACAACAATGGTAACTGCAGGACAATCCTTCACAAGGCGGTCTTGTGATCCACACTCAAAACAAACTCAGTTTGCTCCATAACACTCCTCACGATGCCACCGCCCATACTGATTACAAACTAATGTTCCCGTACTCCCTTGAGAACTATCTAGACTTATCATGGACGAAGATGATGTAGGCCTCTTACGACTGGTAGACTCAAATCTACGGTCTGACCTCGAGCTCTAATTCGATGCCCCTCTTCCCTGATTCCATCTGTTCTTATCCCTTCTTGAGTGAGACTGAGAGCTGCCGGAGAAATTTTAAGTCCTCCCATCAGAAATTTTATGCCCTCCAACTAGACCATAAGTCAAACCTTGCACTTGTTCATGAGACTTAGCACTAGGAGTCAGCTCAAAAAACACCTTTAATGGGGTAGTTGTTAGATAGGTTTGGATATCCTTTCTCAAACCCTTAATAAACCTTTTGCACCTTATTTTCTTGGTGGCCACAAACTCTGATGCATACCTACTCAGTTGTAGAAATTCTTGTTCATACTCAAAGGTTGAACGGTTTATTTGCACAAGGTGCGTAAACTGGTCCCTCAATATATCAATGTGAGCCTCGCCTACGTACTTTTTCTCAAACTCATCAAGGAAATCGTCCCATATAGGTTGGTTGGGGTACCATTCAAGCTCTACCGTTTCCCACCATTCCCTTGCGTTCTTCTTTAACAATGACAGAACACAGGACAATTTATCTTCAGACCTCAGCCTCATTTGCCTCATAATCCAACGGGTGTCTCGAAGCCATTGATCTGCCCTCACCGGATTATCTTGTCCTGCCCCAAGAAAATCAGTAACACCTTGCCTATGCACCCTTTCAATCAGTGCCTCACGAGAGGTAGATGTATGCCTTAGGATCGCCCTCACGATCTTGTCTAGGGCTTAGTGTAAATGAGAGAAATAATTGGCCTCATGCCTAGCTCTCCTATCTGATTTCTCCACATCCGGCACATAGTCTTCATCGAAGCTCCTTCATCGGGAACCTAAACTTTTCTCAACATTCTTTGCTCTTCTGCGCATGATTCTATTCTGTACAAACAAACAACATGATTACACCATCGAATTTTAGCTTAATTCAAGTGTAACTTCGACTTATAGGCATGTATTCGCTAGACACCTATTTACCACACTAGACTTCCTCGGGGACTTCCTAGAACCGACTAAACCTAGGATCTGATACCACTAAATATAACACCCCAAACCCGGATGATACATTTGGGCCACAAGCCCAAACCACTCCCATAAAAAAATTTATTAGTAAAACCAATAAACACATTTTGTTAAATCCAGCCATGACATTTCTGAAATATTAAGTTCAACTATATTCAAAAAATTTAACAATCATAAGGAGCTTCAAATAACCGACATTTAAAATATTTGACCGTTTCAATTTAAATTAAAATAGAGTTAAAAATACAAGGGTCCTATGAATACATAGCCCTTTACATCCAAGTACATGTACTCTCCCACAACGGCCAATGCTGAAATTATTGCTTCGATGGTGCTCCGCAACACACGATCAACCTAACTACCTGTGAACAAAGATAACAATTTTGAATACTGAACTAACAAAGCTTAGTGGATACACGACCACTCGACCAAACTTCAAGTGAATATAATTAGGAGCATGCTCGATGATATGATATCAAGGTAAGATAAAGCAATAGTGCTACCATAACTGCCTAAACACATGTTATGCACATCTCAACTAGCATAAGCACAACAATAAACGAACCAAGAGTGAGGCCCAAAGTCACCCAACCCTAGAAAACCCACACATGCTCGGAATCTCACATCGAGCTACTCAGAATCTCACATCGAGTTTTCGCTTGGAATCTCACATCGAGCGGGGATCAGAATCTTGCATCGAGCAAATATTATCACCCAGAATCTCACATTGGATGGCCTTTATTTCATCACTCGGAATCTCACGTCGAGTGGGCTTCATGTGTTGCAACACTCACTCACTGGGTATCTAGATCCCACCAAACAAGGACACATAACCAAACAAGTGCCCACACATGGCATAACCACAAATGATCCACCAATGATTCCTAAGACTTGCTAACACAAGCAATTCCCTTTTATTTAAATACACTATTGGCTAATTAATCCACAAAAGAAGATAGAATCGCCCATTTTAGTTTTACTATTCATTTTACATCATAAGAGACCCATTGGGCCCCTTGCCTCGAATTATAGAACCCCATGAATGCAGCCTTAAATTTCTTGGGCAGATTGCCCAGCGAGTACTGATACTCCTATATGGGTATCGATGTGCCCTTCTAAGTACCAGTAATCCTCTACAAGTACCGATACTCAAATTAGGTTTGAAAAAAATAGGTCATCAAGTTGTACTGATACACTTACCCCGTATCGATACCAGCATCGGTACATAAAACACCCCATACTGATCCCCACCCATACCGATACTATCACCTTTGTGTACCAGTACATGAAAGCCTTTCTCAGGTAATAGAATAGTAGTATCGATACGCCCCTAGCATACCGGTACGCAAAAATGCCATTGGAATTCTAATCAAGCATGGGTACCGATACGCGGCCTATTATACCGGTAGACCCCTCACAATTTATCCTCTTCTTTACATAGGCGTACCGATACTCAAAAAGCTTATCGATACGCCCTTCAAGTTCTACCTCTTTTCCTAGAGAAGGGTACCGATACTGAACCGACCTTACCGGTACACAAACCCAAATTTCCAAGTCTAAGGTATGAATTTCACCTAGAAATTCCACTTAACCTATATGGTTAAGCCCCAAATTGATCCTACAAGTTATAAGGAGTCATTTATGTGTGTTTCTATCAATTTTTGTCCTCAAGCAACACCAATTACAAAATCTACCATTGATGATCAACCAAGCTCTAACTTAACCAAAACATTATATTTCAAGCAACATATACCAAAATGATGATGCACATGAATACATAGAAGTTAAAAGTGTACTAACCTTAACTTTGAAGGCTGGAAATGGTGCTCACACCAAACCTTCAAGCTTTTTTTTTCCAAGAGCTTTGGAAGGCTCTCCCACTTCTTTCACTATAAGGGAAGATTACTAAATGATTTATTACACTATTAGGAAGAACTAGGAAGCTATAAACACTAGAAAAACCAAGAATAGGGTCTTTAACACCTCATTCATGTTCTTCCCCAAAGACTCCCTACCAAAACCCAACCTCCACCAATTTAGACCAAACTTACCTTGGATTAGATCTCCTTAAATGTTGATAAAATGTCCTTTAACAAGATAAGCGTGATTCACAACATAAACCCTCAAGATTCTACCTTTGGTGGTGGTGTTTTGGGTGGGAAAGTGAGTTTGGAAAGGAAGAAGAAACCATAAAGCATGGTGATCTCATCCTTCTCTGTACAATGTAGAAAAATAAAAGCCTTTACCCTATCTCCTCCAATTTATGTATTTATCACACTACCCCTCTCCTACTCTTCTTAACCCAAACCCACAATAATCACATATCAGCCTAAAAGTGAGGCCCTTACCTCGGTAAACCCAACACTTGAGTTCCAAAACACGGGTCATTACAACTCAAAAGGTGTCAAGTCTTAGAACTCCTCTAGGACTTGTCCTATTGTCCGGGGACTTTAATGGTCACCATGGTCTTATCATCATTGGTTGTCTCTTTCTTGAGCACTTTCTTGGAAAGCTTAATTGTTAATAACACCTCAGGCTTTATGCCCACCTTGTGGCTCACCGGTATGATGCATTATTGGCACGGGTCAAAGATATACAAAATATCAGCATATGAAAATACAAGTGCGTTAACCCGATCAAGAAATGATTAATCCAATAATAAAATTGTAATCATCAAAGGGTATTACCTTTGTATATGTTTTACCATTCCAATTACCTATCTGAAGATCCACTCTCTTTGTGATACCCGCAATCGGCTCTTTCTTGGAATTGACAATTTTGATCCATCCATTTATCTTCTCTACTTGAAGGTTAAGTCATTTGGTAGCTTGCTAGGACACAAACAACTCAGATGCATCAGTGTCGACTAGTACAATCAGCTTCTTGCCAGCATCTACCACGTCTATAAACATAAGTCCCTTCTTTTTATGGCCACTCTTGTCTTAAAGAGAGCTTACAATCAAACCAAGATGGAAAAACTCTCATTCTTCTCCAACATCTCCTTGGATGGCAGAAAGCTTGGCCTTTGGTGAAAAGTCTTTGATGTAGTATGTTCCTTCGCAATGGAAACACTTAACTGGTCTGTGATTCTCCTACGGCTTTGTGAACTTGGTGGATTTGTCCTTTGATGGCTTACCACTGCCATTTGAAGATTTATCATTTCCACCTTTGTTCATTCTCTCTCGATTGCCCCAGCCATTTCCATTGGATCTTGGTTTTAACTTGGGTGACTCAATCTTTTTCTTGAACTTTGCATGGACTCGGCCTTGTCCAATGCTTTGGAGAGTTCTTAGACTCCCCTCCTCTCCAACTCCAAATTTGGCCAATGTTGAAGTCCATCCATGAAGATAGAGAAACCCTCGACTTCCTTCAATTCTAAAATTTGGAGTTTGATCTCGGTGAATTACCTCACATACTCTTGGATTGAGCCATCATGCTTAAGTTGTCGTAACTTTGTTCGCAATTCACATTGTGCATTTTTGGGTAGAATTTCTCATTGATCTCAGCTTGAAACTCTCCTCATGTCCTGATGGGAACATCCTTGCTCTTTTCTTTAAAGCACCTACGTCGCCACCATAAAAGAGCAACGTTAGTTAAATAAGTGAAAGTAGTATTTACCTTTTTGGATTCATCCACGATGCTCATACTTCAGAAATACTACTCTATGCTCCAAATGAAATTATCCACATCTTGGGCAACTCTTGTCCCTTTGAACTTCTTTGGTTTTGGGATGTCGACTAGTACCTTTGGTGTACTAGTCATCATGCCACTCCTCATGGCAGCCTTGCAAATGAGTAGCTCGGTCTTGAGCTCCTCCACTATCTTCTTGAGTGAGCTTACCTCATCTTTGAGTGAACCGTCTTGTTGATCGACATGTTCCATAGTCTTATTGAGCGCTCCTTAAAACTCCTCTTTGAGTTTGTCACCGTTCGTTTCCAACTCCTCTAAGTAGACTTCAACCACGTCGAGCTTCTCCCTCGATTCAATCATGGTATTCTCAAGACGGGTGACCTTGTTCTCAAGTATTGTGATTCTATCCTTGGAACTTGTTCTTCTTGCCTTGGTTGTGTTGCGTGTCTTACGACAACCCTCGTACTTGGTGTCAGATCCGTTGTTGACTGCCATCTATACTCGATTGTGTACGGAATTAGGCTCTGATGCCACTTGTCATGGGGCTAGAGTCTAACTAGCTTAACTGCGCAGCCTTAGTCAACGATCTTAAGTTAAAGACTAAGTCAGCCTTTAAAATACTAAGCAATAGTGCTTAGATTGGTGAAAACTTGTAGGAAAAAGGCTAAGGCAAGGAAAATAAGAAGAATATGGAGAGAATGATTACTCTATTACTCAAATGAAAATTAATGCTTGAATGATTTACAATGGTGAGGGTGAGCCTCTATTTATAGGCAAACCATCTTGCATATAAAGGTGTATGATGAAATAACCCAAGGGCTAAGGATCATCCCATGATTCACATCCACTATATTTGGAAACTATATACATATCTTACAAACATGCCTAATATGTTGGGGAAGAATCACTCCCAATCATATCTATCATAGCATTATTGTTGCTATCAAGTTGGAAATGATACTTTTCGTAAATATTAGTCAAAAAATGAGCACCATCCATGGGTATTGGTCTCTTGGGCGGATTGGGCATGGATAGGCCTAGTTTTCTTGGCCAAAACATCTTTGGCAGTATGGTGGGTTCTAATTTGGGCCCTCTCAAAATGTGCTCGTTTGGGCCCCCAGGTGTGCACAGAGGGTGCTAACTCGGGCGCTCTGGCCTTGGCAGTATGAAGGGTGCTCATTTGGGCTCTCTTGGGCGTGATGAGTGTGCTCTCTCGGGTCTTTTTCTCATGGGTAGCATATAGGATGCTTATCTCGACCCCATGGTGTGCGTGTAGGGTACAGGGTGCAGACTTGGACCCCTTCGGTCTGGTGAAGCACGTTGTGTACTTGTACATGCCCCTTGGTGTGCGCCTATCTCGGTCATGGACTGGTGGCCCGTGACATTAAGCTTTGTCACAAATGTTGTACATTTGTTTATACTATTGAGATTTTTCGCAAGGTCAACATGTTGACATTCATGGAAAACAAAAACAAAGTGTTTTCCTCTTACAATACGCAATTCACGAACGATTCCTTGAAAAAATTATACTGAAACAAAAAATAAGAATGAAAAATATGGGAATAATGTCAAAAAAGTGTCCTCAACGTTTTACAATATGGTTATTTGGGCCCCTAATTTTTTTTGGAGCACTCAAACCCCAACATATCATTTTGGTCCAAAAATATCCCTCATTGGATGGAAATCGTTAATAAACAAACAACCAACGGTTAGAAATGTCTGAGATGACCCATATGACATTGGACGATGGCTTGGAAATACCATGTGTAATTGGCTGATGATGTGGCACGCTGCATTCTTAGATACTATTTTTTTTAAAATATATTTATTTTATTAGTTGAACTATTTTTGAATAAGGACTAAATTGATTAAATGAGTAAACAATAATGTCTAAACTTATAGCATGTATGCATAATGAGGACAAAATATATAATTATACAAAACTAAAAAAATAATGGTGTTCAGTTGTGTATAGCGTTAGTGGTGTTCAGTGGTGTGTGTTGCCCGTTCTAGAATTTTCCTATGATATATGTGTTTTTTGAGCAATTAAATAGGTTTATTCACATTGACGAAACTTGAGGTAAGAGTTTGAAGCGGTTAACTTAAATTTTTAAAAAAATTGGAGGCTTAAATTAAAATTTTCAAAAAAAATTGAGGGTTTAACTAAAATTTTAATAATTTTGAGAGATTTAATAAGAACTTTTAAAAATTACAAGAGAAGATTAAATTAAAAATATTTAAAATTTTAAAGCTTAATATGATTTTTTAAAATCTTGAGAGGGTTAAATTAATTTTTTTTGAAACTATAGGAGTAAAATTCTAATTTTCCAAACTAGTTATTGATAGGACTCTGGTTCTTACTAAGGTGTAAATGAGTACTCAACCAACTGAACTCATCCATGTTGGCAAAAATAAAACACGTAATATGATACATAAACTTTAATTTTGTTCAATTATACACATAAAACTTTAATTTAGTTTAGTTGTATACAAAAAACTTTTATTTTAATTCAATTGCATGTATCTTAAAAAATACATCAATTTATTTTACATACTATAAATATAATTATATGTTATGCAGTAATCAAACGTAGAGTGACGTTAATCGATACAAATTCAACAATTTAAGAAAATTAAATACAATCAAAACTTCATGTATGCAATTGCACGAAATTAAAATTCTTGCAACACATTGTACATTTTTTTATAATTAACACATTGTTCATTTGACTAAAGCTTTTGAGTAGTTTTGATATTTATCTCATTTTATATTAACACAAACTTTTCTCTAGACTAATGAATAGTTGAATTTTCTTTTTGGACGTTAACTTTTTTTTATAAATATCAATGTTCGACACATTAGTCTGATTGTATACATAAAACTTTTATTTTCATTTAATTGTACGTGTCTTAAAAATACATTAATTTATTTTTGCGTACTTTATAAATATAATTAGAGAAAAACTTTGATACACAGGCTGTGTAAAACTAATTTTATACAATCTTGTATATTTACACTATAAAAATTCAAATCCTAAATTCCTAACCTAACCCTAAACCCCAAACTTTAAACCCTATACACTAAATTCTAAACACTAACCTTAAATTCTAAACCATACAACCTAAACTTTAAACCTTAAACTAAAACCCTAACCCCTAAAACTAACAGGCACGTGTAAACTAAAGTTTACACGGCCTGTGTATAAAAAATGTTTCATACAATTACGTGTTATACAATAATTTTTTAGAATAGAGTTTTTCCTGAAAAAAATAACGAAGAATTATTAAAAATCTCTTCTAAGCCTAAAAGAGGAAAAGTGCTCATACTTTATGAAGCAAAGCAATATTACATATTACAAAATGTCCTCTGGACATATCAGACAGTAGCCCATTCATCCTAAACACAAGACCAATCCAACAAAACTACATACATCGTATAGCTCATACAAAGAAACCTACATACGAACAACCATAACATTCAGTCAAAATCAAGCTGTCACTAAACATTACCCACATACCTGCCTCGATCAATACCCTCTTTGGCAAGATAGTCAATACCCTAACATGTATGTACTTTTTTAATTAAGTATGGAGTTTATGTTTAAAATTTCATTTAAGAATTTTTTAAAAAAAATTTAATATAATAGTTATCGAATATATAATTTCATTATTCTTAAAAAATAGTGAACATGTGAAAAAAAAAACTAATTGAATCGTTAAAAAACGGTTAATTATTATAACGATTAACTGTTAAAAATTTAACATATAACTTTTTTAACAATTAAATTACAGTTAACAAAATTTAATAATTACTATATAAATTAACCGATCATCAATTCCAAAAAAAAAAAGCCCAACACCTGGATATGTTCCCCTCTACTCCTCACAACACGGACAATCAATTCCTCCAACAATGTCCTCCATACCATCACCACCAGCCAGAGAAAAACCAATCTTCACCCCATTAAATTTAGAAGCCCAATATCTAACCCAATACCCCCTCCAAATGCAAGTTTTGAAATCGAATTAGGCCCAAGACTACAATAGGCTTTCCAGACTCAACTATTGGTGCATCATCTAAACTATCCATACTAATGATCAAAGCGGTAGATAATTCTAATGTATTCTCATCCATTGTCAATGGTATGACTAAAAACAATCTACAATTCATTGATGTGGAAGAATCCTCAGAGTACCCCTCAACAAGACACTGAAGATTTCATTCACGAATCTAAAAAATTATTGTTGGCTGAGCTCGTATAAATAGAAGTAGAAATTTATTTAACATAATTCTTATATTTATTTGCATCTTTATTTAAATAAAATTAAGGTATTTTCTAAAAAATATTTTTTATCTATAACTTAATTGATTTGTCACAAATATAAGCCATAAAAATGTGAATTAAAAAATTGATAAATGTATTACATTTTTATCATCTTTTATCGTTTTTTAAAGACATTGGAGATGACTATGAATGTAAAATCAGGTATTTAGAGGAGTTTCAGGTCACGTCAAGTCATGTCAAATTGGGTTCGGGTTATGTTGGGTCAAATCAATAGTTCGACTCGAGGCAAGTCGAGTACAAGTTGATCCGAGTTCGGGTAAACATCGGGTTGATCACAACTCACACTCGGTTTAGGTTCATATTGGGTCAATATCAGGTCAAGTCAATACCAGATTCAGGTCAAAATAGTTTGAGTTCGATTTAGTTAATTATCGGGTTAATTCAGTTTTAGATGGACTTCGAGTCGAGTCTTAACCTAGCTTTGATGTAATTTAGGTCGGGTCATTTCGGCTATCAGATTAAGTTTAGATCGGAAGTCGATTTCAAATGAGATTCAATTTGAGTAATATCAATTTTGGGTGAAGTTTGGATTATGTATTTACTAGGTTTAGATTATGTCGGGTAAGCTAATTATTGAAATCGTATCATGATCGAGACATCTGACGAAATGGTGGTTCTACTTCCATGGCGGACGACTTGTAGTACTAGATTTGTTTTTCAAGTTTGACATTTATTTTTCTCAAATAATTTCGGGTATCACGTTAAGATTAGTCGGGTCAAGTCGATTTCGAATGAGATTCAGTTCGAATAATATCAATTTTGGGTGAAGTTTTGATCATGTACTTACTAGGTTAAGGTTATGTTCGGGTAAACTCATTATTGAAATCATGTCATGATCGAGTTACCTAACTAAATGGTGGTTCTACTTTCATGACTGATGTCTTGTATTACTAGCATTTTTTCAAGTTCAACATTTATTTTTCTCGGGTCATGTTGAATTATAAGTTTGTGCATTCAGTCATTATTTATTACAACGACTTAAAACTCAACTCAGAATACAGTAAAAACTAGTATTCAAACAAAGTACACCTAAAAATTTAGTGTTAAATAAAAAATCATGTCTTGAACTATATATTTTTTATTTAAGTCTCTAAATTATTTTTTGATCAAAATATACTTAAAACTATGTGTTTTTAGTTCCTAAATTATCTTTTTTGGTCAAAACAAATATCTAAATTTTTGTGACGTGTTAATATCTGATTGATTAATTTTTTTTAATTTAGATAACGTCTGAATTTAAAGTGATCAAAAATAATACTTGTTTTGACTAAAAAAATAATTTAAGAATTAAAAGCAAACAACAAACAAAATTTAGGGGCTGATTTTTTTAAGCCAAAAATCTAATATACAAGCTTCCACGTAAGCTTTTAAAAATGCTACTATGCTAAAAGTCAACATCTTCTATATTGAACAGTGACGAAAACTTTGCAGATTCTTTCTCCGGCTGGATTATTCTTTTTCTATCCTTATTAATTAATTAACACAATTTTGGTCAACCTAAATCAATACTTAACAACGAACATTTAATTTAAGATGGAATATCAATATGAGTAATATGTTTCTTATTTTTATGTCATTTCCTATTCCTTTCTGTTATTAATTAATATAAATTGGTCACTGCATTGAAAATGACCACAACAAAGTGAAAAAAAATCACAAATTAAACCACCCACTTCCAATTTGTTTGAAATGACGTGTAACGTAACTTTTTTATATCTCGAGATTTTTTTTGGTTTTTGATATAGATGACGACAATAATTACTTGCTAGGAAAAGTCAATGCTCAATTCCTCCCTTAAAATTTATTTTTTTGTTGATTTTTTAAATAATTATAAAAAAACGTTTTTGCGAAAGATATATTATAAAAAAATTAAAATAATAATTTTCCTCTCAAAAAGTTAAAAATTGTTTTGATAGAAAACTAAAGAGTAAAAAAAATGTGTTTAACAAAAATTGTTAAATTTTTCAAAAAAAAACAATTTAAGAAAAATTAAAACACAAAAAAATAAATTTAATGTCACAGTGAGTACAAGTATACAATGAAATAGTCATTTATTTTGCACACAAAATAGGTTCGTTTCACATTCAGGACTAAGACATTATTTTTTGATGTTACATTACAATGTCATAATAAACAAAAGAAAACAACCAACAACAGTATACTTAATGCACCAACAATGCTCACCAACATTGAACTTCCCTCACACTAAATGCGAGGGAAGACAAAAAACGAAATACAATTGTTGAACAAATGGGACAACTCTGATGCATGAATCCATGGAGCTCTTCCACCAAAAGGATACTTGTGTACGGGATGTCTCCATGGGAAAGAATGCATCAGATTCTCTATATTTTTCTACAAATTAAACGACCCTTTTCTCCGTTAATGTCAAAAATCCGATCAAGTCCGGGCTAGGACGAGGGGTGATTGAGGTAAATGAGAGTGTGGAGACATGATGCCTTGTGATAAAACAAAATTTTCCTTCATTTTTTTTTTACATCAAATATCAATTTAACATCAATTTGATGTAGAAAAAGTGAAAGAAAAATTGAGTTTTATTGTTACTCTAATACAATATTGATTCCATTAAAAATTTATTTAACAAATTGTATAATTTTGTCTGGGCCTTAGCCCAAAACCATATACCCACACCCGTTTAACTTGACCCAATCCAAAACCCAATAACCCGGCCCATGTCATCCTAATCCTAAAAAAACCTTAACCCTAAGTAACCTAACCCTAGCAGCCGTCAGTGTCACCATCTCTCCCGCCGCCCTTACCACAGCCGCCACCACCGCTCGCCTTCCAGCCGCCGTCCTCATCACCGGCAATCAAAAGCTGAAAATCCAGATAACTCCAAATTAGTTCAGACCCTAAATCAAACCAAACCCTAAAATTAATCTAACCTAATCTGCCAACCCAAATGAACCACCCCATGCCTCTATCTTCCCTATCACCACCACCCATACCCTGCCTCAACCATACCCATACCCTAAAAATCCAGATCTCATCATGAAAAATCTACAACAAGCAAGCAAGCTTATTTATTTTATTATTATACAAAACGGTTATAAAAATCGAACCAAAACTCAATGTGGGGGGTCTTTCGAGTTCAAAAAAAAAATTGTAAGAAAGGGGAGAATTCGGATTCAAAAAAAATTGTAAAAGAGAGATCAAGGAAATAAAAAGAAAAAATTTTAAAAGTTTCAAAAGTTTCTGTTTCCATTCGAATTCAAAAAGAAAGAAAGGATAAAATTCTTACCTGTGAACTCGAAAAAGAGGGTGTTGAAAGCTTCTTCCTCGCCTCAAAGACGTCGGAGGAGGTGGCTCACCTCCGATAAACGGTGGCGGCGTGAGAAAACCTTAAGAACCCTAGGTTTTTTTTTAGGGTTTATTCTGCATATTTTCAGAGATTTCTTTTAAGTGGGTTCGGTTCTTTTAGAATATGAAAAGGGGAACTGGTTTTTTTTACTGTAAATTGGGTTTTAAATGAAAACAAATACTACTTTGGTCCCTTCCTTTTATATCATTTTTTGATTTTATCTTTTTTTGTTTTTTTATTTTATTTATGCATCTTAACTTTCTTTTTAGTTCAATTCAGTCATTAATCTTGGCATTTATATCCTTAATCTCATGCATCTTTTTATATTATACCATATTTGCATAATTACGTATTTATATTATGTTTCCATCAAATATATGTTATTAGGGGTGATAATGAGCCTGACCGGCTCGCGAGCTACACGGGCTCGGCTCGGTCAAAGCTCGGCTCAGGCTCGGGCTCTGCTAAAACCTTAACAAGCTGAGCCGAGCCGACTCAAGCTCGGCTCGAAAAGCTCGTGAACAGGTCAGAATAACTATATTATATATATATATATGCTACATATACACTAAAAGTAACATCTTTAGCAAAAGAAAAGCAATAAAATAAATTAGGACAATATCCACTAAAAATAAATTAACTAAAATAAATTGGTCACTATTTTCCCCTTCCCCGATATTAAATTTCGTTTTAGTGTTGGCTATGAAAGATGTTTTTAACGAGGCTCTATCTTTTATAAAACAATTATAGCAAAATTGTTCATTTTGAGTCGAGCCGAGCCTGGCGAGCTTCGAGCCCGAGCTTAGCCCAATAGTATTGTTTTCGAGCCAAGCTTGAGCCTAAAATTTCGAGCTCGCTGAGCCCAATAACACTATTTTCTTATATGTATATTAATTATTATACTTATAGGTAGTTATCACCCCTATATGTTATAGGTAGTAACATATATGACAGTATATTCTACTTTAAATATTTTTATGTTATCTAATATTTACGTTGTGTACATATCTGTTTGGGCATTTTCTTATATGTATATTAATTATTATACTTATTTATATTTTGATTAAATATATATGTATATAGTATTAGTTGTTTATATTATATGTTATATTATATAATATATGTTTATTGTATGTTATTATATGCATATATTATATATATTATTGTTTATTTATATTTACATTTTATTATTTATTTATTTGTTTGATCTCAATCTGGTCCTTTTCCGGATAATTTAATTTTCGTATTTACTTTTTCGTACTTTAATTTACGTATTTACTTTTCTTGCAATTTAATTTACGCAATTTACAATTTCTTGTTTATTTAATTATTTACCTTTAATTTAATCATGCTTTGTTCATACGTATTAAAAAGCCATGTTTCATTAATTGCATTAGTCTAGTTTAGTACCCGAGGTCCCGATATTCTAGTGGGAGTGTCGTCCTGAACCTTCGGGCGTCATCTCTTTTGGTATCGTGGGTTGCGGGTTAGGTTGTTCAAATCACATACTCATATACACATTTTTGGGATTAAATTTTAAATTAAAAATCAAATTTCTGTTTTTGACAACACTAAATCAACGCGGTACCAATTTTGGGTGTCGTAGGGGTGTTAATCATTCCCCTCGCGTAACCGACTCCCGAACCCAAACGTTTGAATCTCTGGTTAATTTTTTACGGTGTCCGGCCAACTAAAGTGGCCAGTGGCGACTCCACCATCCATTTTCAAAATTTTTACGGTGTTATGCTGGGAGCGTCATCCTGGTCTCCTGGTGTTTTGATGCTATAAAAAATTTTATTTCAACATTTTATTTTCGGAGGAGGGGAACTATTACAGCTTGGCGAATCCGCTGGGGACCGTTTTTTTAAAAGAGAGTCGAGTCAATGTTGATTTGTGTTATCTTGCAAAAAATTAAAATTCTATTTAATTTACCCTCAGTATTCATGCATGAGCTCTCTACCCGGGCTGCTTAACCTGTTAAGTGGGAGTGATCACTTTGCTTCGTGGGATATTCACCTCTGTATAGTGTTGTAATTCACTTTCGAAATTCGGTCCTTATATTTCGTAGGGTTTTTACCCTCGTATGGTATAAGATTTGTATTCTCCCGAATTGATATCCTGGCGACAGTTCGGATACCGTCCCTTTAGAACCCAAATTGCATATAGTGAGCCGTAGGAGCCACCTTTTTAGAGCCTTATCGGTACTCTGCCCGTTTAGCGGTTACCCTTTTAGATTATCCATGAGCAGAGCCATGTATTAGATTAATTTGTTTTTAAAAAAATATATAAAATATATTAAAAATAAATTTGATACCCCTGTAAAAGAATACCGACACCATTTTTTCTCTCTAAATTCCGACACATCAATTTAAATTTTTAAAATTCTGATATGTCCGTTTAAAATTTTTGGCCACACCACTGATTATATCATATTGTTTAGTCCATTTTACAACTCAAAATTTGAACTTAATCCAACGAAAAAAATACACTTTAACCCTCAAAAATCATGAATTCACCCCGAAATTAATTATACTTATTTCAAATTCGAATCATTTTGATTTGAATGGTTTTGGATTGAGTCAAGAGTTAATTGTTCTAGTAACGTTGAATATGAATTCAATGGAGACAGTTGGAGAAAATTGAAAGTAAGAATATAAATCATATTTTAGTTGATTTTAGAAGACCACTCCATTCAAGTCTTTGAAATCAAAATCAAAACTACGAGGGTTAGGTTAGAAATGCAGAAAATGAGATGAATTTTTTGCAGTCAAAAGTTGATGAAATGACCCTCCAGAGAGAAAAAAAGAATAACAAAAGTAACAAGCAATGTCGGAAGATCTTGATTAAAATAAATGATCAAGAATCAAACCAAACGATTATCTTAGTTATGCAATCCAACTGTACAAACAAGAACAAACAAGAAATTTATAAAGCAAAAAGTCAATTGATTCCATAGCTTGCTTGCTGCTGCTGCCTCTCCAGGGGTTGCAATTTCTGGGAAATGTTGCGTTTATAAACTAAATTAAGAGGGTTGAATTATTACATGTAGCAGACAAGCAGATTGTAACATTGTACTGAATCCGATTCAGACTCCGCCACAAAGGCAAATGCAGAAATTTATATTAGAATGACGAAAATATATTTTTAATAAAAATATATATATATATATAATTATTAATAAAAAAATTTAAAAGGACGACCACTCTTCCAACACCTCTTGGTACATTCTTCCTCCGCCATGTTTTGACATAAAGCTCCTCTTATGTTTCAACTCCTCTCCTAAACTGTCTGACTAAAGTATGATTTTTTTTTACCTGTTCTAGTTTTTACCTTATTCACCATTTAATTTATTCATTCGATTATTTTAATTCCGAACTAACCTGTTTTTTTTATTGCACTACATTAAGTTCACTCATTTTGTATTAACTGCATTACATATCATAGTTTTTTTTATTTTTGCATTTTTTAATTAATATTTTCACATATAGGACATACACTTTGCTTTTACATGCATTCATTTTGAGACTGATCACCGGGATGCCCTGTAATAGTAATATTGGAAAAGATGAAAGATCGGTCAATCCAACATCTCTACAGAACAAGAAGCAAGACAAAGATGGCAAACGAAGATAGACTAGACAAGATTGAGCAGAATCAGAAGAACTTGCAAGCTGATTTAACCCAAAAATTAGAGGACCAGTTAGCCAAGGCACAGCAAGAGATAATGGATCAGTTCGCAAGATATCAGTAAGATATAATTGGTAAATTGGCACAGATGTTAAGATGCAAGTTTCCTGAACAAGGAGAAGCTTCTGCTATCGGCCTTGGGGCAGGTCCCGAGGAGGAAAACGAAGATCTTTTATATCCTCCAGGGTTCATCCCTACATAGGCTAAAATTCAAACCAATCATCGGGTGGTGATTTCTATGGAAAAACCTCAACCATCTCAGGTCGGTGTCTCTATTCCAGCAAATTTGCCTGTCGCATCAGAAGCTAAACCAGAGGGCAATCAAGCCAAAAAAATTGTCTCTGAGATAGACCAGTTGATCGAACCCGAGAAATCAAGGGCCGAGACATCTAAAGAAATTGAAGAGCGTTGCAAACGACTTGAAGAGAAGATGGAAGCTATGGAGGTGGTAGATACCTTTAGCGGATTCGATACTAGTGAACTCAGCCTTGTCCCAGGTCTAGTGTTACCCCTAAAATTCAAGATCCCAGAATTCGAAAGATATGATTGGACGAGCTGTCCCCGGCTCACCACACTATGTTCTGTCGAAGAATGACAGGATATGGTGTAGCGACCTTTTAAAAAATTTTGGGTTCGCTAACAGTACGTAATTTGATATTCTTTACGTTTTTTAAATGTTTAAAAAGACGGGGAAATTCTTTAAAGATTCGTGTTTTTGAAAAACAATAAAACTCAGAGTTGCCACCGGCCACTAGGGTAGGCCGGACACCATAAAACCAGAGATTCGATTAAAAATGGGGTTCGGGAGTCGGTTACGGATGATGAAGGTTTTGGCACCCCATACCGCCCAAAAATTGGTATCGTAAAAAGAAAATAATTAACGCTTTGTTAATATTGAACTTTCCAAATTAAAGTGACGATTAAACTAAAATCCGGTCATACATGCGAGTAAATTTTAAGGGTCTCATTATTCGAAAGTAAACGGCAAGACCACCATCACTACGCTTGATACTGGCCGTATTTACCGTCGAATAAAAAGACCTCGCATTAACAACATAATATATCCGATATGTAACATTTACATAATAGCAAATAAACATAAATAATGATAAAAAAAACAAATAAAACTTAAATATCAAATATTAACAATATGCCATGAGCATTATGTCAAAGATTTTATATACATATATATAAATGTATAAATATTATGTTACTAAAATTACACAATACATAATATATAAAAAAACGTATAATATGTACTATATAAATAAACTACGTAATGTATCATATACCACATATAAAAACGAATGTTATATACAACATACTATATTTTTAGAAAAAAAGGTTACATAATATATATTCATTAACCATATTATACACATCAATACAACGAAACAATAAATGTTAAACATGAACAATACATATAAATAAAAAATTTAAACATGCATGCAAAGGGGGTAAAAATGGGATTTAACACTGGATTGAGGACCTAATTGAACAAAATTAAACACTGGAGGGGATTAAATTGCCAAGCTTTCAAAACAACAAGGATCTAATGGGTTATTAACCCATTTCAACACCGATTAAATTAGGAACAATGACTAAATTAGACACGGGTGAGAGCTATAGGGACCTAGGGTGTGATTTTAAAAAACGAAATGGCCAAAAAGAACTTTCGAAAGTGCGGAAGGACCGAATGAAAATAAAACCATTTTAAAAAAACTAGGCCGGGCTAAAATTGGGGACGAAATTGCAAGTATTTAAAATGCTTGGAGGACCAAGAGTGTTATTTAAAAAGACGGAAGTCCTTGGGAACGTAATTTCAAAAGCACGGAAGGATTTAATAGGTTAAAATCTCATTTTTAAAACATGGCTATGTATAAAATCACTATTTTTAGAAGAAAAAAAAACAACTTTTGGTTATTTTGAAAATCCTACCCATTTTCTGAAAAACCAGAACCTCTCAAATCCTCTCGGCCAAGGATGAACACCGCCGTGGTGTTCATTCTGGCCACCACAAAACCCAAAATCTGGTGGCTTCGCAACTGTGCCAGCTATCAAGAAAAAACTTCGAACGCCGTACGTCGGTGTCGGAAACCTAAACCGACACACCAAAAGCCTCACATTTTCACTCCGAACACCAAACCTAACTTAAATCTCCGAGATCCAAACACCACACACCTAGATCTAGGTTTTAAAACTCCAGAAACAAAGAGCCACACCCCCCAAATGGTTCACCCTTAGCGGCCGAAAGCCATAGGGTTTATCACCGGTGAAGGAAGATGAGGAGGAGTTCAGAATATTGATGCTGGGTCACCCCTTTAACCCGAAGGTAGAGTGCTTGTTGCCGGCGAACGTACAACGGACAGACGGCCCTAGATCCAGTGGTAGAACTCTCTCTTTTAGATATTCTTTTACCATGCATGCAAGAAAGAAAATGTGTATACCTCTAAGGTTCTTTCTCTATTTTTTGTATTGCTTGTCAACTCTCATTATAATGTTTTTTGCTCGGTTTATATAACCGAATGGTTACATGAAAAATCAAAATAAAAATAAAACATTGGTTGTAATATGCTCTGAAATTCGCCGAAATCCTTGCGTTCTTTGTTATTTTTGCCTAATCTCTCTTTTGTGATTTTCGCTAATGTTGGATCTATTTTTGGTTATCTAGAAAACGTGGCCACATGAGGGGAGGAGTCAGAGGAATCCAGGCGTCAGACGCGTGGAGATCTAGAGCGTCACGCGTGCGTGAGGGAGCGGGAAGACTGCGCGTGGGCGCGTGGGTATTCTAGAAGCTTCTAGGGATGATCTGGACCGTCCATTTGAATCATCAGATCTAACGGTTGAGATGATGCGGCGCTTGGCAAATAATATCCCTAATTAAGGCTTTCCGATATGTGATCTGGACCGTCAGATCTGTTAAGATCTGACGGTTGACATTTGGCTGAGCAAAAAAGGAAATTGGGCGACAGATTAGGTTTTTTTTTATGTAATTAGGGTTTAATTTGTTATTTGGGCCTAAATAGGCCAGATTGTATTATTATTGTTTTTTGAGATTAATTTATAAATGGACTGTAAAACTTTGGATTTTTGTATTATTTATTTATTTGGGCTTTTTATTTAATTAATGTTTTGTTTGTTTTTAGTTTAATAATAATATATTAATATAATATAATAGAATAGAATAGAATAATAATAATACTAATATGAGGTAATAAAAATAGTAATAATATTAATATAATATACTAACCGAAAACAAAAAGTAATAATTTTAATCAAAGACAAAAATACTTAATAATAAATATAATAGTAATGTTTTTGGGGTTTCATAAGTAATGATATCTTTAGTTTTTAAACATGATAAAAGTAATTAATAATATTATTATAATATTAATTAACAATAATAATAGCCCATTATTTAAAAAGCTAACAAAAATAAAACGGGGTAAAACCTCGGATAAAATTAGTGATTATATACGGCAGAGACGATAAGCTATTGTACATTGCTTCCAAGACAGTCTATCATGATCTGCCACCCGATGGTACAATCAATTGAGCCGTCATCAGATAAAGTCATGGAAAGACTTGGCTAAAGCTTTTCTAGAGCAGTACCGACACGTTAGTGATATGGTACCAGATCGATGGACTCTACAACACATGAAGCAAAAGTCTAACAAAAGCTTCCGGCAGTACGCGCAACGCTGTAGAGATATAGCTGCCCAGGTCCAACCCCCTCTTGGTGAAAAAAATACAGTTGTCATATTCATCCAAACATTAGAGGGTCCAATCTTAGATCGCCTTATAGGCAATGCCATTACTAATTTTGCTGATCTAGTGCTATCTGGTGAGCTCATTGAAAATGCCGTTAAAAATGGAAAAATCGGTATTGGTGGAAGTTCGTCACACAAGAAGCCATCGTATGGAAAATGAGACAATGAAGTAAGCTCTTTTAGAGTTTTTAATGTTGGCTATTGGAAGCCGGTGACGGTGATACAACCCAAAGCTATAAGTGCTCACGGTTCCTCAAGCCAAGATTCTGGTCAGAGGAAGAATACTAAAAAGATGGAGTTTACTCCATTACCAGTTTCCTATGGAGAATTATACAAACAGTTGTACGATATCCATATGGTAGCACTTTTCTACCAAACTCTGATACTACCTCCCTTTCCAAAATGGTATGATGCCAATGCAAGATGTAATTATCACTCATGACAAGTGGGTCACACGATTGAAAACTGCATTGGTTTCGAAAGGTTGGTGGAAAAATTTATTAAGCTTGGGGTGGTAAGCTTTGATGACTCGGTGGGAAAGACTACGAACAAAGACCCTTTACCAAAGCATGAAGATGCCAATTAGGAGTGTGTCAGTGATGTTTTTTGGAATGGACTATATCCATCAAGCTTAAGTGTTGTACTATCTTGACCATAGCAGGTCCCCTTGTAATTTTCATCTCTTTTAGAGCAATGTTTTGTGAACCAATCTCACTAACCTAAGCACAATGGTAGTGAGAATATTTTGTAAGGGATTAAAACTACAAGTTGCAATGCAAATATATTTTCATATCTGAGTCTTGACATCCAAAATGCATAAATAGCATAACTCTAAGTTCAAATTTTGAGCCACCTGAATTCAAAGGATAAAATTGGGACATCTTCAAGCTCGAGAGTCCCTGACATATTTCAAGGACAAACATTCGCTATCACTTCTCCAGAATTACACTTCTGCACCATAAATGATTGCTTTAACAATGAACTATTATGAACATGTGGACTTGAACTGGGGACAAATTGACGCGAAGTTTTGGGGCATATACCTAGATGAAGGGTTAGTCGAACCCGAAGAAATTTGAGGCATCTTCGTGTACAAAACCAATAGCCCAACATGACCAGGGGAAAGTTAGGGGCATCCCTTTAGGGGCAAAAAAGAAATAAATCATATCGCATTCATGCATTTAGCCACATTCGTGGAAATCATTTTGCATGCATCATACAAACATTAAAGTCACCATACATTTAGGCTAGAGACATAAAATTGGGTGCATTCATGCATTCATTTTTGCTTGAACATACAAACAAGTCCGCGAAAGAAACCGAAGAACCTCAACTATGGGGGCAACGACACGATGGCCAACTTTAGTCTTGGAGGAGGCCAAACACACACAAAAAATGCTGAGATATCTAAATAAAAGATATCAGCAACAAGTTTTTGAACAATTACTAACAAATGCTTTTTCCTTTTTAGGATCTCATTTCTCCGACAATGGTGTGGCGGACACCAACATTTTCCAGATTCTCACTCTTGCCAACAGAACCAACTCTTTCTAGAACCTGCCCTCTATTGATAGAGTAACAGAGTATTTTTTTTCCAGATTTTGTCTCGTTGTCAATGGCGCAATAATCTAACATTTTGCAAATCATGCCTCCGTCAGTGGTGATAGGCCAACTTAGAGTGGATCTTGCCTCCGTCGGCGGTGTTGCAGATCAAATTTTCCATCCAGATCCTATCTCTCCGTCGATGGTGTAGTGGATCCCAAGTTGCTGATCTAGTCTCTTTGTTAGTGGTGCATCAGATCAAAACCTATCCAGGTCTTTCCTCTTCGACGGTGTTGTAGCTAGACCAAACTTTTTTCTCATAATTTACCTCTTCATTATAGTTGTAGCAAAAAAAACAAAAAATAAATATAAAAAAATAAAAACCAAAAAAATCAAAAATCAAAAAATCAAAAAAGAAAGAAAAAATTAAAAAAAGAAGAAAAAATTAAAAAAATCAAAAATCAAAAAGAAAAGATCAAAAGAAAATCAAGTTTTATCTGATCATGATGGTGTGGTTGCGTTCAAGTTGCTGTCATCCAATTTCGCTTCTCCGTTGATGGTCTAGTAAAGTCCAAGTACTGAAATTTGATCTTACCCCTCTGTTGATGGTGTGGATAGATCCAACTTTATAAACTTTCGATTCTGCCTCTTCGTCGGTGTTGTAGCTGAACCAAATATGCCAAATTTTGATCATGCCTCTTCGTTAGAGTCGTGCTTGATATAAGAAAACCAATCCTCCGATCCTGCCTCTTCGTCATATTCATAGCTGGATCAAATCCTTAGATCTTGCCTCCTCATCAGTGTTGTAGCTTGGTCAAATCTAACTTTCAGTTCTGCCTCTTTGTCGGTGTCGTAGCTGAACTAAATTTACTAATTTTCGGTCTTGCCTCTTTGTTGGTGTTGTAGCTAGACCAAATTCACTAACTTTTGATCCCGCCACTTCGTCGGTGTCGTAGCTGGATCAACATTACTAACTTTAGACCTAGCCTCTCTCGTCGGTGTTGTAGCTTGGTCAAAATTTACTGACTTTCAAGTTTTATCAATGTTGTAGCTAAAAACTAAAAAAATATAAAAGATAGAAAAAACAATAAAAAAGAAAAAAAAGCAAAAAAAGCAAAAAAAGCAAAAAAAAACAAAAAGAAAAGAAAAAAATCAAATAAATAAATCAAAAAAGAGAGAGAGAAAAAAAAAGCAAAATGAGCTTTCAATCCTTTGCTCTTGCCTCTTTGTCAGAATTGTAGCTGGATTAGACATCAAAATTTTTGTCCACCGATCCTGCCTTTTCGTCAGTGTTGCAGCTGGATCAAATTTTGCAGACCCTGCCTCTTCGTCGGTGTTGCAGCTAGGCAACTCCCATTTTGAAGATTTTGCTTCCCCGAGAGTGACAAGGTAGACCAATCAAGTCAAGAAAGAAGATCTATCGAAGAAAGAAGACATACGTCAAAAGGGAAGATGACCAACCAGGCTGGACAAAATGGGTCATTTTTAATCTTTGCTCTATTGTCGTTACACAACAATGAGCAAAGAGGGGCGGCTATAAGACCATAATTTTGTCTGAGCCTTAGCCTAAAACCATATACCTACACCCGTTTAACCAACCCAAATCCAAAACCCAATAACCCGGCCCATGTTATCCTAAACCTAAAAAAACCTTAACCCTAAATAACCTATTCCTAGCCCCGTCAGTGCCACCACCTCTCCCTCTGCCGCCCTTACCGCAGCCGCCACCGGCGCTCACCTTCCAGCCGCCATCTTCATCACCGGCAATCAAAAGCCAAAACTTCAGATAACCCCAAATTAGTTCAGACCCTAAATCAAACCAAACCTTAAAATTAATCTAACCTAATCTGCCAACCCAAATCAACCACCCCATGCCTCTATCTTCCCTATCACCACCACCCATACCCTGCCTCAACCATACCCCTACCCTAAAAATCCAGATCTCATCATGAAAAATCTGCAACAAGCAAGCTTTTTTATTTATTTTATTATTATACAAAATGGTTATAAAAATCGAACCAAAACTCAATGTGGGGGGTCTTTCAAGTTCAAAAAAATGTAAGTAAAGGGAGAATTCGAATTCAAAAAAAATTGTAAAAGATAGACCAAGGAAATAAAAGGAAAAACTTTTAAAAGTTTCAAAAGTTTCTGTTTCCATTCGAATTCAAAAAGAAAGAAAGGGTAAAATTCTTACCCGTGAACTCAAAAAAAAGGGTGTTAAAAGCTTCTTCCTCGCCTCAAAGACGTCTGAGGAGGTGGCTCACTTCCGATGAACGGCGACGGCGTGGGAAAACCTTAAGAACCCTAGGTTTTTTTTTTTCTATCTAGGGTTTATTCTGCATATTTTTAGAGATTTCTTTTAAGTGGGTTCGGTTCTTTTAGAATATGAAAAAGGGAAATGGTTTTTTACTGTAAATTGGGTTTTAAATGAAAAAAAAACCACTTTGGTCCCTTCCTTTTATATCATTTTTTGATTTTATCTTCTTTTTGTTTTTTTTATTTTATTTATGCATCTTAACTTTCTTTTTAGTTCAATTCAGTCATTAATCTTTGCATTTATATCCTTAATCTCATGCATCTTTTTATATTATACCATATTTGCATAATTACGTATTCATATTCTGTTTCCATCAAATATATGTTATAGGTAGTAACATATATGTTATTATATTCTACTTTAAATATTTTTATGTTATCTAATATTTACGTTGTGTACATATTTGTTTGGGCATTTTCTTATATGTATATTAATTATTATACTTATTTATACTTTGATTAAATATATATGTATATAGTATTAGTTATTTATATTATATGTTATATTATATAATATATGTTTGTTGTATGTTATTATATGCATATATATATATATTGTATATATATTTTATATACATCGTTGTTTATTTATATTTACATTTTATTATTTATTTATTTGATCTCAATCCGGTTCTTTTTCGGATAATTTAATTTTTGTATTTACTTTTTCGCACTTTAATTTACGTATTTACTTTTTTTGCAATTTAATATACGCAATTTATATTTTCGTGTTTATTTAATTATTTACCTTTAATTTAATCATGCTTTGTTCATACGTATTAAAAAGCCATGTTTCATTAATTGCATTAGTCTAGTTTAGTACCCGAGGTCCCGATATTCTAGTGGGAGTGTCGTTCCGAACCTTCGGGCGTCATCTCTTTTAGTATCGTGGGTTGCGGGTTAGGTTGTTCAAATCACATACTCATACATACATTTTTGGGGATTAAATTTTAAATTAAAAATTAAATTTTTGTTTTCTTGCAATGACAACAGTAAATCAACGCGATACCAATTTTAAGCGTCGTGGGAGTGCTAATCCTTTCTCACGCGTAACCGACTCCCGAACCCAAACGTTTGAATCTCTGGTGAATTTTTTACGGTGGCCGGTGGCGACTCCATCATCCATTTTCCAACCATTTTCCGTTTTTAAAATTTTTACGGTGTTATGCTGGGAGCGTCATCCCAATTTCCGGGTAACGTCTCTTTTGATGCCGTAAAAACATTTTATTTTAGCATATTATTTTCGGAGGAGTGAAAACCCCCTATTACACGAATGATGATTCTCAGACTGACAAAGTCGAAGATTTTTTCAATGAAAGCATTCAATTTTTAATACTTTACGAACATTTTTATTAAGTTTTTATATTTAAATTTTATCATTATATAATTTCTAATACATTTTATTTTTTATATAATTTTTATTTTCAATATTTTTTTTGAATATTTTATTTATTTTTATTAACTTTATGAATTTTTATAAACAATGAAGAATAATTAGATTTTTAAGAGTTCTCACTTTGCTTATTTTTAAAATTATCAAGGACACAAATGATATTTACATCAATTTGTTAATCATTTTTTCATATATTTCAATTGTAAAGGTTCAACTCAAAAAACTAAAATTATTTATCCAATTTAATTAAAAACTAAATAGATCGATTAAATTAACTTGAAATTCAAGCAAATTATTTATTCAGTTTTAGCATTTTTAAAATTTTAATAATTTTATAAATTCTTATCTTTTAATTTAAAGATTATGTAAGTTATCGAACTTTCAATTAAAATCAGTTATGCCCTTGAACTCGGCAAAAAAATCAATTATGCCCTCGAATTCGATTAAAATAATCAATTCAGCCCCTCTGCCACTTCATCATCCTCGTGTATTGTCACGCCATCATCGTTGACCGTCACATCAGCGCCGTTAACTGCCATGTTAGCGTCTATCAAATGGTTAGTTTGATGCAATTTCTGAACTGAATAACTTAATTGAGTGCGTTTTTCGACAAAAGACTGAATTAATTTTTTTGGTCGAATTCGGGGCAAAAATAACCTTTTAGTTATTATTTGTTTAATTTTTTTTCTAAAGTATGCTAGATTCTTAAAATTTATCGTGGGTTGCTTTTTATCTTTTTATATTTTCTTACGTTTTTTTATTTATATTTAAAAACAAACTTGTTAAACATTTTGTTAAAAAAATAGAATAATTGAGATCTACTGATTGACCTAGTGATTAAGGATGTTCATATTATTTCATCTTGTATGAGTTTGAATCCCAATATGAGAATGTAATATCTATTTAATAAAAAATGAATAATTCGGGTATTTACAATCTGAGTATTCTTGAATTCTTTTCTACTTTTTGCATTTTTAATTTAATATATAATTTATATTACAAAAATCATAAAAAATAAAAAGAAATGGAAAATTTTTCAAAATTGTAAATTATCATAAATTTAATATATTTATGTGTTACATGACATATTCCTAACATGTCATGTGATATTTTTAGAACGAAAGTATATAAAGAGTATAATTTGTTAAAAAAAGAGAGTATAATTAGTAATTATAGAGGCTAAACTAAATAAAAATAGGAAAATATTTTGATACACAAGCTTGTATAAGCACAAGCTTTTTAATTTTAGGGTATACAGATTTATGTTGTGGTTTAGGGGTTTAGGTTGTAGGGTGTAGAATTTAAGGTTTATGATTGGAATTTAAAGTTTAGGGTTTAAAGTTTAGATGTTAGGGTGTTAGGGCTAGAGATTTAGATTTTTAGATTTTATAGATTAAATTTGAAGGATTTTACGCAGTTTGTGTATCAAAATATAACCCATAAAATAATTTTTTAATATAAAAAATAATAGTAAGATATAATTTTAGATGTCAAAATATAGTTTAGGCCTTACCATTACTGTATACCTAAAACATAAATCAGCCTTCCACTCGAAGATAGGGGCTTACTCGAGTATAAACTAAAAGATATTGTATTATTTTATAATCATCTTTAGATCGTTCAAAAAAATATTTTTTCGTTAGAAGTGATAACTAAAATATCTCTGTTACACGAGTAAATATATTTGGTCAGTTGGTCAAGCTGTTCATCTTTGTTCTTACTCATTCCTTTAGGTCATGAGTTTTAGACCTACTATGAGCACTCCATTCCTCCCCTAAAGTCTCTCATTCCCCCTTTAAGTAGGATTATGATCAGAATTAAAATTTATATAAAAAATATATATATGTTACAATGACTATCTCAATTGTTATCTTCATTAAAAATAACCAACTTTTCAAAAAAAAAAATCAATTATTATTTTATTTTCTAAAATTTATGAAATACTTTTATTTCATAAAAAACAGAAAATAGTAAATAAAATGATTTTTGACTTTAATCTCTGTCCATTTCCTCCTCACTATAGCTTATTTTGTTTGTCTGATTCCATGCTGAATCTTGTCGAGACTTGCTTCGTGCCATTTTTACTCTTGCCGGTGAGAGCGTATTTCACTAGTTTATTTTGTTATGTTGGAAAAACACACACACTAGTTTAATTTCACTTTAAATTCAAATTCAAATTCAAATTCATATTTATAACTCTAAATATTAAATTTTATTTTTTAAATTATAAAGCTAAAATCCTTAAAACATAAGCCTATAAATATTATCCCTAAAGTAAATCTATTAATTTTAAATTGAATATTTAAAAACTTTTTTAATTATAGGTGTACGAAATATTTTTTTGAACAATTTTTATTTAGGAGGAGGGGAAGAGGAATTTGCTTCTAATGGATTTTAAACTCATAACCTAAAAAAAAGGAAAAAAAAATGTCATCTGATAACTTTAACTATTTTCTCTATAGATTGTTGACAGATGTTTAAATTTAAATGGCGAGAGTTAAATAAATTTAATTGAGAAGGTGCTACATACTATTCAAAAAAATTTGAGAATGTGCTACATAATAATATTTTATAGTATTCGATTCAAATTAATTGATTGAAAAATTAAATACATTTCATATGAAACGTCTAGACTGTACTGCATAGGAATAGTTTAATTTTCTTAGACATAATTATTAAATATAAGCTTAAGGATGTAAGAAGCCCTTGAACTTAAAAAAAATGAATCCCTTGAAAATTTTTTGCACCCAATTAAGCCTTTGAACCAAGAAATTTATTCAATTAAGCCCTTGAACCAAAAATTGAATCAATGAAGCCCTTTGACCAATTTTGACCATTAAATTTGAACAGTTTTTTATTCACTGTTGCAGTGCGCCGTGTCACAGTGTATCCACTTGACATTTTTTAGAATTTTTATTTTATTTAAAAAATTCTTCAAAAGTTCTAAAAATTGTAAAAAGCTTATAAAATTTATAAAAACAATTTTTGATTTTTTTTGTAAATGCAACATGATAGAACTGTAGTGTATCATGTTCCAGTAATATCTGAAGAAAAAAACTGTCAAGATTTAATGGTCAAAATTGGTCAAAGGGCTTAATTAATTTAATTTTTTTGTTCAAAAACTTAATTGATTAATTTTTTTATTCAATGATTTAATTGAGTGCAATTTTTTTAAAAAAAACTTAATTATTTTTTTTTAAAAGTTCAAAAACTTCTTATAACTTTAAGTCTTAAATATAATAATTAATTTTGCTTATTCATTATTTATATACATTTATTGGGGGTTTTCTTCATATAACGTTTGACTTATTTGCAGTAGATGTAACCGTACTTTTCTTTTCAGGCCAACCAACATTTTCCATAATAAATATTTGAGAAGTCACATTTCAGTCCCT
The DNA here is from genome assembly GCA_019671005.1 of Hibiscus mutabilis. Lineage (NCBI taxonomy): Eukaryota > Viridiplantae > Streptophyta > Magnoliopsida > Malvales > Malvaceae > Hibiscus > Hibiscus mutabilis. The sequence continues at coordinate 17,004,851 of CM033752.1, read as the reverse complement.
AAAATTGTCCCTTTTTCTTATGTTGGTACTTGAATTTATCTATTTTTCATGTTGGTATTTATTTTTTATTCATATTGGTACTTGAATTTTTCTAATTTCCCACATTGATACCTTTTTGTAACAATGTTAAAAAGTACCAATATAGATAAAAAAACCTATTTAAAAAAAGTTAAAAAAAACTTAAGTAGCAATTAAGAAAATTTTTTAGAAACCACTGACGGGGTTGTTTCAAATAATAAGCAGTTTGATATTGTTTAAGCAAGTCTCGAATTTGAGGAGTTACGTATGCAAAAAATCTCCGCTGGTAGGCTCACCCACCAAAACTCAGCTGTACAACCTGGGTTGATCTAAATTAGTCAGGACATAATCTTAAAAACCAAGAAAAAAATGCAGAAATCTAAAGGCCAAAATGCAAGTAGCTATTCCTAATTCTTTCTGCAAAAAATATAAACTAATTACTATTATTTATTGCGATCACCAAATCTGCAAAAACAGATTGAAAAAGATATGGCACTCACACGTTACCGTGTGTAGGTCCACTGACATTAATCACTTGAAATGTCTCAAACTAGCTTAAGCCATTAAAGTCACCCATAAACCTAATTTATGTCTTTCCCACACTTATCTTTTATTTTTTAAGTAACATTACCCTATACTCGTATTTCACGCAATCCAGATTTTTTAATTAAATAGCGAGATAAATGAAACGATTCGAATCAATATAAAATGAGATAATAAGTATATATTTGGGTGCTTGGTTAATTAATGAGTTTTACTAAAGTCCCGATTTCACTAAAAATCTTATTCGTAAATATTACGATTAATCTTCTTAAAAGTTTATATATGTTTTCACTTTAATAAATATTATAATTGTATTAAATTTATACCAATATCTAGGATCGGAGGTATATGTTAAGTAGGTGGAGTGATTGCCCATAAATTTAATGTTTTAATCGTATTTTAGGTCACTTGTAATTTTAACTCCGTGACAACTAGCATCTAATACTAATACTTAAATTGAAATATCATTATAAAATAAAACACGAAAAGCTGAAAAGAACCGCCCCATGTGATTGTACTATTAGTTTCAAAACCTTTAATATTTTCAATGAGGAAATGCCCCTCCCCTTCCGGCCTTCCCCTTTTGGGGCATCGTCCATTTTCATATGATAAGCATGGTGCCATGGGCCATCAATTTTATTCCAAATATTCACATTTAAATCATAATTGCTTAAATTAATGATGGTTCCAAAATTGAGATTAGGGTTAGGGGAGTGGACACTTGTGGTAGAAAGTTGACACGCTCCTCTCTCTCCTAACTTGTAGGTTCAAAATCTATTAGAAGTAAATTTTTTATCCTCTCTCATAGGAAGAAATTGTTCATAATAATATAAACACAAAAACAACACACATTTTAAAATTCTAATCAATAAAATCAGATTAACCAACCAAATCTCCAATGGACATGCTACACAAACTTAAAATTGATATACCACATGAACTTTTACTTGACCCAGAATCCTTTTGGCGATTGATATATTGTTCTTTTTTGGGTTATTCAAGGAACAACATATGACAGAATCGAAACAAAGACATAGATGTAGTAGGTGGCTAAGCTTCTAACTAGGTTTCAATTTCACTCTTTGTCAGCCTGGTAAGGGGGAGTGGGGCGGTGGTGGTGGGCCTTGCTCCGGAGATGATGGTCAGACGACTGATGAGATGACAACTTTGAAGCCTTCAATGGTTTCCCATTTCACCCTCTTTTTTAAGTCAAAACCTTTGATTCCCCCTAAGAGTTGGCTCTCAAAATTCTCATCTGCTACACCAACACACTGGCTATTCGAAAAACATGTCATAAAACAGTATGGCCAATGCCCATACTCTTTGAAATGGTCCAACCATAATTCTAGGTTTTTTTTTTTTCTGGGTTTATTGTAGTGGATGCAGCTCAAGAACATCAGAAATTATAAATAAAACGAAAGTTATGTCTGAACATATCATCAGAAAAAATGGGTTAATTGCCAATGGTCAGAAAAAGTTCTAAAATTGATACATTTCGTGTTGGAATGGGGAGTTTGTATACAGCAAATAATATTTAAAACGTTGATCAAATAATCATGTGAAATTCATGGTTTTCATGTACTTGATTGTTTAATGTGGAAACTGAGAATGATTCAAAATTCAAATAGAGAAACAGGAGAATTTGTACACGTGAGGGCAGCAAAGTAGGAATTGCACAATGTGAAGCTGGAAACTGTTAGAACATAAACTTTTAAGAATAAAGTTATACTCCAAATTTGTACACGTGGGGGCAGTAAACTGGGAATTGAACAATGTAGTCTGTTCCAAGTTTCGAGTCTTTGACAAACTTACATAGACCAAAGACCGGTTTCGAAACAGTAGCCCATCGGAACTTACCATTTTCTTTCAGGTGAAATTTTGAGAACTCAAACTTCTGCTCCAAACAAATGCTGTGAGTTGTATATGACAGTAAAACAATAAATATTTACTTCACCAGGGTTGCCATGATTAATCCAAACATTCTCTTCTTTTTTCTGCGAAAACATTCTCAAATGCTAAAATTGGGCATACTATTCCTAGAATAGATGATATAAAACAATGAAGGTCTGGTGTCATGCTCCGATAAAGGAGCCATTAATTGTGTACTAGAGTTGGTAATGGGTCTGGGCTGGGGTACAAGTTTCGAACCAGTTTTAACCTATGATGTGCATTTTGTGGCGAAAATCGTGAGGCCCAATGGACTGAAGTAGACAGGACTTTGCAAGTTGGCGTGGACCATGAAACCTAGCATGATCAACTTAGGTAGAGTAGATATAAGGAAAAGAATTCCAAACAAACTCCAGTACTAATTTGTTTATCAAATGATGAGGGCAATATTGATTATGTACAAACTTAGACTTCCATTCGATGAGCGTGGGTATGATGGAGCAGTGTTGAGTAGGAGCGGCACTTGTTCTCACTCATAAATTATTTTACCTTATATATATAATAGATTACTTACGAATTTGTCCCCTCACTTTTTAGACATTGTGTTTTGCCCTAATCTTTAGTTCTGACTCTATCCCTGACTCTGAAATAAGTGTTTCAACAATTTTCGTGCGCACATTTGATTTAAAACATTTTAGTATTTTATCGAGTCGAGTTTCAACAATAAGGGATGGATAGAAGAGCATTAGATGTGCTCGACTTAGGGGCGTTCATTGTCGGATGTCGGATCGGATCTGATCCAGTTTTTTCAAATATCCGATTTTCGGATCGATGATATAGTGATCCGTATCCGATCCAGAAAATTGGATATTCGGATATCAGATAATCGGATCTGATATTCAGATATCTGATTACCCGAAAATATATTTTGATTTAATTATTTTTTCGAATTTGAAGGTCATATTTATGAAAATTTCATAATTTCGAATATAACAAACAAAAAAATGGTTAAATATAACAAGATTCACAGATATGAAAATTTCGATTTTTTAATTTTCGGATACATCACGCATCAAATTGTTAAAAATAACAAAATTAATATTCTTGAAAATTTGAATTTTCGGATAATCCAAAACTTGAAATATTGCGATCCGTATCAATCCGAAAAATTTAAAATCTGATCGGATATCCAATCCAGAAATAAAAATCGGATCGGATATTCAAATTTTTAGATCAGATCAACGGATAATCGGATCGAATATTTTTAAACACCCCTAGTGCTCGTATTTTTTAAAATTTTTAAATATTTATGTAATTTAGATACTTTTTAATTTTTTATTAATAATTTTATTTTATATTTTTAATTTTTGTATAGTTTTATACTCCTACTAATATAACTTCTTAAAATATTATATTCTTTAACATTAACTTTTACATTTGTCCCTACTGAAAATACAAAAAATTCTATTCAAGAAATATCTCGAAAGCTCATTTTATCATTTAAAATAGGCATAATGGCAAAAAAATTTTCTAACGTTTGACTGAATAGTCATTTTAGCTCATATTTTTTAACCAATTTAATCTCTCAACATTTTATTTTGGGTCAAAATGATCTCTCTGCGGATGAAAACTATTAGTCAACTAACGATAGACTGCTTGAAATGACACGTCAGCAGAAAAAAATAATTTTACATTTTATATAATTTTATAAAATTATTTTCGAATGATGTGATATTTTTTCAAGTCAACACTCTTGTCTATATGACACTGTCATGCAGGTTTGCCACGTCATTTCAAGTCATTTACCGTTAGTTAACTAATAGTTTTCATCCGCAGAGAGACCATTTTAACCCAAAATAAAACGCTGAGCGTTAAATTAGTTTCAAGAAAAAAATAGGAGCTAAAATAACTATTCAATCAAACGTTAATGATATTTTTTTTTGACTTTTTACCTTTAAAAGATAATAAGATTGTTAGGGTCATTTTATTTAGATCAGCAAAAGGGTTTAAAGGGAACTTCATCATATCTACAAAATAGAAAAGGTGAGTTAAGGAGCGACAGAGGTAATTCTACGATCGCTCTAGAATGTTGGAGTCAGATGGAGATAAGAACATAATTTTTATAGAGAAGTGTAGCGACCTTTTTAAAATTGCTAAAAAATCAATATTCTTTGATTTTATTTTGATTTTTTTGTTTTTTAAGTATTTTTGAAATTTGAGAATTTTTTGAAGATTCGGGGGACTTTTAGGGATATTTTAAAAAGTTTTGAAAAATAAAGACTGTAGTTTTTATTTTTGAAATCAAAATGATAGAGTCACCACCGGCTATTTTAAAAGGGGTACACCGGACACCAAAAATAAACCAGGGATTCTTTTGAAAAATAGGTTCTGGAGTAGTTACAGATGGGGAATGATTAGCACCCCACACCGCCCAAAACTTGGTACCTAGTCGAATACAATTTATCTTAATTGGAAATTTGCGAGTTCAAAATTTAAATTAATTTAAGATTCGTTTAAAAATACGAGAAAATTTTAAAGGCCCCGTTATTCGATAGTAAACAAATGAACCACCACCACTGCGACTGGTACTGGCCCCATTTACTATCGAATAAAAGGGCACAACATCAACAGTTTATGATGCGAGAAAATAAAGCAAATAAATATGAACGATCAAACCATAAATAAAAGGCAGAAATTAAAAATTCGAAAAAAGGACCAGATCGAACAAAAGATAAAGAAAAGTCCGAAAAGGGACCGAATCGAACATGAAAAGAAATTACGGAAATTTAAAAATTCGAAAAAGGACCGCATAAAAAAAGTAATCCAAAAAAAGGACTGAATCGAGAAAAGCAATTCGAAAAGGACCGGATCGAGAGAAAGAACATAAAAATAAAATGCGGAAATTAAATGGCGAAAATTAAAATGCGAGGAATTGAATTATAAATACAAGAAATTAAATGTTAGAAGTTAGATTAATTAGTTGGTTAACTTAAACGTGCCGTGAATAATACAAATCATTCCCCGTTGCGGGTCACCGTAAGACCTATTCGAAAGAAAATTAAATAAAGGAAAAAAAATAAATGAATATAATATATACCAAGGCGTGGTGATGGTGCCGGTCAGGGCAACCCAGGAGTTCGTTTTGTAGCTGAGTGTGAGCACTGTGGTAGACGTTACATGGGTGCGTGCTGGGGAAATACCTTGAGTTGTTGGATTTGTGGATCTCCTGATCACGTGAAGCGTGATTATCCTCGGGCTGTGAGGGATGCACCGGTTCAGGTTGCTGCACCTGCTAGGGGCCGAGGCCGTGGCAGGGGTAATTTTTAGAGGCATGAGGATGGTCAGAGAGTTGTAGCTCATGCTGCTGCAGTACGACAGGAGAATGGTGGGCCAGCTCTGATCTATGCTCATCGCGAGGGTCGCAATGACACAGATGTGATCGCAGGTACCTTTACGTTGCAATCCTTGTCATTGTTATCTTTGATAGATTCAAGGTATACTCGTTCATACATTTTGAGTGAACATGCATCTTTGTTGAATGTTCCTGTTGAGATCCTTGATGTTGGCATGTTGGTAACTAGTTCTTTTGGTGAGACGGTTACCACTATGAAGTTACTTAGGCAGTGTCCCTTGGTTGTGCAAGGTCACGAGTTTGCCGCAGATCTAATGGAGTTACCATTCTATGGTTTTGATGTTATCTTGGGTATGGATTGGGTGTGTGAGCACAAGGCAGTTGTGGATTGTGAATCCAAAAAGATTTTTTTTGAGGTTAGCCAATGATTATGAAGTGGTGGTGGTTGGCAAGAATGTGAAGTTCTTGTCCAATATTGTCTCAGCTACTCGGGCGGAAAAGATGATGCAAGGAGGTTGCCAAACTTACTTGGCAATCGTGATAAATCCTGAGGCTAAGGGTGTCTAGGTGCAGGACATTCGGGCTATTTATGATTTTCCAGAGGTTTTCCCTGAAGAGTTACCGAGTTTACCGCCGGATAGGGAGGTAGAGTTCAGTATCGAGAAGTACGCTGGTACGGCGCCGATGTCCATTGCTCCTTATAGGATGGCACCGAATGAGTTGAAGGAGTTAAAGTCACAGCTTCATGAGTTGTTAGATCATGGGTTCATCCGACCGAGTATTTCACCTTGGGGTGCTCCGGTTTTTTTTGTGAAAAAGAAGGATGGTACGATGCGTATATGCATTGATTACCGTCAGTTGAATAAGTTAATAGTGAAGAACAAGTATCCTTTGCCGAGGATTGATGATCTGTTTGATCAGTTTCGCAGGGCAGAGGTGTTCTCTAAGATTGATCTTAGATCGGGGTATTATCAGTTGAGGGTTAAAGATGAGAATGTGCATAAAACCGCGTTTTGTATGAGGCACAGGCATTATGAGTTCTTGGTCGTGCCTTTTGGTTTGAAAAATGCCCAGGCTGCGTTCATGGATATGATGAATAGGGTGTTCCATGAATATCTTAACCAATTCGTGGTGGTGTTTATAGATGATATTCTCGTGTACTCTCGTACCGAGAAAGAACATGATCGGCATTTGCAGATTGTGTTACGGGTTTTGAAGGATAATCAGTTGTACGCCAAGTTGAGCAAGTGTGAGTTTTGGCTTAAGAAAGTGACGTTCCTTGGTCATGTGGTTTCCGCGGAAGGTATTCATGTTGATACACAGAAAATTGAGGCTATTCTTAGTTGGAAGCAACCTAAATCTATTTCAGAGGTTCACAATTTTCTTGGGCTGACTGTTTATTACTGCCGTTTTATTGATGGGTTTTCTAGTATCGGGCACCGTTGACGAAGTTGTTGCAGAAGAGAGTTCCTTATGTGTGGTCGGAGAAATAACAACTTAGTTTTGAGAAGTTGAAGGAAGTTTTGACACATGCTCCTGTGTTAATTCAACCTGAGTCCAGAAAGGAGTTTGTAGTTTATAGTGATGCATCTTACATTGGGTTGGGTTGTGTGCTGATGCAAGATGGTAAGGTTGTGGCCTAGGTGTCGAGTCAACTGAAGGTTCATGAGCGCAATTATCCAACTCATGATTTGGAGCTTGCGGCTGTAGTGTTTGCCTTGAAAATCTGGAGACATTACCTTTATGGAGAGAAATGTGTGGTTTTCACGGACCATAAGAGTCTGAAGTATTTGATGCCTCAGAAAGATTTGAACCTTAGGCAACGTAGATGGTTGGAGTTGCTTAAGGATTACGACTTGACGACTGAGTATCATCCTGGTAAAGCCAACGTGGTTGCGGATGTTGTAACACCCTTATCAGTATTTATTTTCCAATACTAGTATAGGGTGTCACATGATGTTTAAACCGCAATTTATGCTATTCAAACAAGTCAAAATAATTATTTTGCATTTTTCCCTTTTATCACATAAAATCCAATTACAAATTTTTAAACCATCAAATTAAACCCATTTTCAGGCAGCAACTTGGCAGTTTACAACTACAGTATATAATTAACATAATTGCTTAAAAACTGCCTAAAATAAAAATCATTTTAATTTCTCTAAAAATTCATTTTTATAACATTACTCGTTTTCATTACTAGTAACTTCTTTAAACTAGCATCAAATTAAACAAAACTCAATATCGTATACTAACCACTTATCTAGATATAATATTACAATCCATATCTAGACTAGTTTAAAAGAGCTACTATTCATTGATACATGCCAACTAGAAAACATCAAAATACATCAAGGATGTAATTACCGATACTGTATATATATTCCCTTGGATAGTGATGCCTTACTCCTTACTCCGACCCAGGTTTCCTACATACGCGTGAAAAACCATTACACGCTAAGTATATACTTAGTGAGGCACTATATATATATTCAATAAAAACCAATATGATTAGATTTATAACAATAATACAATAATCATGCAATTTGATCACTAATCATTTATCCCCCTTATGTTAATCACATATTAACATAATATAATCTGGATTTACAATCCTGTTAACTTTCTTGCCATTTTCTGAGAGTTTATCAACTCTCTAATCAATATACCATTTATTATACAGTAAATTATAGCTCAAAATAACTTGAAGACTTGAGTACACGAGTCAAAAATTGTACTGAAGTACTAAAGAACTGCACTTAAGTGCTAAATAACATCACCTATGTGCTAAATAACCGCACCTAAGTGCTAATATTCTGCACCGAAGTGCTAAACCGCTGGACTCTATGACATGCCAACTATACTCTATACCTCAATAACTTATTTGGGCATACTTTTCAATTTTTGTATTTAATTCATCCATGGCAATTATAATCGAATACTTGGGTAGTTCATACCGTAAATATCACATCAGCATATTATAATCAAATTACCTGTGATCAATGCATGTAACCCTTCTACCTTTGACAATTTCTACTATGTCAAATATAAGATAAATATAATCATCAATCATATAATTATAAAAGACTTATCAAAAGTCTTTCAGACCAAACATAATATTTTCTATGCATGTAATGCACTCACGTTGACACTTTATAAGTTGCCAATATGTACTTAGCCTCACTCTGCTTCAGCTTTGATTATGTCCTTTCCTCGATTGTTAGTTCGATCTCAATTTTGATCACGTTCTACATGTGTATTAACAGGCCACAAATACATTTCAAATTGTATGTTAGTATTATACTAACACATAAATACAATAGGAATAATTTTCCTACAATTATTCCTATAATTGTTCAATCTTAGTTCCATGACACAAGTCATTATACCTTTAACACCTTAAATTATTTTCAACTTTTAATCAAAGAATAATCAAAACTTCATTCTAATAACAATTTAAGCATAATTTTCCATGAAAACAATTTTTCACTTTAGTCCCTAATTTTCCCCAAAATGTCGAATTGGTCCCCAATCTTTCCAAGATTTTCGAATTGGTCTTTATGTTTTTACAAACTTCTAAACTGGTCCAAATGATAACTTAAAGCTTGTAAAATCATAATTTCATCATATCCAATCTTATGGAAATTTTTCCATAATTTCTTCTAATTTCTCTTCTTTGACCGAATAGTCCCTTACTTTCCAGTATTTCCATTTTGGTCCTAAAGTATCAAATCAAGATAATCTGACCATAATCTCATCAATTCTAATGCTAGAATAATTTTCACAATAATTTCCCCTTTATTCCCAATTCTAACCGAATTGGTCTTTTATTCTTTCTAAGGGAAAATTTTTATTCTAACATCAAATTAAAGCTTATAGTATCACAAATAATTTATTTCCATCCTTTATTCAATTCTCTAACCAAATCCCCAAATTTTAGGGTTAGGGTTTATAACCTTGAACATAGAATTAAACAAAATTCAAGGTTGTTTTTCATGTTTGCAACACCCGAGTTACTTAAACCAGGCCTTAATTCTAACATGGTTCATGAAATTCCAATTTCTCTCTCTTCAAGAACATGAACTATTCTTCATATCACCATACAAAATTACTATCAAAAGAAAGAGCATGAAGCATAGATCATTTTCTTCTAAAACAACATACCTTGATTCTAATTTTAAAGCCTTCAATTTGCCAAAGAAAATTTCTCCCCTTATGTTCTCTTGTCTTTCAAAATTTCCCAAGAAAGATGAACTAAATTTGTTCATCTTTTTCCTTTTTAATCCACATGTGATAATTAAATAAATTTTAAATTCATTTAATTAGTGATATTACTAATTTAGCCTTCAAATCCAATGGCTAAATTTAATCTTATCATAAACCAAGGGTCAAGTTAAATCCATGTGCTTTTCATCTTCTAAAAATGCCCTCAGCATTTCAAAATATTTCAAAATTGCCATCCTTGCCAAAGGACCAATTTGCCCTCAACTATTCACAATTTCATCTAATTTTCCATATTGTAATAATTCAACTAATTCTAGTTAAATTCCAACTAGACATATTAAAATATTCATAAAATAATATTTAATGAATTTTCCATAACCTTTTGGGACTGTCTTTAAAATTCCAATTCGATCCGATATACCGATAATTACCGAGAATTTTTATCGGATACAATTTCTCTTAGAAATCTTATAACAATATTCCCTAATGAATATTATTAACTCACACTGAATCCTTTTTATCAGTAAAAAATACTGACATGGAACCTTCCCAGTAGGTCACCTATCGTTGTGCTACTTTGATCTGAGCACGCATAACAATATTTATTTTGATCCAAATATTCGAAAATTTTCTCAATCTTTAACACTTTATAGCCCTTAATACAAACTCTGTATCAAAAATTCAAGTAACATGAAAATATCATTCTTGGGGGTGAACTATTCATTTACGGGACTAAAATATATAACTTTTTAAAATTACAATTTAGTCCCTAAACTTTTTGGATTTTTACACTTTGGCACCAAACTTTTCAGATTTTACATTTTGGTCACCAACCAAAAATTTTGAGATATTACAGATGCGTTGAGTCGTAGGGTTGCGGTTGAGCTTAGAGCTATGTTCGCAAGGTTGAGTGTGATGCGGGAAGGTGGGATGTTGGCTGAGTTGCAAGTTAAGCCTACGATGTCACAGTTGATTAAAGCTAAGCAACCATTTGATGATTCCTTGGTTGAGCATGTGAAGGATATATCAAAGGGTAATCCGACAGATTTTCATTTTGATGATGATAGAGTTTTGTGTTTCAAGGGTTGAATAGTGGTGCCGGACGATCCGGAGTTGAGGCACACTATTTTAACAGAGGCCCATTCTAGCCCTTTTGCTATGCATCCTGGTAGTGTGAAAATGTATCAAGGATTGAAAGAAGCATACTACTGGGTTGGTTTGAAAAAGGATGTGGATGAGTTTGTTTCTAGGTGCATGGTGTGTTAGAGGGTCAAGGCTAAATATCAGTTTCCATCCGGGTTGTTACAACCGTTGAGAATTCCGGAATGGAAATGAGAGAGAATCACCATGGATTTTGTGTCAGGATTACCTTTGGCACCGGCTGAAAAGGATTCCATTTGGGTGATTATGGATCAGTTTACGAAGTATGCACATTTTTTGCAGTGTATACGCCGTATACGCTGGACAAGTTGGCAGATTTGTATATTGCTAAGATCAGGCGTTTGCACGGGGTACCGAAGTCCATTGTTTCAGATAGGGATCTGAGGTTTACAGCAAGGTTTTGGGTGAGTTTGCATCGGGCTTTAGGTACGAGATTGAATTTCTGCACCGCGTATCATCCTCAGTCAGATGGTCAGTCTGAGTGGGTTATCCATGTCTTGGAGGATATGTTGAGATGTTGCATTATTGAGTTCCAAGGAACCTGGGAGAAGCATTTACCTTTGGTTGAGTTTGCGTATAACAACAGTTACCAAGCGAGTATACAGATGGCACCTATGAGGCATTGTATGGCCGGAAGTGTCACACGCCCTTGTGTTGGGCTGAGGTAGGGGAAAAGCATATTTCCTTATCGGACGTGTTGAAGGACACGGGTGAAAAGTTAAATCTTGTGTGTGATCGCTTGAAAGCGGCTGCGGATCGGCATAAATCTTACACGGATTTAAATCGTAGGGAAATTGAATATGCGGTGGGCGATCGTGTATTCTCGAAGGTGTCACTATGGAAAAAGGTGACGAGGTTCGAGCGTAAGGGTAAGCTTAGTCCGAGGTTTATTGGACCGTATGAGGTTATTGAGCGTGTTGGTCCTATGGCTTATCGGTTGAGGTTGCCTCCCGAGTTGGAGAAAATACATGATGTGTTCTATGTATCTATATTGCGGAGGTATCGGTCGGATTCCTCACATGTTATGTCGGTGTAGCATATTGAGTTGAGGCCGAATTTGTCCTATGATGAGGAGCCGGTGGAAATCCTTGATTCCACCAGCAAAGTTTTTCGTGGCAAGACGATTGAGCTTGTTAAGGTCTTGTGGCGACACCGTGGTGTCGAGGAAGCCACTTGGGAGAGCAAGGCGGATATGTTGGAGCAATTTTCGCATTTGTTTCCTCCAAATAAATTTCAAGGATGAAATTTCTTAAGTGGGGGAGAGTTGTAACACCCCAGTTTTGGGCTTATACGTTTTAAAGGTTGGTTTGAAGGTCCGGTGGACAGGTATTAAAGATTCGAGTTGGTTTTGATATTTAATTGGGTTAATTATTTTTGATGGTGATAAAATTATCGAAAAATGTGCTAAAATCATTATTTAATATCTAATGATTATGATGAAATCAATTTTGGAAAACAAGTTTTGGAAGGGTGATGTTGCACGTAATAAGTGCTACGCAGTTGTGCAAGTATACACGTTGCAAGTTATAGTATAAAAGATATCGTCTCCACAGGGATTGGTGCCACTTCAAGAATCTAGTCTCTTGCACTGAAAAAAAGTAAAAACACAAATAAAGGATTATAGGAGTTTTAACTAATAACTAATCTAGAAAGCAAATAAGTAAAAGGCGATGTAATTAAATGAGAGAGATAGGCCAGGTTATCGTGAGTTGAGGTGTGATAGCCGATTGGATCGTCTTGGTAAAAGAGTGCAAGGGCAACTCAGTTGCCGTGGCAACTTGCACAACAGGGTTGCCTTGGCAACTAATCGATGGTTGCCTGGGCGACTAGTTGGGCAACTACTTGAGCGTCTGGGCAGCAACCTTCAAGGTTCGGCAGAGCGTTCTTCAATGGTTTCTTCTTATCCCTAAGTCAAAACTCTAGTTACTTGTGCATGCCTTGATAATACATCCCTGCGTGAATCAAGGGTGAACAACAACCAATCTTGCGCTCCTCTTAGCCGTTGAAATCCTTAACTTATTCCTAAGCCGGATTAATCTTCACCATCAATAGATTGAATAAAGATCATATTCATTCGTTTCTTGAATCTAACTCTCCCTATATTAGATAAATAGATGAAGTTACGAGATCCTCTCCCAATTCACTCGCAAACAAGAATAAGAACCAAGAATGAATAAACCTTGAATAAAAAAGTGCAAACTCTTATTACCTAAACAAAATCCAATAGTTTATCACAACCACAAAACACAATAACCATAGCCAAATAGATTTAGTTCATGGCTAGGTTCCAAAGAAACAAAAGATAAATAATCCCTAGCATGAACCTAATTGAACAAGAAAGAAAAAGATGAAGAATGAAGCTTGTCGAAATCTCCTTGCCCTAGATGCTTGTCGAAAATTCTCTCCTCTTGCTCTCCCTTGGAGTTGTCGAAATTCCTCTAATTTATAGGGCTAGGTCAAAGTCCTTCTTTGAGGAGGAAGTTAAGTTGGAATTAAATTATCTTTAAAGAATATAATTCTTTATTATAATTTTATTCCTTCTAGAACTTCTCCTATCTTCTTGGAATTTAATTCTTCTTTAATCTCTTCATGGAAATCAAACTCCTTTGGGATTTAGCTTTGCTCCACGTCATCTTGGGCTTGTCTAGTCATCAATTTCGACTACCATATCACCTTATTCTTTGTCGACAATTGTCCTGGCAACTGGCTCGGCGTCTCCTTCATGCATTACCCTGGCAACTAGCTCGTCATCTCCTTCATTCATTGCCCTAACAACTAGCTCTAGCCTTGCTTTGGCAAGTGATCCTGTACATACACACAAAACACACCAAAGTAGCATCTTTTCTCACAAAAACTACCAAGTTATGTAATCAAGCTCAACGATGGAAGGAAACATGGATTAATGCATGAATGGCTAATTATGCAACTAATATGAGCCTAAGTCTAACAATAATATGAGTAAAAAGGGTAAGAAAAATAGTACTTTTGAACACTTATCACACCCCCAAACTCGAATTATTGCTTGTCCTCAAGCAACACAAACTAATAATTACCTGCCAAGACTTCAATTTTCACAAACTTAGCTTTGAACTTGATTTCAATTCTCAGAACCGGGGCACAAAGTATGATTGGCTTTTCATTTTTCGGAAAACTTAGGAGTTACTCGAAATTAAACTATAATGCTTGTGAGTGTGTGCGGAGTTGTGTGCAAGTTGATTTTTCGGATTCTATGCAAACAAGAGGTTTTCAAATTACTTCATTGGGTTCTTTTTAACATGTTTTAACTAGAGCCAGTTTTGGGCACCTCTAGTGTTTTGTTTTTAGTTTCTTAAGTTAATTTATTTGACTAGAACCAGTTTCGGGCACCTCTAGCGATCAATTTTTTAACATATGCTAGAGCCAATTTCGGGCACCTCTAGCGATCAATTTTTTAGCACATGCTAGAGCCAATTTCGGGCACCTCTAGCATTCACTTTTTAGCACATGCTAGAGCCAATTTCGGGCACCTCTAGCATTCATCCAATTTTTATTCTAATCCCCCAATTTGTTTAATTATCAACCTAAGTTCGCTAGAATTCCTTAAATCAATCAAACCACAACAGTGTTTCATCAAATTTAGCATCATAGTAAAATTCTAAGTTTTTCCATGGTTATCCTAGAATAAAAATTCTATCAATTAAGTGCATTGGCAAAGTCATCATCGGATATTCATCAAATCTAGGCAATTCTTGTTCCAACTAAAGGCATGGCAAGCAATTTATGTATCCTAAATGTAATACTTAAGATGAATGTAACTAAACATGGTAACTACTAATAACAATCCCCCCCAAACTCGAGTGAGGCATTGTCCTCAATGCATGCATTAAAGAAAAATAAAAATAACAAAAAATAAAATGTAAACGAGGACTTACTCCGAGAGTTCGTCATCATGGATGATTAGTTTCCTTTTGGTCGGTGTCTTGATTCTCTTGCTTGAACGCGATGGTTGTTTTCTTGTTGCCGGTGGTGGAATCGATCCTCGTACGGGGTTGTCCTCATTGTCCTCTTCATCAATGTCATTGGCTTTTCGCTTGGAGGATTCAATTGGTGCGGTCTTTGTTGGTGCAATGGAGGACTCGTCCGAATCTGAAAAATCAGACAATGATTTCATAGGAGTTGATTCGGGCATAGGTGCTTTACCTTTGGCTTTTGCAGTGGTTGCCGGGATATCTTTAGCTTTGGTTGCCGTGGCATCTTCAGGGTTGGTTGTCGTGGCATCTGCT
The DNA here is from genome assembly GCA_019671005.1 of Hibiscus mutabilis. Classification (NCBI taxonomy): domain Eukaryota; kingdom Viridiplantae; phylum Streptophyta; class Magnoliopsida; order Malvales; family Malvaceae; genus Hibiscus; species Hibiscus mutabilis. The sequence continues at coordinate 16,989,404 of CM033752.1, read as the reverse complement.
TGTGTAGGAACGATGTAGGTTGCCACAGCATCATCTGTTTAGGTTGCCACGACATCATTTATTGCGGTTGCCCTGGCGACTGCTTCATTAGTTGCTGGGGCATGGATCTCGGCAGGAAAGATTGGGAATGACACGCGATTGTCCGGGTACTTTTCTAGGATGACTTGGGTGATGGCATTGTTGTGCTCCTTCATGTACCGCATGAACATTATTTTCCGGTCTTCAATTTGCCTTAGGTGGCTCACCAATAGTTGCAAGAGTGCTTCAAAGTGTCCCGGGGTTGATGGCCGAGTTGCCCGGGCATTAGGTGCTTGGGCATTAGGGATTACCGGGGCGGCAGGAGTTACCGCGACAATTGGAGGCCTTGAATATTTTCCCGGTGTCTCTCCATTAGCTTTCAGATTTGTGCTTGATTCCAACCGGACTTTGGTAGGGCCTTTTCATCGGTGGACTCACTTGGGACATGCATCTCCTTGCAAAGATTAGAAATTAAGCAAGGGAAGAAACGAGAAACCTTATCTTTTGAGCTACATACAAAAATCTCATCACAAATAAATTTTCCAATGTTAATGATGCGATTATGCAAAATAGAATGTATGAGCAAAAGACGTGGTATATCAACGGTAGTATTGTGTGTGGTGGGTATTAAAGAAGTTTTAACAAACTTATTCCATAGTTTTGCCTCAGGGTTAAGCCGAAGGTGATTTACCGTGCCCTTGTATTTGCCGTCATTCCAATGAGTTCCCGGTTGAGTGAGTTCTTGAAGCACCTTGTCGAGTTGCTTGGGCGTGATTTGATCAACGAAGGCTTGATGCTCGTCCTTCTCAATGTAAAGCCTGTAAAAGGTGTTGACGTTTTCGGGGCTTATGAGTATGGCCTTGTCACGAACAAAAACATAAGGATTATCCGGGTTAGGTGAGTGAGCATAGAATTCTCTTACCCATGAGATGTTGCCCGGTTCCGATTGATGGCAAAAGATTTGCCACTTTTGATGTGCAATCCTCTCGAAGATGAATGGTTCAAGGCCGAAATCTTGATGAGAGTTGGAGTATTCAAAGCCTTGTTCTTCATAAATCTTTCGGCTTTCAAACCTGGAGTGAAATCTTTCTTGAACCACCGGTGTAGCAAACTTCTTGTATCTTGGTCTTTGGAGGAACTTGGATGAACCAAAAATTTAATTTTGGATGCCATGGATGATCTTGGTGTGAGTTTTGTAAAAACAAATAAAAGAAAATAAAAGAAACTAAAGAGTTGCAAGATAAAAAGTAGGAATAGGTTAAGGGTGATGGGTTTTATAGAAAAGATAGGTGGTAAATATGGTGGGTGGGATTAGGGGAAGACGAAAAAGAGGGTTTTGGTTTAGGGGAAGGGTGACGGCAAGGGGGGTTTAATTAGGGTAAGTTGGAGGCTTTATATAAGCCTTAGATTCAGCCCATTAATTTCCTTGTTGAAGATGTTTTCCTTCTTGGATTAAAATTCCTCTTTATCTTGAACTCTTTTCCTACAATTCAAAGACAAATCAAATAAGGATTAAAATTAAATATAAACTAATAAAGAAAATAATTAAAAATGTGTAAAGGGATTCTTAAACTTAGAAAGATAAAACAAAAGAAAATAAATCTATCCTAAAAAAATAAATAATCGAAAGTAATAATAATAATAATAATAAATTAAATAGTTCAAAAAAATTAAAAATTAAAAATAAAATAAAATAAAAATAAAATATCGAAAGGAGAGCATGCTCATGCATCTCCTAAGGTGACCACTTCTTTGTTACGTTCCACATGGGCACCATTGTAGTGCTTTAATCTTTGTCCATTAACTTTGAATTCATGTTTGTCAGTGATGGACTTGATTATCACGGCACCATGGGAGAATGGTTTGACAACTTCGAATGGTCCCGACCATCTTGATTTCAGTTTTCCCGGGAAAAGTTTTAGCCGAGAATTGAACAGGAGAAGTAGTTGCCCTGGCGTGAATTGCCGTGGCAATAGTTTCTTGTCATGCCATTGTTTTGTTTTCTCCTTGTAGATTCGTGCACGAAATTCTTCTATCTCGTTGAGGTCCAACAAATGCTTTTGTCCGACACTTTCCCAATCCATATTCACGGTCTTGATTGCCCAGTATGCCTTGTGTTCGGTTTCCACCGGTAGATGGCATGTTTTGCCATAGACAAGTCGGAAGGGGGACATACCTAAGGGTGTTTTGAATGCAGTGCGATATGCCCAAAGCGCGTCATCTACTCTTAATGACCAATCCTTCCTAGAGGGATTTACAACTTTCTCGAGTATACCCTTCAATTCCCGGTTGGAAATTTTTGCTTGCCCGTTGGTTTGTGGGTGATATGCCGTGGCAATCTTGTGTGATACGCCAAAGCGTTGCAACATCTTAGCAATAAGTTTGTTGTCAAAATGCTTTCCTTTGTCACTGATAATTGCTCTCGGCATCCCAAACCGTGTAAATACGTTTTTCTGCAAGAATCGTTGCACGGTCTTGGAATCGTTGTTGGGAACTGCAGCTACCTCAACCCATTTAGACACGTAGTCGACGACAAGTAGAATATAGATGTTGCCGAATGAAGATGGGAAAGGTCCCATAAAATTGATCCCCCATACATCGAACAATTCCACCTCGATGATGTTCTGGAGCGGTAACTCATGTCGTCTAGAGATATTGCCCGTCCTCTGGCAACGATCACATTGCTTGTAAAAGTCTTGGGCATCTTTGTACAATGTTGGCCAATACAAACTGGATTGCAAAACTTTGGCCACGGTACGAGTTCCTCCAAAATGTCCTCCATAGGGTGAAGAATGGCATTGCCATTCTGTTGCTCTTCTTCAGGGACACATCGGCGTATAACCTGATCTGCACATTGTTTAAACAAAAGAGGCTCATCCCAAAAGTAATGCCTAGCATCATGGTGGAACCGCTTCTTCCCTTGGTGAGTAAGGCCATAAGGTAAAATACCACAAACAAGGAAATTAACTAAATTCGCGTACCAGCGTATTGCCGAGGCATGTGCTACCGTGGCGACTGCTCCCAAAATTGCTGAGGCGTGCGCGTCAAGGGCTGCTGTGGCGTCGAGAGTTACCGAGGCGTGCGCGTCCATGGTTGCCGAGGCATCGAGGGTTGCCGAGGCATGCACATCCATGGTTGTTGAGGCAACTAAAAGTTGCTCATCCGGGAATGCATCGCATATCTCTAGATCCGCGTCCTCCTCCCTATTGCGTTCTAAACGTGATAAGTGATCAGCCACTTGATTTTCTGTTCCTTTCCTGTCCTTAATTTCAATATCAAATTCTTATAAAAGTAATATCCAACGAATCAAATGAGGTTTGGCATCCTTTTTAGCAAATAGATATTTGATTGCCGAATGGTCCGTATGAACAATTACCTTTGTACCAATCAAATAGGATCAGAACTTGTCAAATGCGAAAACTACAGCTAGTAACTCTTTCTCCATTGTTGTGTAATTCACTTGAGCACTATTAAGAGTTTTACTAGCGTAGTATATCACATGGAAGGTCTTACCTGTGCGTTGGCCTAGGACTGTTCCTACCGCGAAATCACTTGCGTCACACATGAGCTCAAAAGGTAGCATCCAATCTGGTGGAACGACAATGGGTGCCGAGGCAAGCTTTTCCTTTAGGGTTTCGAATGCTTGGGTGCAAGAATCATCAAAATCGAAGACTTTATCCTGTTCAAGCAAATTGCACAAGGGTTTAGTGATTTTAGAAAAATTATGAATGAACATCCTGTAAAAACCTGCATGTCCAAGAAAGCTTCAAATTCCTTTAACCAAACTTGGTGGGGGTAATCTCTCGATCACGTCCACGTTGGCTTTGTCTACTTCAATTCCCTTGGATGAAATCTTGTGGTCGAGCACTATTCCTTCATCTACCATAAAATGGCACTTCTCCCAATTGAGGACTAAATCAGTTTCTTCACATCTTGCCAACACCCTCTCTAAATTGCTGAGACAGCTGTCGAAGTCATTAGCAAAAATAGAAAAATCATCCATGAAGATCTCAAGGAAGTCTTCGACCATGTCTGAAAAGAGTGCCATCATGCATCTTTGGAAGGTTGTCGGGGCGTTACACAATCCGAACGGCATCCTTCGGAAAGCATAAGTATCGTATGGGCATGTGAAGGTTGTCTTTTCTTGATCTTCTGGTGCTATGGCAATTTGATTGTAACCTGAATAACCATCAAGAAAACAATAAAAGGGTTTACCTGCAAGACGGTCAAGCATTTGATCAATAAAGGGTAATAGGAAGTGATATTTCCTAGTGGCTATGTTTAGCTTTCGATAATCCATACAAACCCTCCAACCGGTCACAGTCCTGGTTGGAATGAGTTTATTATTTTCATTACTTACCACCGTTATACCTTCCTTTTTCGGTACACATTGTACCTGACTTACCCATGTACGATCAAAGATAGGGTATATAATGCCGGCGTCAAGCCATTTGATGATTTCTTTCATTACAACCCCTTTCATGGCATGATTCAGTCTCATCTGGGCCTCAATTGAAGGCTTGTGATCATCTTCCAACAAAATCTTGTGCATGCACACTGCCGGGCTAATTCCCTTCAAGTCGGCAATGTTCCACCCTATTGCCTTTTTGTGTAGCTTCAACATTTTGATCAGCTTCTTTTCCTGCTCAGGCTGAAACTTAGAAGAAATAATATAGGCAATGTATTATCGGTTCCTAAGTATGCATATTTTAGTTGCTCTGGCAATTGTTTCAACTCAAGAATCGGTGGTTGTTCAATAGAGGACTTTTCGAGCTTACATTCCTTACCTGAGTAATCCAGTGGTTCAAAGTATGTACCTGGTCGATTGACTAGCCAATTTGCCTCTTCTTGTTGTTCCTCATCGACCGGTTCTTCATACTTCTCAGGTTCCTCTTGATCGGCAATGTAGTTGCCGCGGCAACTAAATTCCTCGTCGAAGTTAAACTCTGCCGTGGCCTGAAGAAGTTGGCTTTCTTCTGGATCATCGGTATGCCTTAGTGTTTGGAACACATTTAGTTTAACTTGCTGGTCATTCACCCTCATTGTGAGTTCTCCCTTTTCAACATCGATCAAGGTTCTCCCTGTTGCTAGGAATGGTCTCCCGGGAATGATAGGTGCATGCTCATCTGCTTCACAATCCAAAACAATAAAGTCAACAGGAAAAATAAATTTATCAACTTTTACCAGTATGTCCTCAATTTTTCCCTCTGGATGCACATAAGATCTGTCGGCTAGCTGTAGCATAACTGTTGTAGGCCTTGCCTCCCCGATTCCTAGTTTCTGGAAAATCAATTTAGGCATCAAGTTTATGCTAGCCCCAAGGTCACATAATGCTTTCCTGACATAGTGGTTTCCAATGGAACAGGGTATTGTGAAACTTCCGGGATCTTTCAACTTAGGTGGCATACGATTGTGCAACATGGCCATGCATCCCTCTGTTACGGCAACTGTTTCAAACTCTCCTAGCCTTGTTCTCTTGGACACAATGTCTTTAAGAAACTTGACATAGTTTGGCATTTGTTCAATTGCTTCCACCAATGGCAAGTTGATGTGGACTTGCTTTAGGATATCAAGAAACTTCTTGAATTGATATTCTTGCTTTTGTCGCTTCAACCTTTATGGGAATGGTGGTGGAAGTCGGATATCTTCGATCCTTTCATTGGTTTGGAACCTGATTGACGACATTGCCGGGACAACTGGAGTTGCCGAGGCATTATCAATTGGGGTTACCGAGGCATGCTTATCACAAGTTGCCGAAGCATCCTTATCGTCGGTTACCGAGGCATGCTTATTACTGGTTACCGTGAAAATTCCTGGTTCAGCATCTAAGGCTTTGCCGCTAGGTTCGTCTTGATCTTTTTGTGGAGTTTTGTTTGATGAGTGGGCTTGAGCCTCTCTAAGTTGTTGGCCACTTCTAGTGGTGATCGCCTTACATTTCTCATGGCCAGTTCCTCTTGTGACTTCAGTATCGCTAGGTAAACCTCCTTGCGGTCTAGTATTCAGGTTTTGAGCAAATTGTCCGACTTGATTTTCTAATGATTTGATTGCCGCCTCTTGGTTTTGCAATCTCATCTCGATCCTGTTAATAAAAGCATCAGTTCTTTTTATGAAGTTACTATTCTCGGCCATATAAGATTCAGTTTTCATCATAAAAGCATTTAGAGAATTTTCCAAAAAACTAGATGTTGTCGGTTGTTGCTGTGGCAACTGTTGCCGTGGCATATTCTGCTGGAATCCCGATGCTTGTGCATTCTGATTGTTCTGGTTTAGAGCATTGTTGGGATTACTCCATGAAAAATTAGGGTCTTCTTCCAAGACGGTCAAGCATTTGATCAATAAAGGGTAATGGGAAGTGATATTTCCTAGTGGCTTTGTTTAGCTTTCGATACTCCATACAAACCCTCCAATCGGTCACAGTCCTGGTTGGAATGAGTTCATTGTTTTCATTACTTACCACCGTTATACCTCCCTTTTTCGGTACACATTGTACCGGACTTACCCATGTACTATCAGAGGTAGGGTATATGATGCCGGCGTCAAGCCACTTGATGATTTCTTTCATTACAACCCCTTTCATGGCATGATTCAGTCTTCTCTGGGCCTCAATCGAAGGTTTGTGATATCTTTCAACAAAATCTTGTACATGCACACTGCCGGGCTAATTCCCTTTAAGTCGGCAATTGTCCACCCTATTGCCTTCTTGTGTAGCATCAACATTTTGATTAGCTTCTTTTCATGCTCAGGCTGTAACTTAGAGGAAATAATTATATGCAATGTATTATTGGTTCCCAAGTAAGCATATTTTAGTTGCCCTGGCAACTGTTTCAACTCAAGAATCGGTGGTTGTTTAATGGAAGGCTTTTCGAGTTTACCTTCCTTACATGAGTAATTCAGTGGTTCAAATTATGTACCTGGTCGATTGACTAACCAATTTGCCTCTTCATGTTGTTCCTCATCGATCGGTTCTTCATACTCTTTAGGTTCCTCTTGATCGGCAATGTAGTTGCCGAGGCAACTAAATTCCTTGTCGAAGTCAAACTCTGTCGTGACATGAAGAAGTTGGTATTCTTCCGGATCATCGACATGCCTTAGTGTTTGGAACACATTTAGTTTAACTTGCTGGTCATTCACCCTCATTGTGAGTTCTCCCTTTTCAACATCGATCAAGGTTCTCCTTATTGCTAGGAAGGGTCTCCCGAGAATGATAGGTGCATGTTCATATGCTTCACAATCCAAAACAATAAAGTCAGCGGGAAAAATAAATTTATCAACTTTTACTAGTATGTATTCTATTTTTCCCTCTGGATGCACATAGGATCTGTCGGCTAGCTGTAGCATAACTGTTGTAGGTCTTGCCTTCCCGATTCTAAGTTTCTAGAAAATTGATTTAGGCATCAAGTTTATGCTTTCTCCAAGGTCACATAATGATTTCCCGACATAATGGTTTCCGATAGAACAAGGTATCGTGAAACTTCTGGGATTCTTCAACTTGGGTGACATGCGATTGTGCAACATGGCCATGCATCCCTCTATTGCGGCAACTGTTTCAAACTCTCCTAACCTTATTCTCTTAGACACAATGTCTTTAAGAAACTTGGCATAGTTCGGCATTTGTTCAATTGCTTCAACCAATGGCAAGTTGATGTGGACTTGCTTTAGGATATCAAGAAACTTATTGAATTGATATTTTTGCTTTTGTCGCTTCAACCTTTGTGGGAATGGTGGTGGAAGCCGGATATCTTCGTCTTTTCATTGGTCTGGAACCTGATTGATGATATTGCCGAGGCATCATCAACTGGGGTTGTCGTACCGTGCCTATCGTTGGTTTTCGCGGCATGCTTATCGTTGGTTGCCCAATCATGCTTACCGCTGGTTGCCGCGGCAATTCCTGGTTCAGCATCTGAGGCTTTGCCGCTGAATTTGTCTTGTTCTTTTTGTGGAGTTTTGTTTGATGAGTGAGCTTGAGCCTCTTTAAGTTGTTGGCCACTTCTAGTGGTGATTGCCTTACATTGCTCATGGCCAGTTCCTCTTGCGACTTCAGTATCGCTAGGTAAACCTCCTTGCAGTCTGTATTCAGGTTTTAAGTAAATTGTCCGACTTGATTTTCCAATGATTTGATTGCCGCCTCTTGGTTTTGCAATCTCATCTCGGTCCTGTTAATAAAAGCATTAGTTCTTTTTATGAAGCTACTATTCTCGACCATATAAGATTCAATTTTCATCATAAAAGCATTTAGAAAATTTTTCAAAGAACTAGATGTTTTCGGTTATTGCTGTGGCAACTGTTGCCATGGCATATTCTGCTGGAATCCCGATGCTTGTGCATTCTGATTGTTCTGGTTTAGAGCATTGTTGGGATTACTCCATGAAAAATTAGGGTCTTCTTCCAAGCTGGATTGTATGTATTGGACATCACATTGTTGTTCCGATTGTAATTCCCCACATAGAAGCTGGATTCTGGATTCTGCATACATTCAGAAGAATCATGGTTATCACCACATAACTCACAAAAAGAATCCATTACCTTGACCTCATATGTGTTGTTTGGTTTTTGCATGTTCTGGACCATCTTGGTTAAAGTGGCCAATTGTGCCGAAATTGAATATGATGATCCTAGTTCATGTATTGTGGCTTGGCGTCTAACTCCTCCTCTTCTAGTAGAGGGGAATTGATAATCATTCTTGGCCAGCCTGTTTAGAATTTGCATTGCTTCCTCCGGCGACTTATCTAGGAGTATGCCGTTTACCGAGGCATCTAGCATCATCCTTGTTGGTGTATTCACGGCGTTGTAAAACATTGTTACTTGAGTCCACACCGGGAATCCGTGTAGGGGGCGTTTGTGTAGAAGTTCTCTATACCGCTCCCAAGCCTCGTACATGGATTCATCATCTACCTGCCGAAAAGAAGTAATGTCGTTACGAAGCTTATCAGTCAAATTTGTAGGATTAAACCTAGCAAGGAAATCACGACAAAGATCGGTCCAAGATCCTATTGATCCGGCAGGAATGCATTCAACCATGCTTTCGCCGTATCCCTCAGTGAATAGGGGAATAATCTTAATCGTAAAACATTGGGGGTGACTCCGTGTATTTTGAACGAGTTGCAAATCTCGAGGAAAGATTTAAGATGTTGTCGTGCATCTTCAGTTGCTGAGCCGCCAAATTGACCAATTGTGTTGATCATATTAAACATTACCGGTTTAAACTCAAAGTGGTCGGCTTCAATTTCAGGTGCGACAACTCCTGGGTTAAGTCCATCAAGATCTTCTTCAAGATAGTCTCGAATAGTTTTGTTTCGTGCAAGAATCACTCCTCCTCCTGCTGGAACATCTTGATTCATATTGCCGTCTTGATTAGCCATTGCTACTCTTATCCTTCATTTAAGTCTTTGTAAGGTTCGTTCGATTTCTGGATCAAAGGGATATTCTGGTGTAATCGGTCTTGCCCTGGTCATATACCAATGCAAAACCAAAGTTTGTTAGCCCTTTGAATCTTAAACAAGAAAAGTAAAAAGAAAGTGCAAGAAAATAAAAACAAAGTCGCTATTGCCAATCCCCGGCAACGGCGTCGAAAACTTGTTGCGCGTAATAAGTGCTAAGGAATTGTGCAAGTATACACGTTGCAAGTTATAGTATAAAAGATATCGTCTCCATAGGGATTGGTGCCACTTCAAGAATCTAGTCTCTTGCACTGAAAAAGGTAAAAACACAAATAAAGGATTATAGGAGTTTTAACTAATAACTAATCTAGAAAGCAAATAAGTAAATGGCGATGTAATTAAATGAGAGAGATAGGCCAGGCTATCGTGAGTTGAGGTGTGATAGCCGATTGGATCGTCTTGGTAAAAGAGTGCAAGGGCAACTCAGTTGCCGTGGCAACTTGCACAACAGGGTTGCCTTGGCAACTAATCCATGGTTGCCTGTGCGACTAGTTGGGCAACTACTTGGGCATCTGGGTAGCAACCTTCAAGGTTCGGCATAGCGTTCTTCAATGGTTTCTTCTTATCCCTAAGTCAAAACTCTAGTTACTTGTTCATGCCTTGATAATACATCCCTGAGTGAATCAAGGGTGAACAACAACCAATCTTGCGCTCCTCTTAGCCGTTGAAATCCTTAACTTATTCCTAAGCTGGATTAATCTTCACCATCAATAGATTGAATAAAGATCATATTCATTCGTTTCTTGAATCTAACTCTCCCAATATTAGATAAATAGATGAAGTTACGAGATCCTCTACCAATTCACTCGCAAACAAGAATAAGAACCAAGAATGAATAAACCTTGAATAGAAAAGTGCAAACTCTTATTACCTAAACAAAATCCAATAGTTTCTCACAACCACAAAACACAATAACCATAGCCAAATAGATTTAGTTCATGGCTAGGTTCCAAAGAAACACAAGATAAATAATCCCTAGCATGAACCTAATTGAACAAGAAAGAAGAAGATGAAGAATGAAGCTTGTCGAAATCTCCTTGCCCTAGATGCTTGTCAAAAATTCTCTCCTCTTGCTCTCCCTTGGAGTTGTCGAAATTCCTCTAATTTATAGGGCTAGGTCAAAGTCCTTCTTTGAGGAGGAAGTTAAGTTGGAATTAAATTATCTTTAAAGAATATAATTCTTTATTATAATTTTATTCCTTCTAGAACTTCTCCTGTCTTCTTGGAATTTAATTCTTCTTTAATCTCTTCATGGAAATCAAACTCCTTTGGGATTTAGCTTTGCTCCACGTCATCTTGGGCTTGTCTAGTCATCAATTTCGACTACCATATCACCTTATTCTTTGTATACAATTGCCCTGGCAACTGGCTCAGCGTCTCCTTCATGCATTGCCCTGGCAACTAGCTCGGCATCTCCTTCATGCATTGCCCTGGCAACTAGCTCTAGCCTTGCTTTGGCAAGTGATCCTGTACATACACACAAAACACACCAAAGCAGCATCTTTTCCCACAAAAACTACCAAGTTATGTAATCAAGCTCAACGATGGAAGGAAACATGGATTAATGCATGAATGGCTAATTATGCAACTAATATGAGCCTAAGTCTAACAATAATATGAGTAAAAAGGGTAAGAAAAATAGTACTTTTGAACACTTATCAGGTGACATTTTGGTTAGTGACCAAAATGTAATTTTTGAAAATTGTTTTTAAAGGTGACTAAAATGAAAAAGGATCAAATTCTTAGAATCCTTAAGGATCTAAGTTACCAAGTTTTTGCTGGTGATTTCTTTCTTCAATTAAGTCTTTTTAACATGTGTTTTAAAAGATAATTAAAAGGGATTTTAGATATTAAAGTTAGTTATCACTTTTAAAGAAATTTGACGTAACTTTTCTCTCCACTTCTTTTCTGCCAAGCACTCTTATTTTCATCAAATCACAGAGGTAAGAGTCTTGTTTTCTTAATGTCTTGATTTGTAATTGATTCTTTATCTTTGATTTACAAAACCTTATTGAATTCTTGTGTTTTTCAAGCTTTAATCAATCAATTGAGGAAGAAATCACACAATAGAGGTAAGGTTCGCTCTTCTCCTCTATTGATGGTTCTTTATTGATATTCCCAAGTATTTGATCCTTGATTTATGATTTATAACCTGATTTTGTGTTTCTATAAAGATTAATTGATTTAATTGGGTAAAATTGATAAAATAGTGGAAAATCCAAATTGGATCTGTTTTCCAGTGTTGAGGATTGTTTCTAAACATATTTTGGATGTATTCTTTTGTTGTTAAGTTGATTTTAACAATGTAATCCCAAAACTCTTGATCCTTAGTTGTTAAGTTTGTTAGATTTGTGTTTTTGTGGTGTTGAAGTGGCTGGGTAGTTGCTGGAAGTATTTGGATGAATTAATCCTCTTTTTAAGTGTTAATTTATGATGTTTGATAGATTGAATCGTTGTAGTATGGCAGGGTTAAGTTTCGAAAGTGTTTGATGGTGATTTTGGTATGTTTCGGATAGGTTTTGAGTGGGCAACTTGAGAGTTGCGGGTAATTGCTTGCAGGCAATGGTTTGAATGCATAATGATGCATTTGCCCTCTAGTTTTATGTGGTTAAAACAAGGGATAATCAAAGCGCGAAGCTTGACATTGATTTTGGCTTGCCAGAAGCTTGATTCGCGTTGGCAAGCAAAGTGAAGCGTATCGGTGAATGAAAACTGGTTTAAACGCCTTTAAAAGGTTTAATAAAGGTTGTTGGGAGTTTAGGTTAAGTTTGAAACACTTACCTAAACTCTGAAGTAAGTTTTCCCTGTTTTGCTTTTTAAATATCGATTCGGATATGAGCATGTGTAAGTCATGATTTGGTCGTAAACATGGTTTGATTTACTTACTTGAAATGCATGATTTTAAGTACATATGCAGGGGTTTAAAAAGTATAAGAAATGCTAGTGAGCATTGGGTTTCATTCCGGTCGAAAATGGTGTTATTGCTTTGGCAATGTGATTGCATATGTGGTGGTTTTGTATAATGCATTGTAAAACAATGAGTAAATAGTTTTGTAAATGATATATTGTCTATGTGACATGGTGAGAAAACATTCGGATATAGTTGGCAAGCCATTGGATGAAGTCCACTATAATATGCTAAAAATCAATCGTGGTTAAGAGTCCTTCAGGTATGCGGTCGGCTACTCGGATTATAATGTTGTTTCTTGGGTTGAGCGGTCGGTTCCCCTTGTTAATGTTGATCTTGCGGTCGGCAAGGGTGTTATATCATGCGGTCGGCATGGTATGGGTCATGGTAGTGGTCGACTATCATGAGAGATACATGTATCCGAAATTTAAGGTTAATGGTCGAAATTTAAGGTTAATGGTCGGTTAGTTAAGGATTAGCGGTCGGGTAATCAAGGATATAGGTCGTCTATCCGGGGTCACTATAAATGCCAATATATGAAAATTCAAGTGTTGAACTTATTTTGTATTTAATGCTTTGGAATTTAATCATGGGTTTGTATTTAATGCTTTGGAATTTAAGCATGGTTTTGTATATAATGCTTTAAGGATTTAAGCATGTGGATTATAATGTTTTGCCTATGGTCGATATGCATGTTTTGTTTTGGAATCATTGGAACTTGCTTAGGTCGTAAGCATGGTTTGAAAACAAGTGTTAAGTTTTCAAGGGTTATAATGCATCATTGTTTTAAGAGAATCCTCACTAAGCATGTGTGCTTATGCTCTCTTTTTCATAATGATGCATAGCATTGAAGTTTTGGGGCTACAAAGGCAAGGCTAAATGGATCCTAAGACAAAGACTAGTTTGAGTAGGAACTCGGTTTAAGTTTCCAGTAAATAAGGCAATGTGTTTGCCATATTTTGGGGATTTGTCTTTCTATTTTTCCATAAGTTTTAAGCATGAGTAATGATGGATTTTTATGGTTTGTTGATGATGGTTGAGCTTGAGTGAATCTTACCTATGTTGTTGCTAGCCAAGTGCTAGAGTATGAATCTAGTTGATTTTGATTGATTGCCATAATTTGTTGATTCAAGCAAGTTTGGTATGATGTTATAAATGTGCAAGCATGTGGAGTATGCCTTAAATGTACCAAATGTGAGTTTTGGATGCTTGGTGAAATGATATTAGGATGCATGCCTATAGAAAGTCTTGAGTAGTATAAATGCCATGAGTGGTTGTTGAATCTGTGATGTTTTGGTTGGTAATGTATCTTAGTGATGTTGTATAAGTGTTTGAAGCATGTTGGAGTGTTTTGGATATCATCAAAGTGTGTTTAGACAACAATTTGGGACATTACAGGTCCAGGCGTAACGATGCGGGTGTCCCTGTTTTGGTACGGGTAAGCCATTCCAGGCTTAGCGTACCGGTATGCGGGCAGCTGTTTCGGTACGGGCCAAGGCAAAATTGGCCAGTGTTTCGGTACTTGGGGAGGCGTTTCAATACGGTCTAATGGTTTTATGAAGGGCGTTTCAATACGCGGGGGCGAATCAGAACAAAAATTGCTACTGGAATTCTGGGGTTTTAAATAATAAAGACGTATCGAAACACCCCTTTGACTGTACTGATACAATGGCAGTTAAATCTGTTATTTGGGATTTTCTGAAGTTCTGTTTTCTTACATTATGGTCCCTGAGTTTTGTGAATGCAATTGTTTGAGTTTGGGTGGTCTAATGATCTGAAATTTGACATGTTGGCATGAAACCTGACTAATTGAGGATCGATAACCTTAATTTTAGTATTGGTCCCTAAAATTGTTAGTTTTGCAATTTAGTCCCCAAAACGTATGTTATGCAATTAGAGGCCTTTCCATGATCCGTTTCTTTGGAATTTCACCCGCTGCAAGTATGTACACTTAGGATTTATAATATGCATCTAGGCAAGATAAAGGAAAAAATGGGTCGGTTTTCAAAATTTTTCTCCGGTTTGCTTCAGTAAACATAATGTAGTTCTCTCGATTTGGTCGAGCGTTTAAGCCGGGTCGAGGGGGTTACACTCAATTTAAGCCTTTCCATGCATAGCAATCATATGCAAACCTTAAAGAGTAAACATGTATAAATCACCTTATACAACATAAACCTTTCAATGATACATTAACAATTATAGCGGCTTGCAAGTGATCATAACCAAGTTCCTTTATCAAAATAGTTCATCGGATACACGGATTCAACAATGTCCTCACAACATTTTAAGCCATCTCAACCGAAATAGCGATACAATCACAATCGCGGTACATTACCAACCGAGTACAATTTACAACTCACGGGGATACCAACCCCAATCATCGGTTAGACGCTTAATCCACTAACGAGAGTTTATGGTACCATATAACGCCTCGACCGTCAGGGTACTTGGATGAAGTTTCGGTACACCAAATCAAAACCCTCAACGTCCAAGGCGACTTATCATAGTGCACTATCAATTCTATGGCCGACCAACTATATCCGATAACAATTTTTAAAACCACATCACTTGCCAATATAATTCACCATTTACCATTTACCTCATTGTTTTTGCAAGCATTAAACCAAACCATTTTCCAAGAAACAACACATGCTTAAAACTCAAGAATAAACCATATACTTACATGGATCACTTACCACGTGCATCCACCATCATATCATGATCAAAACAGTATCTTACATACTTTAAAACATGCTTAAACAGTATGTACAATGCAAATCAAAACAAGTGCATAAAACCATTTCTTAAAAGCACGACCGAGAGAGAAAACCACATCATACTTACTTTCGAGTTTAAACCAGCGTTTCAAGCTCAGTTTAAACTCCCATAAACCACCTTTAAATCATTTCAAAGCTGAAATCCACGTTCTCACTCACCGATACGCGAAACCTCAATTCCCCGACGAGAAATCAAACGTCTGAAGCCTCCAAAGCTTCACTGATCGCTTCCGGATCGACCTCCCATGTTTTGACCACATTACAACAGAGGATTAATGCATCTCAATGCATTCAAAATATTGCAACAACAATTCCTTGCAAAACCTCACAATCCTTTCACAATTACCCAACCACAACAATCGAAATCATCATCTAACTCTTTCCAAACACAACGTAGCCGCAATCTATCAATCTAATACTTCAATCAACATCTAACAACATCTAAAAACAGGATTAATTCATCCATAAACCTCCAACAACTACACAGCAACCACAACTCCACAAAAACACAAATCTAACAACCTAATAATCAAGGATTCAAGGAGTTTCAGGATTCCAATGTTAAAAACAACTTATCAACATTATAAATCACCCAAAATATGTTTAAAATCAATCCTCAACACTGGAAAATAGATTCAATATGAATCTTCCATAATTTCACCAATTAAACCCAATTAAATCAATTATTCATTATAAAAACATAAAATCAGATTATAAATCATAAATCAAGGATCAAATACTTGGGAATATCAACAAAGAACCATCAATAGAGGAGAAGAACGAACCTTACCTCTATTGTGTGATTTCTCCCTCACTTGGTTGATTAAAGCTAGAAAACACAAGATTTCAATAAGGTTTTGTAAATCAAAGGTAAAGAAGCAATTACAAATCAAGAATACAAGTAAAAAAATCTCTCACCTCTGGATTTTGATGAAAACAAGAGTGTTTAGCAGAAAACAAGTGGAGAGAAAAGTTTACGTCAAATTTCTTTAAAACTAATAACTATCTTTTATTAACAAAGTCCCTTTTAATTACCTTTAAAAACACATGTTAAAAAGTCTTAATTGAAGGGAGAAACCACCAACAACAACCTGCTCCTTAAAGATTCTAAGAATTTGATCCTTTACAATTTAGTCACCTTTAAAAATAGTTTTCAAAAATTACATTTTAGTCACTAACCAAAATGTCACCTTTCCAAATCCCATTTTCCAAAATTGATTTCACCAATATTTTTCATATATTAAAATATGATTTTAATCATTTTCCATAATTTTATCTTTAACAAAAAATATTTATTCCCGAATCTGACTCAAATCCCTAACCCAGTCCACTGGACCGTATAACAATCCTCAAACCTGCTAGGCCCAAAACTGGGGCATTACAACTCTCCCCCACTTACGAAATTTCATCCACGAAATTTACCTAGAGGAAACAAATGCGGAAACTGTTTTGACATGTCCAACTTGCGTTCCCACGTGGCCTCCTCAACTCCGCGGTGACTCTACAACACTTTAACAAGCTCAACCGTCTTGCCACGCAGAACCTTACTGTTGGTGTCAACAATCTCTACTGGTTCCTCATCATAAGATAAATTTGGCCTTAACTCAATATCCTCCACCGACATAACATGCGATGGATCTGACCGATACCTCCGTAACATCGAAACATGAAACACATCATGAATCCTCTCGAACTCAGGAGGTAACCTCAAACGATAAGCAACAAGACCCACACGCTCAATCACCTTGTATGGTCCAATAAACCTCAGGCTAAGCTTTCCTTTCTGCCCAAAACGCATCACCTTTTTCCAAGGCGACACCTTCAAAAAAACTCGGTCACCAACAACATACTCTACATCCCTACGCTTCAAATCCACATAGGATTTCTGACGATCTGAAGACACTCTCAAGCACTCACATATCAACTTCACATTTTCATTGGTGTCCTTCAACACATCAGGCATGGAAACATGTTTTTCCCCAACTCCAACCCAATACAACGGTGTACGACACTTCCTACCATACAACACCTCATACGGTGCCATCTGTATACTAGCCTGATAACTATTATTATAGGCAAACTCCACCAAAGGCAACTATTTTTCCCATGTTCTCTGGAACTCAATGATACATCACCTCAACATATTCTCCAAGACCTGTATCACACGTTCCGACTGTCCATCCGTCTGAGGATGATAAGAAGTACTAAAATTCAGCCGTGTTCCAAGAGCACGATGCAAACACACCCAAAACCTTGTTGTAAAATACGGATCTCTATCCGAAACTATAGATTTGGGCACCCCATGCAAACATACAATCTCAGATAGGTACAGATCGGCCAACCTATCCAACGTATACGTCGTATGCACTAGCACAAAATGCGCAAACTTCGTAAACCTATCGACAATCACCCAAATGGAATCATTTTTGGTCGGTGTCAAAGGCAACCCAGACACAAAATCCATGGTGATTCTTTCCCATTTCTATTGAGGTATCCTCAATGGTTGCAACAACCCAGAAGGAAACTAATGCTCAGCTTTCACTCGCTGACATACCATGCATCGAGAGACAAAATCAGCCACATCTATCTTCAAACCAACCCAATAGTACTCATCCTTCAAACCTCGATACATCTTAGTACTACCAGGATGCATAGCAAAAGGATTACCATGCGCTTCGGTCAAAATGGTATGCCTCAACTCCTCATCTTCGGGCACCACAACTCGACCTTTAAAACACAACACTCCATCATCATTAAAATGAAAATCCGTAGGGTTCCCATCCACGATATCCTTCACATGCGTAACCAAACTCTCATCATGTGGTTGCTTCTCCTTAATCAACTGCGACAAGGATGGTTTCACTTGCAACTCAGCTAACAACCCACTGTTGCAAGTCACACTTAACCGAGCAAACATAGCTCTCAACTCCACAACAACTTTCCTACTCAAAGCATCAGCTACAACATTAGCTTTGCCCGGATGATACTCAATAGACATATCATAATCTTTAAGCAGCTCGAACCATCTTCGTTGCCTAAGATTTAACTCCTTCTGCAACATTAGATACTTCAAACTCTTATGATCCGTATAAACTACACATTTCTCACCGTAAAGGTAATGCCTCCAAATTTTCAAGGCAAACATGACTGCGGCAAGCTCAAGAACATGAATAGGGTAATTACGTTCATGCACCTTCAACTGTCTAGATGCATACGCAACTACCTTACCCTCCTGCATCAACACGCAACCAAGCCCAACATAAGACGTATCACTATAAACAACGAACTCTTTTCCTGATTCAGGCTGAACCAAGACCGGAGCTCGCATCAAAGCTTCCTTCAACCTTTCAAAAGCCCGCTGCCTATCCTCCGACCACTTAAAATGAACATTCTTTTGCAACAACTTGGTCAACGGAGCAGCTAAACTGGAAAACCCTTCAACAAACCTACGGTAATAACCAACAAAACCAAGGAAACTCCGAACTTCTGTCACAGATTTGGCACCTTCCAACTCATCACAGCCTCAATATTGTGCGGATCAACACGAATCCTCTCAGCCGATACCACATGCCCCAGGAAAATAACCTTCTTAAGCCAGAACTCATACTTACTTAACTTGGCATAAAGCTGATTAGCCAACAACGTCTGAAGTACAATCCGCAAATGTCTATCATGATCCTCCTCAGTACAAGAGTACATAAGATTAATCATCAATAAACACAACCACAAACTGATCTAAAAACTCATGGAACACCTGATTCATCATGTCCATGAAAACAGCTGGTGCATTGGTCAAACCAAACGACATCACCAAAAACTCATAATGCCCGTACCTCGTACGAAAAGCTATCTTGGGCACATCCACATCTTTCACCTTCAACTGGTAGTACCCAGACCTCAAATCTATCTTAGAGAACACCGATACACCCTTGAACTTATCAAATAGGTCATCTATCCACGATAAAGGACACTTGTTCTTTATCGTCAACTTGCTCAGTTACCGATAATCTATATACATCCGCAACGTACCATCCTTCTTCTTCACAAACAACACCGATGCACCCTACGGTGAAATACTAGGTCTAATGAAACCTCGATCAAGCAACTCCTGCAGTTGCGTTTTCAACTCTTTCGAGGACATACGATACAGAGCAATTAACACTGGTACCATATCCACAAAGATCTCAATGCCAAACTCCACCTCATGATCAGGTGGCAACCCCAGCAACTCTTTCAAAAAAAGACCTGAAAACTCGCATACCGTGCGAATATCCTGCACCCTCAACTCCTTCAAACCATGATTCATAACATAGGCCAAGAAAGCCTGGCATCCAGAATCCAATATCCGACTCGCTTTTAAAGTCGAAAGAGCATTAGACAAGAACTTATCGTTCTCACCAACAACCACTACCTCAAAATCATCAGACAACTTCAGGGATATTCGTTTGGTCTCAAAATCTACCACAGTCCTATGGTCGGTCAACCAATCTATCCCCAGAATTACATCAAAACCATGGAATGTCAACTCCATCAAATCTACGACAAACACATGTCCCTAAACCATCATCTGACATCTACGATACAATTTTTTAACCACGACTATCTCCTTAAGGGAACTAGTCACTCTAACACCCACATTAGGAATTTTAACAGGTATATCAAGCAATTGTGCATGCTCACCCAAGATGTATAAATGGGTTGAACCAGAATCAACCAACGAATACAACGAAAAAGACTGTAAAGAGAAAGTACCTGCAATCATATCGGTGACATTGCGACCCTCACGGTGTGCGTACACCCTAGCCGGTCTACCTCATTCACGCTGGATAGCAACGATATGAGCCACAGTCCTCTACCCACCATCTCTGCGCTGAAATGGCCCACGACCAAGACTAGGGCCTCTCTGCGAAGAAACAACAGGTGCAACACCCTGCCCACCTCAAACCAACAAGGACAATCACGTCTCAGATAGTTGTTAGACCCACAACTCCAACAAGCATTGGCCACAACAACCATAGGTGCCTAACCCTCTTTGGCCAAATATGGACAATCTCCCCTGAAATGATCACGTGATCCACAAGCCCAACAGGTATTATGCGGAGCCCTAACTTGGGTACCCTGCCCCTGCGCTCCACGCCCAACAACACCTTCACCACGCCTCAGTTCAGGGCAATACCTTCTATCACGGTGTCTCTTGGCCTGACCACCGGCAAAACTGGAATCAGCCACTCTCTTACCAGAGCTAAAGCCTCGAGACCTAGAAGCCAAACCAAGGTTGTGCTCAATGTCCTTGGCTTGCATAACCAGCACATCAAAATCGGTATATTCAGTATCAAGCATGTATGTCTTAACCTCCTGCACAAGCCTGTAGCGGAAACGATCACATTGCTGACTCTCGTCAGGGACTAACTCAGGTGCATACCCACTCAGCCTCACAAACTACACCTCATACTCAGAAAAAGACGTACTGCCCTACACAAGAGCCATAAACTCTCTCTTCCTTTCATCCTAATACCGGACTCCTAAGTACTTCTTCCGAAAAACAACAAAAAAGAACTCTCAAGTTACATTATCGGTTACCATCTCGGATATCGTGGTAGTCCACCATGTATAAGCATCTCCCTACAATAAGGATATAGCACATCCCAACTTACGGGCATCAGAACAACCCATCTAGCCAGTATCCTCTCTATACTGGCCAACCAATCCTCAGAAGCCTCTGGTGCTAAACCATGAAACTCCACCCTGCCCAGACTGCGAAGACACTCTAACGATAAATCAGTCTGCCCAACCACTGGTGCCGGCACATGAACACCCGCAACTGTTACATGGAACACACCATTCATGGCCTAAATCAAATGCGCCATGTCACCCATCCCTGGCCCAGCTGGCACAGGTGGTACTTTCTCCATATTCGCAAGTGGAATAGGTGGGGGCGGCGGCAACCCCTTAGGAGGTAAAACATCCCCCTCTTCTTCCTGCTCAACGGCAGGAGTAATCGTACCAGATCGTAACTCTCTTCTCGGTCCCGTCATGCTAACAATATATCTAAGGCATGATAATCATTTCAAAACAAAATAGTTAGGTCATCTTCAAGCAAGGATCCAAGACTTTCATTTCAAAATCATAACATTTCAGACTATAATAATAAGGCAATGGGTTTCCCAAATTCCCCCCAACATAGCATAAAGCAACTACCATGCATAATACAATCACCGTGCATCACAAACAACATATTACAAATCACAACAACATTACAATAATCAAACCAACTCCCAATTATCGCAAGCCTGACTTTGATACCACCAAATGTAACCCCCTCAACCCGGCCTAGTCATAAGACCGAACCGAGTGAGCTACATCAGGTTTACCAAAGTAAACCGTGAAGATGAAACCCAAAACACGACCATTTTTTTCTTTTATCTTGTCTATATGCACAATTATTATCCTACATGTACATACTAATCACAAGTGAAAACTCAACTCAATCGGGCATCGAATTGACATCCAATTGAACACAATTACAATTTAGGGACCAAATTGATATTTTAGAAAACTACATGGACTTAGCTTATTTTTATGTTACCAACCTTAAATTAAACAGGTTTCATGCTTACATGTCAAAAATTAGCTAAAGAAGGTCATTCATACTTATTCAATTGCATCCACAACATTCAGGGACTAAAACATAAGAAACCAGAACTTCAGCACATACCAAATAACTAATTTAACTGCCACCGTATCGGTACAGGCAAGGGGTGTATCGATATGCCTTCATTAATTCAAACTCCAAAATTACAGTAGCCAAAACTCGTTTCGATGCACCCCCGCGTATCGAAACGCCCCTCGCAAAAACACTATACTGTATCGAAATAGCTCATCGCGTACCGAAACGCTGGCAAAATTTGCCTAAGCCCGTACCGAAATGCTTGCCCACGTATCGATATGCTAAGCCTGAAATGGCTTACTCGTACCGAAATAGGGACACCTATACCGGTACGCCTGGACCTATAATGTCCACTTTTGTTGGTTTAACATGTTTTCGAACATACCAAAATACCCTAGCATGCTTTTAACATACACCCAACATATTCGAGCGTCAAACCACATCAAAACAACCTAGTTTCAACATCAATTTATGGAAACATGCTTCAAATGTAAATCTAGAGGCATGTTTCCTAAAAACTAAAGCAAGCAAAATATGAAATCTCAAACCATCACCACAACTAATCCAAAATGGCCTTTTACAACCCAAGAGAAGCAAAACAAGCTTGCTCAAACAGGGAGTTTAGCAAAACATCTCCCAAAACAACAACGGAACCCCTATTGCCCTTATTACTTATAGTCTAATACAAAAACATACTTTTGATACCAAGTCTTTTTGTGATCCCTTGCTTCCCGCTGCCTTCCAAGCCTTTAATTCTCTGCATTGATGGACAAAGAGAGCATAAGCGCACTAGGCTTAGTGAGGAGTCCTCAAAAAACAACACGCCATCAATGCATTAAAACCATTTCTTTACAACACATTGAAATCCCATTTCAATCATCTTTTAAACATCATCTAAAACATTATCATGCCTTAAAAACCATGCACTTAACATCTTTAAAAACTAGCATATTAAACTATATGCAACATGTATCATTAACCAACAACAAATCCCATTGCTAAACCTCAATTTAAGCCTTCCCATGCATAACAACCATATGCAAAGCTTAAAGAGTAAACATGTATAAATCACCTTATACAACATAAACCTTTCAATGATACATTAACAATTATATTGGCTTACAAGTGATCATAACCAAGTTCCTTTATCAAAATATTTCATCGGATACACGGATTCAACAAGTGTCCTCACAACACTTCAAGCCATCTCAACCAGAATAGCGATACAATCACGATTGCGGTACATTACCAGCCGAGTACAATTTACAACTCATGGGGACACCAACCCCAATCATCGGTTAGACGCTTAATCCACTAATGAGAGTTTACAGTACCATATAACCTCTCGACCGATAGGGTACTTGGATAGAGTTTTCAGTATACCAAATCAAAACCCCTCAACATCCAAGGCGACTTATTATAGTGCACTATCAATCCTATGGCCGGCCAACTATATCTGATAAAATTTTTAAAACAACATCACTTGCCAATATAATTCACCATTTACCATTTACCATTTACCATTTACCTCACTATTTTTACAAGCATTAAACCAAACCATTTTCCAAGCAACAATACATGCTTAAAACTCAAGTATAAACCATATACTTACATGGATCTCTTACCACGTACATCCACCATCATATCATGATCAAAACAGTATCTCACATACTTTAAAACATGTTTAAACAGTAGATACAATGCAAATCAAAACAAGTGCATAAAACCATTTCTTAAAAGCACGACCGAGAGAGAAAACCACAACATACTTACTTCTGAGTTTAAACCAGTGCTTCAAGGTTAGTTTAAACTCCCATAAACCACCTTTAAATCATTTCAAAGATGAAATCCACGTTCTCACTCACCGATACACGAAACCTCAATTTGCCGACGCAAAATTAAGCGCCCAAAGCCTCCAAAGCTTCACCGATCGCTTCCGGATTGCCTCCCCTATTTTGACCACATTACAATAGAGGATTAATGCATCTCAATGCATTTAAAACACTACAACAACAATTCCTTGCAAAACCTCACAATCCTTTCACAATTACACAACCACAACAACCGAAATCATCATCTAACTCTTTCCAAACGCAACCCAGCCACAATCTATCAATCTAACACTTCAATCAACATCTAACAACATCTAAAAACAGGATTAATTCATCCATAAACCTCCAACAACTACACAGCCACCACAACTCCCTAAAAACACAAATCTAACAACCTAATAATCAAAGATTCAAGGCGTTTTGGGATTCCAATGTTAAAAAAAACTTATCAACATTATAAATCATCCAAAATATGTTTAAAATCAATCCTCAACACTGGAGAACATATCCAATACGAATCTTCCATAATATCACCAATTAAACCCAATTAAATCAATTATTCATTATAAAAACATAAAATCAGATTATAAACCATAAATCAAGGATCAAATCCTTGGGAATATCAATAAAGAACCATCAATAGAGGATAAGAGTGGACCTTACCTCTATTGTGTGATTTGTCCCTCAATTGGTTGATTAAAGCTAGAAAAACACAAGATTTCAATGAGGTTTTGTAAATCAAAGGTAAAGAAGCAATTACAAATCAAGAATCCAAATAAAAAGATCTCTCACCTTTGGATTTTGATGAAAACAAGAGTGTTTGGCAGAAAAGAAGTGGAGAGAAAAGTTGACGACAAATTTCTTTAAAACCAATAACTAACTTTTATTATCAAAATCCCTTTTAATTACCTTTTAAAACACACGTTAAAAAGTCTTAATTGAAGGGAGAAACCACCAGCAACAACTTGGTAAAATAGCTCTAAAGATTCTAAGAATTTGATCCTTTACAATTTAGTCATCTTTAAAAATAGTTTTCAAAAATTTCATTTTAGTCACTAACCAAAATGTCACCCTTCCAAATTGATTTCACTAATTTTTTTCATATATTAAAATATTATTTTTAACCATTTTCCATATTTTTATCTTCCACAAAAAATATTTACTCCTGAATCTAACTGGAATCCCTATCTCGGTCCACTGGATCGTCTAACAAGCCTCAAAACCAGGGAGTTACATCGTATGCTTGATTTTGCATCGACAAGTGGAGCTTTGGGTTGTCAATGAGTGGAAAAAAGGTTTAATACTTAATAAAGGTTTGAAAGTGATTTTGGGAGTTTAGATTAAGCTTGAAATGCTTGTATAAGCTTGGAAGGAAGTATTGGACTTTCTCACTCTCGTTTTCGGTTTTGCAAAATATATTATCATGCACATGTTTATGATTTGGAATACCTACTATTATATGCATGTTTTTGAATAGAAATATAATTCAAATGATCATATACTGATGATATATGAGTATGTCAAATGATCTATGAAAAGGATTTTGAGGATGAGTAATGCATGGTTTATTGCATTGAAGATTATTTGGTTTGATGCATATGTAAAATAGTAAGGTAATATGTTTTAATAAAATATATTGGCAAGGGCCATGATTAAATGTTATTGGATATAGTTGGCATGCAATAGGGTTTAGAGTGCACTATAATATTCACCTCATGTGTGTCAAGGGGTCAAGAGTATGCTATATCTCCACCATGAGAACTGTAGCGGTCGAGGGGTCAAGAGTGTGCCAAATTCTCCTGCTAGTGGATTTATACATCATAACCATTTAGGGTAGTAGTACCAATTGCTCCGGTTCGAGGATGTATGCGAAGTGGTCAAAGGAACCACTTGGGAAATCTGAGTATCCGATGTGTGTTTTACAAAATGGAAAGATTTGGTTTTGGGTCACTTTAATGCCAATATATGAAATGATGTATCATTATAAATGAATTATGTTTGTATAACGGGATTTACATGAATTAGCTTGTGAAGGCTTAAATTGAGGTTTGCTTGATGTTTTACTAGAAATCCTTGATACATGTGTGACTAAAGAGTTTTATGTGCATATTTTGGATAGACAAAAGGAGCATGAGATGCTTTGGCATGAGAATCAATACATGTTTTGAAAGCAAAATGTTTTAAATGCATTGGTGAGTGTTTTTGAGCATCCCTCAATAAGCTTTATGTGCATACATTCTCTTTTCTCATCAATGCAGAAAAGTAAGCGTTTGGGCAGCGAGCAAGAAGCAATCCATGGGTGGAGCTAATTCAAGTACGATTTTATAAATACTACGTAGCAATAAATGGCAATGTGACCAAGTTGTAATTAGGATTGTTGTTTTGGTTACTCCCTATTTTGTATATGTTCTATTTGGTTTTTTGGACTTGTAAATTGATATATGCTTTGAATTGGGGGCTTTGGGAATATTTAAGCATGTGGGGGTAGAAGTCATGCCTATAGGTTTGCTTTGATGATTGCTTATATTTCTATGATGTCTATGTTTCAATGTTTCTATGGTGTTTTGTAGTTCATTAGTTGGTATGATGTTTACATGTTGTTTGAAGCACAGTTGATTGAGCCTAAGTGTCATATGTTCGACCAAGAAGTTATTTCAAACCCAGTCGTACCGGTACAGTTCCTTAGGGATCGGTATGCGGGGTCTGTTATGGCTCGAAAGAGTGCAAAATTGCATAGGGGTATCAGTACGCATAGCTTTGTATCGGTACACCCCTAAAAAAAATACACTAGGTGTTGGTACACGGCCAACTATATCGGTACGCCTTTTTACTACTAGATCCCTATTTTGATATTGAGCAACTCGTATTGGTACGCAAGAGGACCATACCGTTACCATTTGCAAAATGGAACCCGTATCAATATTGGCATGAGGTGTATCAGTACCAAGTCTGTTATTTCTGGTCATTGCTTTGCTGAAGTTTAAATCTTTGCGAAATAGTCTTTGTTTCTTGTATATGCAATTAATCAAGCTCGGATGATTATTTTATGTTGAAGTTTAACCGACATGCATGTAACCTGATTAATTAAGGTTTGGTAACTTTGGATTTAAGTAAGTCCTCTCAGTTTTCTAGAATTGAATTTTGGTCCCTAAATAGCAAATATGTTTAATTAGATGTTTAATCGACGTCTGTTTTATTCGATATTTCACCCGCTGCCAGCATGCTCACCTTAACGATTCTCGTGCATTTAGAAAAGATAAAAGGAAAAAATGGACCTTGGTTTAAGTATTTCATTCGGGTTTATCTCGACAAACCCAATGTAGCTCGCTCGATTCAGTTTGGCGTCTAGACCGGGTCAAGGGGTTACACTTTTTGATGTCCAGATTCATCTCAATTTCTAGATATGCTTGAAAACCCACTTGCACCATCTTTTTAGCTTGTATAGCCGATACGACGTTAGACAAGAACTTAACATTCTCGCCAACCACCACAACCTCGTAATCGTCAGCAAGCCTCAAAGAAATCCTTTTGGATTCACAATCCATAACCGCTTTATGCTAGCTTAGCCAATCCATACTCAAAATAACATCAAAACCACGAAATGTCAACTCCATCAAATCTGCAGAAAATACATGGCCTTGAACAACCAAAGGATATATAACCTTTTAACAGTAACCGTCTCACCAAAAGAACTAGTTATCAATATACCAACATCCAAAATCTCAACAGGAATATCTAATAACTGTGCATGCTCACTCAAGATGTATGAATGCGTGGAACCCGAATCAACCAAAGAAAATAATGACAAAGACTACAAGGTAAAAGTACCCGTGATCACATCGGTGTCATTACGACCCTCACAATGAGCGTAAACTCAATCTGTCCCATCATTCTCTGGTCGTACAACAACTCTATGAGCCACAATCCTCTGACCATTGTCACGTCTCTAAAAATTACCCCTGCTACGGCCTCAACCTCTAGTATGTACAACGGCCACTTGTACCGATGTTTCTCTCACAACATGCAGACAATCACATTTTAGATGATCTGATGATCCACACTCCCAACAAGCTCTAGGTATTACCCCCAGCATACACCTGAATAGCGTCTCCAACAACGCTTACAATCGGTAGCAACACGTAAACCCTAATTACGGCGACCACCGCCACCACGCTTGTGATTTGGCTTGTATCACTTATTACACGACCTCTTGTGCAGTTCTCTTCCCCGTATGCACATTCACAGCATGTTTCAAACCACCCAAGGATTGCTCAATATCCTTGCCCTCGTTGCCTAATACATCAAAATCTGTGTAATCTATGGCCAACAAATATGTCTTGATGTCCTTAACAAGTCTGTAACGAAATTTGTTACACCTTTGACGATCATCTGGAACTAGCTCAGGAGCATACTGGCTCAGACGAACAAATTTCACCTTATACTCTAACAATGACATGCCACCTTGCACCAATGACAAAAACTCTCACTTTTTGGCATCTTGATACTGCAGACTAAGATACTTCCTCTTGAAAGCTCTTCGAAAGAATTCCCAATTCACATCAACATCCAGAACTCCAACAATCGTGGTTATCCACCAAAGATAAGAATCACCATGCAACAAAGTTACAGTATAGCCCAGCTAAGCGCATCGTTACACTCTATCTGACCCAAAATACGGATGGTACTCTCCAACCACTCCTCAGCCGCCTTAAGATTCAATCCTCTGAATTCCACACCTCCTAAGCTATGAAGGCACTCCAACGACAACCTACGGTTAACGGTAACTACAGGTGCTGGTGCTTGCACATACACTCTAGATATCGCTGCCTGAAAAGCTGCCGTCATTGCTTGAATCAACGGTGTCGTATCACCAAAAGCTAGCCCTTGCGAAGCTTGAGGTACACCCTCGACCCCTAGCACCAACAAGAGGAATAGGTGGAGGAGGTGGTAAAGGATTGCGAGGAACCAATCCTTCTTCATTGACCTGCCCATCCTCGACATTATTCGTAGTAGCTCGAGTCTAACGTCTCAGAGGCATACTTATAATAGCCTACACCATACAACATAACATAATAAAGTTAGGTTAGCATTCGACGAAGGATCCAAGATAACCTTAAAAATTATTTTAAAACCACAATAATAGGCAATGTGTTCCCATTTATACCTCAACACAATAAATATCTCCAATATCATTCAATATCAATCAAACAATTCAACATCAATACCCAACAATCGTAAACCTGGCTCTGATACCACCAAATATAACCTCCTCGACCCGGCCTAGATGCTAGATTATATCGAGCGAGCTACATTAGATTTGCCTAAACAAACCCAAAATAATTAACTCAAATTAGGTCCATTTTTTATCTTATCTAGATGCAACATTATGACCTAGGGTGTATATACTGGCAGTAGTTATAATACTCCTCCGAAATAGTTTTAGAACAACATCCAATCGTACAAATTTTCACTTTAGGGACCAAAAAATAAATCTAAAAAATTATGAGGACTTACTTAAATTCGAAGTTATCAATCCTTAATTAATTAGGTTACATGCATACTAGTTAAATTTTAGCTTAAACCGATCAACTAAACACATTCAATTTGCATACATACGAACATAGACCAAAATGGAAGAATCTAAAACCATGCCATCACTTTAACTGAAAATAATGCCTTGGGTATCGGTACTCAGGATAGGGTATTGATACTAGGCCTAATCTTCAAAGGGCATACCGATTACCTTCCATGAGTATCGATGCCCAGGCCAAAATATTAAAATCCCAGATTCTAGTAGCTAAAACTCGTATCGATACACCTCATCGAGTATTAATACCCAGGCTAATTTTTCAAAGGGCGTACCGATACTGGGGATCGAGTATCAATACCCCTGGACCTGTAATGTCCAATTTTGCTGGTTTAACACTCAACTGAAGCCTAAACATGCTTAGATCAAACACACATATATATATATATAAACACCATAAAACTAGGGACTAAAGCAAGCCAAAAGCCTTCAATATCAAATGCAATTAAAGATGAATCGTATCACATCACAATACTAGAGACATGCTTCCTAAACTCATTTCAATTCAACATTCACATCCTATATGCAAAATTTTGTAAGCCTTTAAGCATCAAACATATATGCAAACAACCACCAATCATGCTTCAATCTATCAACATAATAGTCCATCAAGCCACAACATATAAACCTCCAAAACACAATAAAATCCAGATTACAAAACCCCCAATAACATGGTAACACATTTCCTTATTAATCAAATTAAAATTATGTTTCCCATACTCAAGTGGTTGTCGTATTCTTGGACCTTCCTTGCTGAGAGAATGCTACCCCTCAATCGTATTACTCTGCATCACTGGGAAAAAGAGAGCGTAAGCACATAATGCTTAGTGAGGTTGCTCATAGATAAAAACATTGATGCATTTCAAAGCTCTTTTGAAAATCCAAATAACATTTGAAGTGAAAAGCATGCTTAGTCAAACCAAAGCATTTTCTCGTTTGTTTCCAAAACGTATCATGCATAACAACCATATGCATCAAAAATATTTTCATACATTTCATATATCTCATACATTGGCAAGTATTGTGACCCCGGATAGAGTTACCTCTAACCTTTCATTCAAAACTAGGATGCTTAATAAACCCATCGGATACACAGATTTCCCAAGTAGACTTACCTCCACCAAAGCTCACTTCGCCCCAGTATAGGCTCACCCGTACCCATCGTGATAGACTTAACTCTACCATTAGAAATAGGCTCACCCCTATTGCAAGAAACTGAAGAATACCATCAGCCTGAGTAGCCATATCTCTATACCTCAAGAGCCGCAAAGCGGTCGACTTTATATTATAGTGAATTTTAAACCTTATGGCATGCCAACTATATTCGATACTTTCTCATTTATGTTACATAGCCAATATACCATTTTCAAATAAATTTACTTAATGTTTTCTAATGCATTTAACAAAACCGTTCATATGCAAAACCACATTGCCAAAGGCAACAACACATTGCTTCTAGGAATAAATCTCAATGCTCATAGGCATTCATAATCCTTGATAAACATTGCATATTAATCCAAAACGATACATTTACAGTAAGTAAATCAAACCATGCTTTTAAACCAAAACATGAGATCTGCAAGCTCATATCAAACCAATACTCAAGGCAAAATAGAGAAAACTTACGCTTGAGCTTAGTTAATCTTTTTAGGCTATAACTAAACCCCCATGAATATTGATCAAACCTTTAAAGAGCATTAACACATTTATACATTCACCGATACACTTCGCTTTACTCGCCAATGCGAATCGAGCCACAGAAAAGTGATGTACGCAACTAGGAAACCTTGCCTTGATCGTCTCCTATTTTAACAACATAAAACCAAAGAGAAAATGCATCATTATACATTCTACTCATTGCCAAACAATAATCCCATGCAACCTTAACAAAACCCCTTTTGAACTTTAGCTAAAACTATAGAAAACTACATTGATCTTCATTGTAACCCCCTCGACCCAGCCTAGTCGCAAGAACATTAGGTTTACCGAAGTAAACCGAGAAGATTAAACCTAAAACACATCCATTTTTTTATCTTGTCTAGATGCATTAACGCTTTCCTACATGATCATACTGTTCATAGGTGAGCACTCATCTCAATCGGGCATCGTAACGACATCCAATTGGACACAACACGAATTAGGGACCAAATTGTAAATTTAGCAATATAAAAGGGCCTTTTCCAATTTTTAAGTTACCAACCTTTAATTAAGTTCGTTTCATGCTTATACGTCAAAAACTAGCTTCAGACGATCATTCATGCTCAAATAATTGACAAACAAGATTAAGAGACTAAAACAAAAGAAAACAGAACTAGTCTTCCATGACATTAACAGATTTAACGACTTCCATATCGATACGCTGAGTCCCGTATTGATACGGTTGTGAACGCATCATTTCAATACGGTGAGGCATGTACCAATATGCTACTTTGAGTTTAAAATACAGTTTAAAATCATTTCACATCGTACTGATACGGTCTCTTTGTGTTTCGGTACGCGGCCTCGTCACCAAAAAGAAAAATTATAGTGACCAATGGGCGTACCGAAACGCCCCTTCCCGTATCGGTACACTCTGGCCTTGTTTGCCTGTCTGTACCGAAACACCTCTGCTTGTACCAAAATGCATTGCCCAAAATTGCCTAGCCGTACCGATACGGTCCCTCGCGTATCGGTACGCCTGGGCCTGTAATGTCAAGATTAGCTGGTTTTTCACACAATTCTAGATGCAATAGGCCCCTATCAACTTTCAACCATGCATATAAACACCTCAATATACATAATCTAACATTTATGCCAAGATTAGGCAAGCAAAACAACATCAAGCTTCCAAAGGACCACTCTAGATGCATGCTTCCTAGACCACCTTGCCAAACATACCAAAATGCACAATTAGGCCATTATCAACATAAACAGCATGCCAACACACTTAACATAGCATACTAAACTTGGTCAAACCAGCACGACACAACAATCCACAAGGAAACTCTAGATACATACCTACACATCCATTCAACCTCAACCATGGGTAAGTAATAACATCAAGCTAAACAACATATAACCATCATTAAAAACCAGTATAGAATCATTCTAAGAAACCACAATGCAACGGATTTACAACTCCCAAAAACCTTGGGTAACACATTGCCTTATTAACCGGAAATATAAATCGAGTTCATACTCAAAAGTAGTTTATCTCTTGGATCCTTGCAAACCTTGCCCTTGCTGCCCCGAACTTTAATGCCCTGCATCATTAGGAAAAAGAGAGCGTAAGCACACATGCTTAGTGAGGATGCTCATAATCAATGATGCACTAAAACCATTTAAAAACCACATGCTTGCTTTTCCCAAAACATGCTTACAACCTAAGCATTTTCCCATGATTCCAACCGAATCAAAACATAATAATCAACATTTAACATCATATTCAATCCATGCTTAATTTCTAAAGCATTTTAAATAAACCATGCTTAAATCCCAAAACATTACAAACAAGGTTCAACACATGTACTTTCTCATATATTGGCATTTATAGTGACCCAGATAGATTACCTCTATCCTATCCACATATCGGATACACGGATCTCTCATACCATGCCTAGCTAAACCGCATGATATCCCAAACCTTGCCTAGTTAAACCGCAAGATTTGACACCCTCACCTAGTTAAACCGCGAGATCTCACCCTTGCCTAGTTAAACCGCAAGTATACCAACCTTGCCTAGTTAATCTACAAGATCACCATCAATTTGGGTTGCCTAGTTAAACCGCAAATCCCCAAATGAGGTTCCCAACAGTCCGAGTGGCCTTGTTACACCGCCATACCTCAAGGACCCATGGCCACGATCGACTTTGTTCATATTTTATAGTGCACTTTTAATCCTATGGCATGCCAACTATATCTGATTATTTTCTCACCTTATCACATAGACAATATATCATTTACAAAACCATTTACTTACTGTTTTACAACGCATTTCATAAAACACCACATATGCAAATCTCATTGCCAATGCAATAACACCATTCCCAACCGGAATGAAAACCAATGCTCAGTAGCATCTAATATACTTTCAAACCTCTGCATATGTACTTAAAATCATGCATTTCCAGTAAGTAAATCATACCATGTTTATCGCCAAAACATGCAAACAACATGCTCATATCCAAGCCGATATTCAAGAACAAAATAAGGGAAACTTACTTCCGAACTTAGGTAAGTGTATCACGCTTACCCTAAACTCCCAACAACCTTTACAAACCTTTGTAAAGCATTTAAAACTTGTTTCCACTCACCGATACGCCTCGCCTTCCTTGCCAACGCGAATCAAGCTCCCGTCAAGCCACCAAACAATGTTAAGCTTCGTCTCCTTGACTATCCCCTATTTTCAACACATAAAACTAGAGGACAAATACATTAAAATGCATTCAAAACATTGCCTAACAGCAATCTCCCACAACTCCCAAGTTGCCCACTCGAAAACCATCCGAAACATACCGAAATCAAGATCAAATGTTTCTGAAACTTAACCCAGCCATAAATCAACAATTCAAGCCATCAACCAACATCTAATAACATCCAAAAACCTTTTCCTAACACCCTTTTATCTCCAACAAAGATTAATCTCGATTATCTCCACAATACCTCAAAACTAGCAACCTAAATAATTAGAGATTCAAGAGTTTCATGATTCTATTGATAAAAACAACTTATCAACATCAAAACACATCCAAAACATATATTACATCAATCTCAAATACTGGAAATTAGATCTACTTCGAAAATCACCATGTTTCATCAATATTTCCAAAAATAAGTCAATTAAACATGGATAAAGCATTAAAATCATATTACAACTTATAAATCAAGTACCAGATACTTGGGAATATCAATAAAGAACATTTTAACAGAGGAGATCACGGACCTTACCCCTGTTATGTGATTTCTCCCTCAATTGGCTTGTTTAAAGCTAAGAAAATATAAGATTTCAATGAGATTTTGCAAAACAAAGTTAAAGAATCAAATTAAAATCAATAATCTGAGTGAAAGGAGCTTCTTACCTCTGGAGTTTGATGAAATTCTGAGTGTTTGGAAGAAAAGAGGTTGAGAGAAAATGTTTCGAAAAAAGTTACGTGAATTTCTTGTAAAAGCTAATAACCAACTTTAGATATTTAATCCTTATTAACACCCTTTTAAAATACATGTTTAAAATATTTTAATTCAAGAGAGAAACCACCAGAAAACACTTGGTAGATTAGCTCCTTAAGGATTCTAAGGATTTGACCCTTTTGATTTTAGTCACTTTAAAATAGTTTTCAAAAATGGCATTTTGGTCACTAACCCAAAAATGTCATATTTCCAAATTCCTTTTTCTAAAATTGATTCCACCAAAAATCAATATATATTAAAAGATATTTTTAACTATTTTCCATATTTTTATCTTACTGAAAAATATACGGCCCCGAATCTGACTCGAATCTCTAACCCGGTCCACTGAACCGTCTAATAAACCTCAAAACCGCTAAGCCCAAAATCGTGGTGTTACAACTCTCTCCCACTTAAGAAATTTTGCCCCTGAAATTACCTGAAGGAAACAGATGCGAAAAATTGCTCCTTCATATCCGCCTTGCTTTCCTAAGTAGCTTCCTCAACACCTTGGTGTCGCCACAAGACTTTCACAAGCTCTATCGTCTTACCACGCAAAACATTTTTGCTGGTATCGATGATCTCTACGGGTTCCTCATCAAAGGTTAGATCCTCAACTCCACATCCTCCACCGGCATAACATGAGATGGATATGATCGATATCTCCTCAACATCGAAACATGGAACACATTATGAATTTTCTCCAACTCGGGAGGCAACCTCAACCGATATGCCACAAGACCTACACGCTCAATAACCTCGTATAGTCCAATGATCCTCGGACTAAGCTTACCCTTTAGTCCAAATCTCATCACATTTTTCCATGGTGACACTTTCAAGAATACGCGATCACCCACCGCATATTCAACATCCTTACGCTTGAAATCCGTGTAAGATTTCTGTCGATCCGCAGCCGCTTTCAACCAGTCGCATACAAGCTTAACCTTCTCATCTGTGTCTTTCAACACATTCGGTAGGGTAACATGCTTTCCCCCCACCTCAGCCCAACACAAGGGCGTACAATATCTATCACCATATAACGCCTCATAAGGTGCCATCTGTATAGTCGCCTGATAACTATTGTTGTAAGCAAACTCAACTAAAGGCAAGTGCTTCTCCCAGGTTCCTTGGAACTCTATAATACAACATCTTAGCATATCCTCCAAAACCTGGATAACCCGCTCAGACTACCCATCTGACTAAGGATGATACGCAGTGCTAAAACTCAACCTCGAACCCAAAGCATGGTGCAAACTCCTTCAAAATCGTGTCGTAAACCTCAAATCCCTATCCAAAACGATGGATTTTGGTACACCATGCAAGCGTACAATCTCCGCTACATACAAATCTGCCAACTTGTCCAAGGTGTACGTTGTATACACTGGCACGAAATGTGCACACTTTGTGAACCGGTCAACAATCATCCAAACAAAATCCTTCTTAGCCGGTGTCAACGGCAACCCTGTTACAAAATCCATGGTGATTCTCTCCCATTTATACTCTAAAATTTTCAACTGTTGCAACAACCCGGATGGAAATTGAAGTTCAGCCTTAACCCACTCACATACCATGCACTTGGAAACAAACTCAGCCACATCCTTTTTCAACCCAACCAGTAGTATGTCTCCTTCAAATCACGATACATCTTAAAACTACCAGGATGCATAGTAAAAGGACTAGAGTGTGACTTTGTCAAGATAGTGTGCCTCAACTCTAGATCATCCGGTGCCACTATTTAACCCTTGAAAAACAAAACTCCATCATCATCAAAATGAAAATCTGTCGGATTACCACATGCTATATCCTTAACATGCTCAACCATTGAGTATCATTGTAGGTTGCTTAGCTTTAATCAACTGTGATAACGTAGGCTTAACTTGCAATTCAGCCAGCAAACTGCCCTCCCGCGTCACACTCAACCTTGCAAACATAGCTCGAAGCTTAACCATAACTTTACGACTTAATGCATCTGCCACTACATTGGCTTTACCAGGATGATACTCAATGGTCAAGTCGTAATCCTTAAGCAAATCAAGCCACCTACGTTGCCTAAGATTCAAATCTTTCCGGGACATCAAATACTTCAAGCTCTTGTGATCCGTAAAGATCACGCACTTCTCACCATAGAGATAATGTCGCCAAATTTTTAAAGCGAAAACCACAGCTGCAAGCTCCAAATCATGAGTTGGTAATTGCGCTCATGAACTTTTAATTGCCTCGATACAAAGGCCACGACCTTCCCATCCTGCATCAACACACAACCTAAGCCAACATACGACGCATCACTATAAACCATAAACTCTTTCCCAGATTCAAGCCTAATCAACATATGAGCGTATGTCAAAACTTCCTTCAATTTCTCAAAACTGTGCTGCTGCCTCTCTGTCCACACATAAGGAACATTCTTCTATAACAACTTGGTCAACGGTGCCGCAATACTCAAGAACACCTCAATAAAACGACAATAATAACCAGCCAACCTAAGAAAACTATATACCTTGCCACAGACTTAGGTGGCTTCCAATTGAGAATAGCCTCAATCTTCTGTGGATCAAAGCGAATACCCTTCGCGGAAATCACATGACCAAGGAATATCACTTTTTTAGCCAAAACTCACACTTGCTCAACTTAGCGCACAACTAATTATCCTTCAACACTTGCAACACTATCCGTAAATGCCAAACATGCTCATCCTCGGTCCGAGAGTACACGAGAATATCATCTATGAACACCACCATGAACTGATCAAGATACTCATGAAACACTTTATTCATCATGTCCATAAACGCAGCCGGGGCATTTGTCAAACCAAGAGGTATGACCAAAAACTCATAATGCATATACCTCGTACGAGACACAGTTTTATGCACATCTACCTCCTTAACATTCAACTGGTAATACCCTGACCTTAAATCTATCTTTGAAAACACTGCTGCTCTACGAAACTGATCGAACATGTCATCGATCCGAGGTAACGGGTACCTGTTCTTTACCGTCAACTTGTTCAACTGACGATAATCAATGCACATACGTATCGTACCATCATTCTTTTTCACAAAGAGAACAGAAGCACCCCATAGAGAAACACTTGGTCGAATGAACCCTTAGTCCAACAACTCCTAAAGCTGTGACTTCAACTCCTTCATTTCTTTCAGTGCCATCCTATAAGGAGAAATGGACACCGGTGTTGTACCCTTCTATGTCTCAATACGAAACTCTACCTCTCTATCTGGAGGTAAACCCGACAACTCCTCAGGAAAGTTACAAACAGTCAGAATGTCCTACACTCGAACACCCTTGGCTTCCGAATTCATAACAATAGCCAAATAAGCTTGGCAGCCATCAAACATCATCTTCTCAACTCTATCAGCAGAAACCACATTTGACATGAACTTAACATTCTCGCCAACCACCACAACTTCATAGTCATCGGCCAACGTTAAGAAAATCCTCTTAGATTCACAATCTACAGCTGCTCTATGCTCACTCAACCAATCTATACCCAAAATGATATCAAAACCATAGAATGTCAATTTCATCAGATCTGCGGCAAACTCATGACCTTGCACCACCAAAAGACAACGTTGATACAACCTTCTTGTTGTAACTGTCTCCCCAAAAGAACTTGTGACCAACATACCAACATCTAAAATCTTAATAGGAACTTTTGCGCGTAATAAGTGCTCCGCAATTGTGAAGTGTATACGTCACAACTTATAGTAGAAAAGATATCATCTCCACAAGGATTGGTGCCACTTCAAGAATATAATCTCTTGCACTGTAAAAAGTAAAAACACAAATAGAAGATTATAGGAGTTTAACTATTAACTCAACTAGAAAGCAATAAAGTAAAAGAATAGATGAGATCAAGTGAGAGAGATAGGCCAGGTTATCGTGAGTTGAGGTGTGATAGCCGATTGGATCGTCATGGTAAAAGAGTGCAAGGGAAACTTGCACAACGGGGTTGCATTGGCAACTAATCAATGGTTGCCTGGGCGACTAGTTGGGCAACTACTTGGGTGTCTGGGCAACAACCTTCAAGGTTCGGCAGAGCGTTCTTCAATGGTTTCTTCTTATCCCTAAATCGAAACTCTAGCTACTTATACATGCCTTGATAATACATCCCTGCGTGAATCAAGGGTGAACAACAACCAATCTTGCGCCCCTCTTAGCCATTGAAATCCTTAACTTATTCCTAAGCCGGATTAATCTTCACCATCAATAGATTGAATAATGATCATATTCATTCGTTTCTTGAATCTAACTCTCCCGATATTAGATAAATAGATGAAGTTACGAGATCATCTCCTAATTCACTTGCAAACAAGAATAAGAACCAAGAATGAATAAACCTTGAATAGAAAAGTGCAAACTCTTATTACCTAAACAAAATCCAATAGTTTCTCACAACCACAAGACACAATAACCTTAGCCAAATAGATTTAGTTCATGGCTAGGTTCCAAAGAAACACAAGATAAAGAATCCCTAGCATGAACCTATCTCCCTGCCCTTGATGCTTGTCGAAAATTCTCTCTTCTCTTCCCCTTGGAGTTGACGGCTTGATGATCTATTTATAGGGCTAGGTCAAAGTCCTCATTTGAGGAGGAAGTTAAGTTGGAATTAAATTATCTTTAAAGAATATAATTCTTTATTATGATTATATTCCTTCTAGAACTTCTCCTATCTTCTTGGAATTTAATTCTTCTTTAACCTCTTCATGGAAATCAAACTTCTTTGGGATTTAGCTTTGCTCTACGTCATCTTGGGCTTGTCTGGTCATCAATTTTGACTACCATATCACCTTATTCTTTGTCAATAATTTCCCTCGCAACTGGCTCGGCGTCTCCTTCATGCATTGCCCTGGCAACTAGCTCGGCATCTCCTTCATGCATTTCCCTGGCAACTAGCTCTAGCCTTGCTTTGGCAAGTGATCCTGCACATACACACAAAACAAACCAAAGCAGCATCTTTTCCCATAAAAATAACCAAGTTATGCAATCAAGCTCAATGATGGAAGGAAACATGGATTAATGCATGAATGACTAATTATGTAACTAATATGAGCCTAAGTCTAACAATAATATGAGTAAAAAGGGTAAGAAAAATAGTACTTTTGAACACTTATCACACCCCCAAACTCAAACTATTGCTTGTCCTCATGCAATGCAAACTAATAATTACCTGCCAAGACTTCAATTTTCACAAACTTAGCTTTGAACTTGATTTCAATTCTCAAAACCGGGGCACAAAGTATGATTGGCTTTTTTTTTTTGGAAAACTTACGAGTTACTCAGAATCAAACTATAATGCTTGTGAGTGTGTGCGGAGTTGTGTGCAATTTGATTTTTTAGATTCTATGCAAATAAGAGGTTTTCAAATTACTTCATTGGGTTCTTTTTAACATGTTTTAACTAGAGCCGGTTTTGGGCACCTCTAGTGTTTTGTTTTTAGTTTCCTTAAGTTAATTAATTTATTCGACTAGAGCCGATTTTGGGCACCTCTAGCGATCAATTTTTAGCATATACTAGAGCCAGTTTCAGGCACCTCTAGCGATCCATTTTTTTAGCACATGCTAGAGCAAATTTCGGGCACCTCTACCATTCATCCAATTTTTATTCTAATCCCCCAATTTTTTTTATTATCAACCTAAGTTCACTAGAATTCCTTAATTCAATCAAACCACAACAGTGTTTCATCAAATTTAGCATCATAGTAAAATTCTAAGTTTTTCCATGGTTATCCTAGAATAAAAATTCTATCAATTAAGTGCATTGGCAAAGTCATCATCGGATATTCTTCAAATCTAGGCAATTCTTGTTCCAACTAAAGGCATGGCAAGCAATTTATGTATCCTAAATGCAATACTTAAGATGAATGCAACTAAACATGGTAACTACTAATAACAATCCCCCCAAACTCGAGTGAGGCATTGTCCTCAATGCATACATTAAAGAAAAATAAAAATAATGAAAAATAAAATGCAAACGAGGACTTACTCCAAGAGTTTGTCGTCGTGGATGATTAGTTTCCTTTTGGTCGGTGTCTTGATTCTCTTGCTTGAACGCGATGGTTGTTTTCTTGTTGCCGATGGTGGAATCGATCCTCGTACGGGGTTGTCCTCATCGTCCTCTTCATCAATGTCATTGGCTTTTCGCTTGGAGGATTCAATTGGTGTGGTCTTTGTTGGTGCAATGGAAGACTCGCCCGAGTCTGAAAAATTAGACAATGATTCCGTACAAGTTGATTCGGGAATAGGTGCTTTACCTTTGGCTTTTGTAGTGGTTGCCGGGATGTCTTTAGCTTTGGTTGTCGTGGCATCTTCAGGGTTGGTTGCCATGGCATCATCTGTTGCGGTTGCCGTGGCGACTTCTTCATTGGTTGCCGGGGTAAGGATCTCGGCAGGAAAAATTGGGAATGACACGCGGCTGTCCGGGTACTTTTCTAGGATGACTTGGGTGATGGCATTGTTGTGCTTCTTCATGTACCACATGACATTAGTTGCCGGTCTTCAATTTGCCTTAGGTGGCTCGCCAATGGTTGCAAGGGTGCTTCAAAGTGTCTCGGGGTTGATGGCCGAGTTTCCCGGGCGTTAGGTGCTTGGGCATTAGGGTTGCCAGGGCGGCAGGAGTTGCTGTGGCAATTGGAGGCCTTGAGGATTTTTTCGGTGCCTCTCCCATTAGCTTTCTGATTTGTGCTTGATTCAAACCGGACTTTGGTAGGGCATTTTCATCGGTGGACTCACTTGGGACATGAATCTCCTTGCAAAGATTAGAAATTAAGCAAGGGAAGAAAAGAGAACCCTTATCTTTTGAGCTACATAAAAAAATCTCATCACAAATAATTTTTCCAATGTTAATGATGCGATTATGCAAAATAGAATGTATGAGCAAAAGACGTGGTATATCAACGGTAGTATTGTATGTGGTGGGAATTAAAGAAGTTTTAACAAACTTATTCCATAGTTTTGCCTCGGGTTTAAGCCGAAGGCAATTTACCATTCCCTTGTATTTACCGTCGTTCCAATGAGTTCCCGATTGAGTGAGTTCTTGGAGCACCTTGTCGAGTTGCTTGGGCGTGATTTGATCAACAAAGGCTTGATGCTCTTCTTTCTCAATCTAAAGCCCATAAAAGGTGTTGATGTTTTCGGGGCTTATGAGTATGGCCTTGTCACGAACAAAAACATAAGGATTATCTGGGTTAGGTGAGTGAGCATAGAATTCTCTTACCCATGAGATGTTACCCGGTTCTGATTGATGGCAAAAGATATGCCACTTTTGATGTGCAATCCTCTCGAAGATGAATTGTTCAAGGCCGAAATCTTGATGAGAGTTGGAGTATTCAAAGCCTTGTTCTTCGTAAATTTTTCGGCTTTCAAACTTGGAGTGAAATCTTTCTTGAACCACCGGTGTAGCAAACTTCTTGTATCTTGGTTCTTTGGAGGAACTTGGATGAACCAAAAATTTAATTTTGGATGCCATGGATGATCTTGGTTGTGAGTTTTGTAAAAACAAAGAAAATAAAATAAAAGAAACTAAAGAGTTGCAAGATGAAAAGTAGGAATAGGTTTATTGGAAATTAAGGGTGATGGGTTATATAGACAAGATAGGTAGTAAATATGGTGGGTGGGATTAATTTTGGATAGAGAATAAAGGGGATTTCAGTTTAGGGGAAGGGTGACGGCAAGGGGGTTTAATTAGGGTAAGTTGGAGGCTTTATATAAGCCTTAGATTCAGCCCATTAATTTCCTTGTTGAAGATGTTTTCCTTCTTGGATCAAAATTCCTCTTTATATTGAACTCTTTTCCTACAATTCAAAGACAAATCAAATAAGGATTAAAACTAAAGATAAACTAATAAAAGAAAATAAATAAAGATGTGTAAAGGGATTCTTAAACTTAAAAAGATAAAAAAAGAAAATAAATCTATCCTAAAAATATAATAATAATCGAAAATAAAAAAATTAGTTCAAAAAAACTAAAAAAAATAAAATAAAAAATTAATCGAAAATAATAAAAAATAAAATAAAAATAAAATATCGAAAGGAGAGCAAGCTCATGCATCTCCTAAGTTGACCACTTCTTTGTTACGTTCCACATGGGCACCATTGTAGTGCTTTAATCTTTGTCCATTAACTCTGAATTCATGTTTGTCAGTGATGGACTTGATTATCACGGCACCATGGGAGAATGGTTTGACAACTTCGAATGGTCCCGACCATCTTGATTCCAGCTTTCCCGGGAAAAGTTTTAGTTGATAATTGAATAAGAGAACTAGTTGCCCTGGCGTGAATTGCCACGGCAATAGTTTCTTGTCATGCCATTGCTTTGTTTTCTCCTTGTAGATTCGTGCATTGTTATAGGCGAGTGCACGGAATTCTTCTATCTCGTTGAGGTCCAACAAACGCTTTTGTCCGGCACTTTCCTAATCCATATTCACGGTCTTGATTGCCCAATATGCCTTGTGTTCGATTTCCACCGGTAGATGATATGTTTTGCCATAGAAAAGTCGAAGGGGGACATACCTAAGAGTGTTTTGAATGCAGTGCGATATGCCCAAAGTGGGTCATCTAGTCTTAATGACCAATCCTTCCTAGAGGGACTTACAACTTTCTCGAGTATACCCTTAAATTCCCGGTTGAAAATTTCTGCTTGCCCATTGGTTTGTGGGTGATATGCCGTGGAAATCTTGTGTGATACGCCGAAGCGTTGCAACATCTTGGTAATAAGTCTGTTGTCAAAATTCTTACCTTCGTCTTTGATAATTGCTCTCGGCATCCCAAACCGTGTAAATATGTTTTTCTGCAAGAATCGTTGCACGGTCTTGGAATCGTTGTTGGGAACTGCAGCTGCCTCAACCCATTTAGACACGTAGTCGACGACAAGTAGAATGTAGAGGTTGCCGAATAAAGATGGGAAAGGTCCTATAAAATCGATCCCCTATACATCGAACAATTCCACCTCGATGATGTTTTGGCATCTCATGTCGTCTAGAGATATTGCCCATCCTCTGGCAATGATCACATTGCTTGTAAAAGTCTTGGGCAACTTTGAACAATGTTGGCCAATACAAACCGTATTGCAAAACTTTGGCCGCGGTACGAGTTCCTCCAAAATGTCCTCCATAGGTGAAGAATGGCATTGCCGGAGTACATTCTGCTGCTCTTCTTCAGGGACACATCGACATATAACCTTATCTGCACATTGTTTAAACAAAAGAGGCTCGTCCCAAAAGTAATGCTTAGCATCATGGCGGAACCGCTTCTTCCCTTGGTGAGTAAGACCATAAGGTAAAATACCACAAACAAGGAAATTAACTAAATCCGCGTACCAGGGTATTACCGAGGCATGTGCTGCCATGGCGACTGCTCCCAAAATTACCGAGGCGTGCGCGTCAAGGGCTGCTACGGCGTCGAGAGTTGCCGAGGCGTGCACGTCCATGGTTGCCGAGGCGTCGAGGGTTGCTGAGGCGTCGAGGGTTGCCGAGGCATGCGCATCCATGGTTGCCGAGGTAACTAAAAGTTGCTCATCCGGGAATGCATCGCATATCTCTAGATCCGCGTCCTCCTCCTCATTGCGTTCTAAACGTGATAAGTGATCGGCCACTTGATTTTCTGTTCCTTTCTTGTCCTTAATTTCAATATCAAATTCTTGTAAAATTAATATCTAACGAATCAAACGAGGTTTGGCATCCTTTTTAGCAAATAGATATTTGATTGTCGAATGGTCCGTATGAACAATTACCTTTGTACCAATCAAATAAGATCAAAACTTGTCAAATGCGAAAACTACAGCTAGTAACTCTTTCTCCGTTGTTGTGTAATTCATTTGAGCACTATTAAGAGTTTTACTAGCGTAGTATATCACATGAAAGGTCTTACATGTGCATTGGCCTAGGACTGCTCCTACCGCAAAATCTCTTGCACACACATGAGCTCAAAAGGTAGCGTCCAATCTGGTGGAACGAAAATGGGTGCCGAGGTAAGCTTTTCCTTTAGGGTTTTGAATGCTTCAGTGCAAGAATCATCCAAATCGAAGACTTTATCCTGTTCAAGCAAATTGCACAAGGGTTTAGTGATTTTAGAAAAATTATGAATGAACCTCCTGTAAAAACCTGCATGTCCAAGAAAACTCTGAATTCCTTTAACCGAACTTAGTGGGGGTAATCTCTCGATCACATCCACCTTGGCTTTGTCTACTTCAATTCCCTTGGATGAAATC
This sequence comes from Hibiscus mutabilis, assembly GCA_019671005.1. Classification (NCBI taxonomy): domain Eukaryota; kingdom Viridiplantae; phylum Streptophyta; class Magnoliopsida; order Malvales; family Malvaceae; genus Hibiscus; species Hibiscus mutabilis. The sequence goes on along the minus strand of CM033752.1, from coordinate 16,944,819 downwards.
TTGTGGCCAAGCACTATTCTTTCATCTACCATAAAATGGCACTTCTCCCAATTGAAGACTATATCAGTTTCTTCACATCTTGCCAACACCTTCTCTAAATTGCCGAGGCAGTTGTCGAAGTCATTACCAAAAACAAAAAATTAATCCATGAAGATCTCAAGGAAGTCTTCGACCATGTCTGAAAAGAGTGCCATCATGCATCTTTGGAAGGTTGTCCGGGCATTACACAATCCGAACGGCATCATTCGGAAAGCATAAGTACCATATGGGCATGTGAAGGTTGTCTTTTCTTGATCTTCTGGTGCTATGGCAATTTGATTGTAACCTGAATAACCGTCAAGAAAACAATAAAAGGGTTTACCCGCAAGACGGTCAAGCATTTGATCAATAAAGAGTAATGGGAAGTGATCTTTCCTAGTGGCTTTGTTTAGCTTTTGATAATCCATACAAACCCTCTAACCGGTCACAGTCCTGGTTGGAATGAATTCATTGTTTTCATTACTTACCACTGTTATACCTCCCTTTTTCGGTACACATTGTACTGGACTTACCCATGTACTATCAGAGATAGGGTATATAGTGTCGGCGTCAAGCCACTTGATGATTTCTTTTACTACAACCTCTTTCATGGCATGATTCAGTCTCTTCTGGGCCTCAATTGAAGGTTTGTGATCATCGTCCAACAAAATTTTGTGCATGCACATTGCCGGGCTAATTCCCTTCAAGTTGGTAATTGTCCACCCTATTGCCTTCTTGTGTAGCATCAATATTTTGATCAGCTTCTTTTCCTGCTCAGGTTGTAACTTAGAAGAAATAATTACAGGCAATGTATTATCGGTCCCTATGTATGCATATTTTAGTTGCTCTGGCAACTGTTTCAACTCAAGAATCGGTGGTTGTTCAATAGAGGGCTTTTCGAGCTTACTTTCCTTACCTGAGTAATCCAGTGGTTCAAAGTATGTACCTGGTCGATTGACTAGCCAATTTGCCTCTTCTTGTTGTTCCTCATCGATCAGTTCTTCATACTCCTCAGGTTTTTCTTGATCGGCAATGTAGTTGCCGAGGCAACTAAATTCCTCGTTTGTTAAACTCTGCTATGGCATGAAGAAGTTGGCATTCTTCTGGATCATAGGCATGCCTTAGTGTTTGGAACACATTTAGTTTAACTTGCTGGTCATTCACCCTCATTGTGAGTTCTCTCTTTTCAACATCGATCAAGGTTCTCCCTATTTCTAGGAATGGTCTCCCGAGAATGATAGGTGCATGCTCATCTACTTCACAATCCAAAACAATAAAGTCAACGGGAAAAATAAATTTATCAACTTTTACCAGTATGTCTTCGATTTTTCCCTCTAGATGCACATAGGATTTGTCGGCTAGCTGTAGCATAACTGTTGTAGGTCTTGCCTTCCCGATTCCTAGTTTCTAGATAACTGATTTAGGCATCAAGTTTATGCTAGCCCCAAGGTCGCATAATGCTTTCCCAACATAGTGGTTTCCAATGGAACAGGGTATTGTGAAACTTCTGGGATCCTTCAACTTAGGTGGCATACGATTGTGCAATATGGCCATGCATCCCTCTGTTGCGGCAACTGTTTCAAACTCTCATAGCCTTGTTCTTTTGGACACAATGTCTTTAAGAAACTTGGCATAGTTCGGCATTTGTTCAATTGCTTCCACCAATGGCAAGTTGATTTGGACTTGCTTTAGGATATCAAGAAACTTCTGGAATTAATATTCTTGCTTTTTTCGCTTCAACCTTTGTGGGAATGGTGGTGGAAGTCAGATATCTTCGATCCTTTCATTGGTTTGGAACATGATTGACAGTATTGCCGGGACAACTGGAGTTGTCGAGGCATTATCAACTGCGGTTGCCGAGGCATGCTTATCGCAAGTTGCTGAGGCATCCTTATCTTCGGTTGTCGAGGCATGCTTATTGCCGGTTGCTGCGGCAATTCATGGTTCAGCATCTGAGACTTTGCCGCTAGGTTCATCTTGATCTTTTTGTGGAGTTTTGTTTGATGAGCGGGCTTGAGCTTGTTGGCCACTTCTAGTGGTGATCGCCTTACATTGCGCATGGCCAGTTCCTCTTGCGACTTCAGTATCGCTAGGTAAACCTCATTGCGGTCTAGTATTCAGGTTTTGAGCAAATTGACCAACTTGATTTTCCAATGATTTGATTACCGCCTCTTGGTTTTGCAATCTCATCTCGGTCCTGTTAATAAAAGCATCAATTCTTTTTATGAAGTTACTATTCTCAGCCATATAAGATTCAGTTTTCATCATAAAAGCATTTAGAGAATTTTCCAAAGAGCTAGATGTTGTCGGTTGTTGCTGCGGCAACTGTTGCCGTGGCATATTCTGCTAGAATCTCGATGCCTGTGCATTCTGATTGTTATGGTTTAGAGCATTGTTGGGATTACTCCATGAAAAATTCGGGTGCTTCTTCCAAGCTGGATTGTAATTCCCCACATAGAAGCTGGATTCCGGATTCTGCATACATTTAGAAGAATCATGGTTACCACCACATAACTCACAAAAAGAATCCATTACCTTGACCTCATGTGTGATGTTTGGTTTCTGCATGTTCTGGACCATCTTGGTTAAAGTGGCCAATTGTGCCGAAATTGAGTCTGATGATCCTAGTTCATGTATTGTGGCTTGGCGTCTAACTCCTCCTCGTCTAGTACAGGGGAATTGATAATCATTCTTGGCAAGCCTGTTTAGAATTTGCATTGCTTCCTCCGGCGACTTATCTAGGAGTATGCCATTTGCCGAGGCATCTAGCATCATCCTTGTTGGTGTATTCACGGTGTTGTAAAACATTGTTACTTGTGTCCACACCAGGAATCCGTGTAGGGGGAATTTGTGTAGAAGTTCTCTATATCGCTCCCAAGCCTTGTACATGGATTCATCATCTGCATGCCGAAAAGAAGTAATGTCGTTATGAAGCTTATCAGTCAAATTTTTAGGATTAAACCGAGCAAGGAAATCACAACAAAGATCGGTCTAAGATCCTATTGATCCGGCAGGAATGCTATTCAACCATGCTTTCTCCCTATCCCTCAGTGAATAGGGGAATAATCTTAATCGTAAAACATCGGGGTGACTCTGTGTATTTAGAACGAGTTGTAAATCTCAAGGAAAGATTTAAGATGTTGTCGTGCATCTTCAGTTGATGAGCCGCCAAAATGACCAATTGTGTTGATCATATTAAACATCACCGGTTTCAACTCAAAGCGGTCGGCTTCAATTTCAGGTGCGACAACTCTTGGATTAAGTCCATCAAGATCTTCTTCAAGATAGTCTCGAATAGTTCTATTTCGTGCAAGAATCACTCCTCCTCCTGCTGGAACATCTTGATTCATATTGTCGTCTTGATTAGCCATTGCTACTCTTAACCTTCGTCTAAGTCTTTATAAGGTTTGTTCGATTTCTGGATCAAAGGGATATTCTGGTGTAATCGGTCTCGCCCTGGTCATATACCAAAGCAAAACCAAAGTTTGTTAGCCCTTTGAATCTTAAACAAGAAAAATAAAAAGAAAGTGCAAGAAAATAAAAATAAAGTCGCTATTGCCAATGCCCGGCAACGGCGCCAAAAACTTGTTGCGCGTAATAAGTGCTCCGCAATTGTGCAAGTGTACACATCGCAAGTTATAGTATAAAAGATATCGTCTCCACAGGGATTGGTGCCACTTCAAGAATCTAATCTCTTGCACTGTAAAAAGTAAAAACACAAATAGAAGATTATAGGAGTTTAACTAATAACTAAACTAGAAAGCAATAAAGTAAAAGAATAGATGAGATCATGTGAGAGAGATAGGCCAGGTTATCGTGAGTTGAGGTGTGATAGCTGATTGGATCATCTTGGTAAAAGAGTGCAAGGGCAACTTATTTGCCGTGGCAACTTGCACAACGGGGTTGCCTTGACTAGTTGGGCAACTACTTGGGCGTCTAGGCAGCAACCTTCAAGGTTCGGCAGAGCGTTCTTCAATGGTTTCTTTTTATCCCTAAGTCGAAACTCTAGCTACTTGTGCATGCCTTGATAATACATCCCTACATGAATCAAGGGTGAACAACAACCAATCTTGCGCTCCTCTTAGCCGTTGAAATCCTTAACTTATTCCTAAGCCAGATTAATCTTCACCATCAATAGATTGAATAAAGATCATATTCATTCGTTTCTTGAATCTAACTCTCCCGATATTAGATAAATAGATGAAGTTACGAGATCCTCTCCCAATTCACTATCAAACAAGAATAATAACCAAGAATGAATAAACCTTGAATAGATAAGTGCAAACTCTTATTACCTAAACAAAATCCAATAGTTTCTCACAACCACAAGACACAATAACCTTAGCCAAATAGATTTAGTTCATGGCTAGGTTCCAAAGAAACGCAAGATAAAGAATCTCTAGCATGAACCTAATTGAACAAGAAAGAAAAAGATGAAGAATGGATGAAGCTTGTCGAAATCTCCTTGCCCTTGATGCTTGTCGAAAATTCTCTCTTCTCTCCCCTTGGAGTTGACAGCTTGGTGATCTATTTATAGGGCTAGGTCAAAGTCCTCCTTTGAGGAGGAAGTTAAGTTGGAATTAAATTATCTTTAAAGAATATAATTCTTTATTATAATTATATTCCTTCTAAAACTTCTCCTATCTTCTTGGAATTTAATTCTTCTTTAACCCCTTCATGGGAATCAAACTCCTTTGGGATTTAGCTTTGCTCCACGTCATCTTGGGCTTGTCTAGTCATCAATTTCGACTACCATATCAACTTATTCTTTGTCGACAATTGCCCTGGCAACTGGCTCGGCGTCTCCTTCATGCATTGCCCTGGCAACTAGCTCGGCATCTCCTTCATGCATTGCCCTGGCAACCAGCTCTAGCCTTGCTTTGGCAAGTGATCCTGCACATACACACAAAACACACCAAAGCAACATCTTTTCCCACAAAAACAACCAAGTTATGCAATCAAGCTCAACGATGGAAGGAAACATGGATTAATGCATGAATGACTAATTATGTAACTAATATGAGCCTAAGTCTAACAATAATATGAGTAAAAAGGGTAAGAAAAATAGTACTTTTGAACACTTATCAGGAACATTCAACAATGATGCATGTTCACAAGATATATGAATGCGTAGACCTTGAATCAATCAAAGATAACAATGACAAGGATTGCAAAGTGAAAGAAAGTACATGTGATCACATCCGTATTATTATGACCCTCACGGTGAGCAAAGACCCGTACCGGTCCACCACCTTCAGGTCTTACTGCTGTATCATGAGCCATACCCCTCTGACCATTTTCGCGTCTCTAAAAATTACCCCTGCCACGACCTCGGACCCTAGCAAGTGCAGCAACCTGTGCTGGTACATCTCTTGTAGCCTGAGGATAATCACGCTTCAGGGGATCAGTTAAACCATAAATCCAACAAGCTCTAGCATTACCCCAGCACATACTCGCGTGGTGCCTACCGCATCGCTCACACTCCGGTGTAACACGAGTTTCCTGAACACCTTGGCCAACTCCACCACCACGTCTGTGATCTGGCTTATGCCTCTTGTCCCTGAACCTCTTATTCTACCTCCCAGAATAGCTAGAGTCCGCCATTTTTTTACCCAATTACACACTTGCGGCCTGAACTGAGGCACCCAAGGACTGCGTGATATCCTTTGCCCGATTGACTAATACATCAAAATTTGTGTAATCTACAGTTACGAGGTACGTCTTAACATCCTTAACAAGACCATAACGAAACCTGTCACATCTCTGCTGGTCATCTGGAACCAACTCTGGAGCATACTGACTCAGTCGGATAAACTTTACCTCATATTCAGCAATAGACATGCCTCCTTGAGATAGCGACATAAACTCGTGCTTCTTCATATCCAAATACTGGGTACCAAGATACTTCCTCTTGAAAGCTCTCCAAAAGAACTCCCAAGTAATGTTTGTCTCAGGAACGCCAGCAATTGTGGTCACCCACCATTGGTATGCATCCCCCTGCATTAGAGATACAGTGCAACCCAATTTGTGCTCCTCGTTATATCCTATATGATTCATGATGCGAACCGTCTTTTTCAGCCAACCCTCGGCTGCCACAGGGCTCAAATCTTGAAACTCCTCACCTCCCAAACTCCTCAAATGCTCCAAGGGTAGACCTTGATTTTCCATTATAGCAGGTGCCGGTGCCTGCGCCTGCACTCTAGCCATCGTTGCTCGAAAAACTCCCATTATCAACTAAACTAACAGAGTCAAATCACCATATACTGGCACTTGGTGAACTTGAGGTACTTTACCCGCCCCAACGTCAACTAGAAAAACCACTGGAGGAGGAGGAGGTAAAACATGAGGGAGATTCTCTTCTGTCTCATTATTCTGCCCAACCGTGGCAGTATTAGCCATAGATCGTGTCTCACGTCGAGCCATGCTAACAAAAGCATCAAAACACAATAGAGTTAGGCTAGCGCCAGACAAATGATCCAAGTTAACTTTAAAACGCATTTAAAATCCTCGGTAATAGGCAATGTGATCCCAAACATACCCCAACAGAACATTAAACAAACACCAAACATATACACAATCACCGTACAGTTCAAACAACATCGGCTAATCAAACAACAACATCCCATATTTTCGCAAACCTGGCTCTGATACCAACAAATGTTTATCGAAGTAAACCGGAAAGATTAAACCTAAAACACATCTATTTTTTTTCTTTTTATCTTGTCTAGATGCATTAACGCTTTCCTATATGATCATATTGTTCATAGGTGAGCACTCATCTCAATCGGTCATCGTAACGACATCCAATTGGACACAACATGTATTAGGGACCAAATTGTAAATTTAGCAATATAAAAGGTCTTTTCCAATTTTTAAGTTACCAGCCTTTAATTAAGTTTGTTTCATGCTTATACGCCAAAAATCAGCTTCAGGCAATCATTCATGCTCAAATAATTGACAAACAAGATTAGGGACTGAAACGAAAGAAAATAGAACTGGTCTTCCATGACATTAACAGATTTAACGACATCTGTATCGATACGCTGAGTCCTGTATCGATACGGTTGTGAACATATTGTTTCGATACGGTGGGGCCCGTACCGGTACGTAACTTCGAGTTTAAAATACGATTTAAAATCATTTCACAACGTACCGATACGGTCTTTTGGTATTTTGGTACGCGACCTCGTCTCCAAAATGTAAAATTCCAGTGACCACTTGGCGCACCGAAACGCCCTTTCTCGTATCAATACACTCTGGCCTTGTTTGCCTATCTGTATCGAAACACCTCTGCCTGTACCGAAATGCCTAGCCCAAAATTACCTAGCCGTATCGATACGGTCTCTCGCGTATCTGTACGCCTGGGCCTGTAATGTCAAGATTAGCTGGTTTTTAACACAATTCTAGATGCAATAGGCCCCTATCAACTTTCAACCATGCATATCAATACCTTAATATACATAATCTAACATTTATGCCAAGATTAGGCAAGCAAAACAACATCAAGCTTCTAAAGGACCACTCTAGATGCATGCTTCCTAGACCACCTTGCCAAACATACCAAAATGCACAATTAGGCCATTCTCAGCATAAGCAGCATGCCAACACACTTAACATAGCATACTAAACTTGGTCAAACCAGCACGACACAACAATCCACAAGGAAACTCTAGATGCATACCTACACATCCATTCAACCTTAACCATTGGTAAGTAATAATATCAAGCTAAACAACATGTAAGCATCATAAAAAACCAGCATAGAATCATTCTAAGAAACCACAATGCAACGGATTTGCAACTCTCAAAAACCTTGGCGAACACATTGCCTTATTAACCAAAAATATAAATCGAGTTCATACTTAAAAGTAGTTTATCTCTTGGATCCTTGCAAACCTTGCCTTTGCTGCCCCAAACTTTAATGCTCTGCATCATTAGGAAAAAGAGAGCGTAACACACATGCTTAGTGAGGATGCTCATAATCAATGATGCACTAAAACCATTTACAACCCGCATGCTTGCTTTTCCCAAAACATGCTTACAACCTAAGCATTTCCCCATGATTCCAACCGAATCAAAACATAATAATCAACATTTAACATCATATTCAATCCATGCTTAATTTCCAAAGCATTTTAAATAAACCATGCATAAATCCCAAAACATTACAAACAAGGTTCAACACATGTACTTTCTCATATATTGGCATTTATAGTGACCCAGATAGACTACCTCAATCCTATACACATATCGGATACACGTATCTCTCATACCATGCCTAGCTAAACCTCATGATATCCCAAACCTTGCCTAGTTAAACCGCAATATTTGACACCCTCGACTAATTAAACTGTGAGATCTCACCCTTGCCTAGTTAAACCACAAGTATACCGACCTTGCCTAGTTAATCCGCAAGATCACCATCAATTTGGGTTGCCTAGTTAAATTGCAAATCCCCAAATGAGGTTCCCAACAGTCCGAATGGCCTTGTTACACCGCCATACCTCAAGGACCCATGGCCACGGTCGACTTTGTTCATATTTTATAATGCACTTTTAATCATGGCATGCCAACTATATCCATTATTTTCTCACCTTGTCACATACCCAATATATCATTTACAAAACCATTTACTTATTGTTTTACAACGCATTTCATAAAACACCACATATGAAAATCTCATTGCCAATGCAATAATACCATTCCCAACCGAAATGAAAACCAATGCTCAATAGCATCTAATATACTTTGAAGCCTCTGCATATGTACTCAAAATCATGCATTTCCAGTTAGTAAATAATACCATGTTTATCACCAAAACATGCAAACAACATGCTCATATCCAAGCCGATATTCAAGAACAAAACAAGGGAAACTTACTTTCGAGCTTAGGTAAGTGTCTCACGCTTTCCCTAAACTCCCAACAACCTTTACAAACCTTTGTAAAGCATTTAAAACCAGTTTCCACTCATCGATATGCCTCGCCTTCCTTGCCAACGTGAATTAAGCTCCCAACAAGCCACCAAACAACGTCAAGCTTCGTCATCTTGACTATCCCCTTTTTTCAACACATAAAACCAAATGACAAATGCATTAAAATGCACTCAAACCATTGCCTAACAGCAATATCCCGCAACTCCCAAGTTGCCCACTCGAAAACCATCTGAAACATACCGAAATCAACATCAAATGTTTCTGAAACTTAACCCAGCCAGAAAACAACAATTCGAGCCATCAACCAACATCTAATAACATCCAAAAACCTTTTCCTAACATCCTTTTATCTCCAGCAAAGATTAAACTCGATTATCTCCACAATACCTCAAAACTAGCAACCTAAATAATTAGAGATTCAAGAGTTTTGGGATTCTATTAATAAAAACAACTTATCATCTTCAAAACACATCCAAAACATATATTACATCAATCTCAAATACTGGAAATCATATCCACTTCGAAAATCAGCATTTTTCATCAATATTTCCAAAATAACTCAATTAAACATGGATAAAACATTAAAATCACATTACAACTTACAAATCAAGGATTAAATAGTTGGGAATATCAATAAAGAACCATTTAACAGAGGAGATCACGGACCTTACCCCTGTTATGTGATTTCTCCCTCAATTGGCTTGTTTAAAGCTAAGAAAATATAAGATTTCAATGAGATTTTGCAAAACATAGTTAAAGAATCAAATTAAAATCAATAATCTGAGTGAAAAGAGTTTCTTACCTCTGGATTTTGATGAAATTCTGAGTGTTTGGAAGAAAAGAGGTTGAGAGAAAAGGTTTAGGAAAAAGTTACGTGAATTTCTTTTAAAAGCTAATAACCAACTTTAGATATTTAATCCTTATTAACACATGTTTAAAATGTTTTAATTGAAGAGAGAAACCACCAGCATTCACTTGGTAGATTAGCACCTTAAGGATTTGACCCTTTTGATTTTAGTCACTTTAAAACAGTTTTCAAAAATCACATTTTGGTCACTAACCCAAAAATGTCATATTTCCAAATTCCTTTTTCTAAAATTGATTCCACCAAAAATCAATATATATTAAAAGATGATTTTTAACTATTTTTCTATATTTTTATCTTACCGAAAAATATACGGTCCCAAATCTGACTCGAATCTCTAACCTAGTCCACCGGACCGTCTAATAAACCTCAAAACCGCTAAGCCTAAAACCAGGGTGTTATATTCATTCACCCAAAATCTATCATCAACCCTGTGATTCTAACATTTGATCCTTATCAAAACACAACCAAGAACACTTCCTAAACATCCTTATATCTCCAGCAACTCAACACACACACAACAATCCAAAAACCACTAAAATCTCATCTAAAAATTATTCAATCAAAAAGTCTCGGGATTTATTTCAACAATCTTATTTCACATTATGTTTACCTTATCAAAATGTGAATTTACCGAATCAAAGTCTCCAGGTTTCATCAACTCAAACAAATCTTTAAGCAAATCATCAAAATCTCAATTAATCAATCAATTCTTGAAATCCATTGTAAAAACAAGTTAAAATCAATCCAATATCAGCCAACTACTAGGGAATATCAATAAAGAACCTTATTTTTAAGAGAGTAGAAGAAATTCACCTTTGAAGAAACTCCCACCAAAATTGACGTAAGTATTTCCTTGAAATCAAACTTGTGAAATTGATGAAATCTTTGTAAGGTTTTACTAGGAATCAAAAGTAGAATCAAATGACAATTTCTCCATTGAAAATCAACAAAGAATTATGGAAAATCTTGTAACACCCCTTACCCGTATCCATCATTGAATACAAGTTAGAGATGTCACATGACACTTATACAATAGTTCTTATTTCAAAAATCGGTAAAAATTTTGTTTCTTTAAAATATAAACAATTAACTCTTTAACTAAAGTAACACTTAATCGCGTAAAATTTAAACTTAATACTTCTAAGTTAAATTCGAACCTAGATTCAAGTAGCAACTAGGCAGTTTACTTCTAATTCACATAATTAATAAAACTGCCTAAATTAAAAATCATTTGGATATCAAATAAAATACGATTAAATTATCTCTTTACTAAACATATTCATATCAGAGCAGCTCAAAACATTTATAATTTACATGCCAACTAATAATATCAAAAGTAACATCGAAGATGTCATACTGATAGTGATGTTTCGCTTTCAAAATAGATGATGTCTTATGCTGCTGCTCCTTACTCCTTACGCTCTTTTACCTACGCGTGAAACATAAACAAACAAAATACAATATATATATATCATATAGGATTATGAAATCGTAAAAACTGACTTGTCAAAGTCATTCCACTATTTTGTAACCTGTAAAATCTCAAAATTTATATATAAAAAGTATTATACCAAAGCAATTCTTTATTTGAAGATTCATTTTCACTTGAATCATTCTTTGCACTTTCACTCTTAATTAAAATATAGCGCAATGTAAAGTAAATGAGAATACATTGTATGCGAGTCACTGTTGAGTATGCACATGTGTGACATCAACTAATATGTTGTGCCATAATAAAACACTATATCACTATGTCACTGTTGTACACTTATACAACATTACTGTATCACTAGGTCATTGTTGTAGAACACATCATCACTGTATCACTAGATCACTATACTCCACCTCATTGGCATGCCAATTATACCAAGAATCTCAATAATCAGACAATAGGCTTTTAACCAATTCATTATTATGATCTCTTTATTTATTCAATGATATCAATAGATAAAGACATATCACTATAACATATAAAAAATGCATTGGGAAGTTCATACCCGAAATCATTATAATTCATTTCAAAGCCATTTAATATGTATATAGTTTACGATTCTAATCCTATTTCTTTTCAAAACTCGAGGTTGACTTATCGCAAGTCTTACTCATATTATAATAAAATAAATAGGAATGCGCTCACCTGTTGCCTGACTAGAAAACTTTACTATTATGCTTTTTCTTCGCCTTTAGGATTGTTGGATTCCCGGTATTGGTCATGCTCACGATCTACAATAACATTTACCAACACATACGATTTAAAGTATATGTTAGTATCATTCTAACTTTAATATACATTAGGAATAATAATAATAATAATAATATTCCTACAAATTCTTTCATTACTAATCTTATCTCACAACATCAATGTTAACCCTTATACTTCCAAATCTTTCAAAAGAATCCTTTATCACATAACTTCAATTTCAAAACAACTTTCCACTTTAATCACATATTTCCCCAACTTTACAATTTAGTCCTCAACACTTTATAAACTTCCATACTAGTCCAATTAACATTCAAAAGCTTACAAAACCATCCTTACACCATTTCTAGCCTTAGGAAAAAATTTCCATAATTTCTTCTAAATGCCGAATACCAAAGGTCACTTCTCCAAATTTTTCCAACTTGATTCAAGCATGAATTTAACCTCCAAACATCATATTCAAGCTTCTAACATCATTTCCAATTTAAATAAAAATTTTGCAAAAGTTTCTCCTAATTTTTCAATTTTCCCAAAAATAACCTATAACACAATCAATGGAAATTGTTCACTTTAACAAGCATTAAACAACATCACAACCTCATATTCAATCCAATGAATCCTTAAAACACAAAATTTCAACTTGTTCTTCATAAACCCTAATCTCCAATCTCAACATATAAGCATGGAAACCACTCAAAAATTATACCAAATGAAAGAGGATTCAATGGAGATTAATTCTCTTTTTCATGTCATAAACCAAAAACCAATTGAATCAAGCTTAAAATTGAATCAAAATTTTTTTCTTACCTTGTTGGAAGCTCTCGGCCAAGAGGAAAAGATGAGAGAAAACTCTAGCTTTTTCTATCATTAAATTACAAGACAAATGGCATTTTAAACTTTAATTCTAATATAAAAATCTCCATCAATAGTAAAATGACCATTTTGCCCCTTAGTTATGACCAATTAGGTATTGAAACCTAATATTCTTACTTTTCCATAATCAATTATAATTAAAAAGAATGGGAAAAAGAACTAAAATGCCATTAATAAATCCATGTATTCACAAAAATGCCATTTGTGCACTATATTAAAATACTACATCCAATCGAATCCAAATCGATCAAAAATGATTCCAAAATGAAATGTCTTGTTCTTCAAGTCTTTTTACAACTCCCTTCAAAATTTCATCACATTCCGAGCTCATACGATTACCCGAATTCCATTTAAACTTTAACTATAATTTCCCAAGAATAGCAATATCGAATCGAACCAACAATTTTATATTCGATTCACACCCTTATGAGATCTATTTATATATATATATATATATATATATAAATTATTATTGGGAAAATTACCTTGTTGGTTTTTAAACTTTTCTCAACTTTTCACTTTGGTCACCAAACTTTAACATTTTAGTCACTAAACTAAAACCACCAACTTTTAATTCTTTGCAAATCAGTCACTAACTAATTATTGGGGTATTACAAATCTTGTTTGGAAATTGAAATGGAAAGTGAAGCAAAATAAGGAGAGAAAATTAGAAAGAATAGGAAAATAATTTAGAAACCAATTAACCGTCAACTCCTTACTCAATTAAGGTGGTAAATTATTGATTAAAAACATTAGAAAATTTTGTCTCTCTAAGGATTCTTAGTATTGGCCCATTTACAAAATAGTCACCAAAACAGCTTTGCAAAGTTTACATTTTAGTCACTAAATTGAAAATCCATTTAATTAGATTAAATTGGACTTTAATTGAAAACCCCAAATGTTTAATATATTGACTAAAGACCTTTTAAAAATCCAACCCTTTTCCAATTAGTAAAATTCCCATTTCTACATTTTAATTTCACCCGAAACATATCTAATCCATTAACCCAATTTAACCGATCTAAACCAAACCTGGTCAAACCCCTAAACCTTCTAACCCTATTTTTGGGGTGTTATAGAAATGACTCCGCCCTATCTTATGTCTGGTTCTACAAAAAACGCAAAGGCACTCCATGTAGACAACCTCCGTCCTCGCATACTCCAACATTTTTTTGACCACCTTACGACTATTTCTCTAGCGGTCATATTCGGACCACTGCCCACGACTAATTTCTATAAAGACATGAGATACCTTCGTCCCATCGATGTCTGAAGCATCACGATTCTACGAGGACGGTGAAGCCTACCTATCCTATGCTAATAGAATCACGTGGACTCTACAAACAAACGGTTACCTCCAAAAGGAGATGCCTTCATCCTATTGATGCCCGAAGCATTAAGATTCTACAAGGACGTAGAAGCGTACATACCCTGTGCTAACAAAAGCTTGTGGGCTCTACAAATAAGCAATTGCCTCCGAAAAGAAGATGTTCAAACTCACTCCATACACTGTTTCTACAATCACATGGGTACCCCTGAGAGATTACCTCTGTGCTTCTCAAGAGAAACCCTTGGAGAGCATAAACGGAGATGCCTCCACCCATAGTGCTCAATGCTACAAGAGTAGAGAAAATCTCCACCCAATAGTGCCCGATTCTAAAAAGGTGTAGGATGCCTCAACTCCACATATCCTAGTCTCTCTAAGGGTATGAGATGCCTCTGAAATGAGAGGCCCCCGTCTCACTAAATGCTGTGAATATTACAACTCTATAAACAAGAGAAGCCCGTGTTTTATGCCAAGCAAAGTACATAAAATCTATGATCATACGGGTACCCCCAATAGAATACCTCAACGCTTCTTAGGCGAAACCCTCTAAAAGCATAAAAGGAGATGCCTCCACCCTTAGCACTCGATGCTGCAAGAGTGTCAAGAAAAATTCTATTCCATAGAGCTTGATTCTACAAGGGTGCGAGATGCCTCATCCCCACTTACGATAATCTTTCCAAGGGTATAAGATGCCTCCATCTCACTAACACCATGAACACTACAATTTTACAAAAGCGGAGAAGCCCGTGTTTTGTGCCAAGTGGGGCATGCAATGACTACGAACACACGGATGTCCCTGATGATTGTCCCAGGGTCGAGTCATTTACTCCTCTGATGATTTTTTTGGAGTTGAGTCATTTATTCACTTCCTTGATGTTTCTCCCAAGGTTGATTCATTTACTCCTCCGATGATTTTCTAGAGTTGAGTCATTTATTCACTCCCGTGAAGATTGTCCCAGGGTCGATTCATTTACTCCTCTAATGATTTTCCAGTGTCGAGTCATTTATTCACTCCCCTGATGTTGTCCTAGGGTCAAGTCATCTACTTCTTTGATGATTTTTCAAAGTCGAGCCATTCGTTTACTCACTCCCCTAACGTTGTCCCAGGGTTGAGCCCTCCATACGACGTACATTATTTCTCTACTTGACTGCGGCTCTTGGCGTAAATCAACAAGGGCAACCCGCCATGATTCCTTCAATCAATGCCTTCAAAAGCCCTATTCGACAAATTTCCACAAGAATGTTAAGATCTTCTGCTATGAGCATAACACCGCCACTCTAGAAACAATTGGCAAGAAAAGTCTTGCAGTAAAGTCTCAGCTCGTACCACTTTATGACACTCATTCGACTAAGGGGGGACTGGTGTTGTACCTCCACCAAACACCTCCGCAAAATTCTACCTCCGAAGAAAATGCCTCCATCCTAGCACCCACGCTCTAACATTATAGAGCTCGGAGCTTCTCCATTGGACACTTCTACACCTCCAGATCCATTAGCTCTGGAGACCACTATGCTGAGACAAGACAATCATCAAGTTCGACTGAGCTTGCAGCCTGTCAGCCGAGCTACCATCTGCCAACCCATCAATAGCCATCACTAGGCTTGACACAGTCTCGTCAAACATCAATCAGTCTAAAGCAACAAGGGGATATAAATACTCCTAAGACCGAAAACAAAGGGGGCGACCCTTCGATATCGACCATTTTCTCTCTCCTCTCCCATATGCCACCACTCGCCCTCTCTACACTTTTTGCGGATCTTGGCCCTAAGTCTACCAAAGGTGAACCGCCCGATTCTACAGTCAACCACCATTCATTGTGGCTCTCGGCCCGTCCCACGATGGGTGAGCCACTAAGCCTCTCCCCAAACCTTCCTTTGGCCGTCGTCTGCACCTCCTTTGGTGTTGCTCAAAATTGACTTCAACAAAAAAATTAAAAGAAGTATACAATCATAAATAAAAAACTAAAAATTACATTTTAATATTCTTTTGATTTTTTTTATCTTGAAAACAAAGTTTTATTTTTTAAAAATGATTATTCATTTAAATTTATAATTGATTAGCATGTAGCATGCTCAACACAAGTTAAAACTAATAAATATTATATCTTATTATAGGCCCGAAATAGGTGAAAAATATTTTATATAAAAGCATATTCATAAATAAAATTATTCAATGAATTATCACAAAATAAAGTAATTAAGAATTTTATAAAACATCCGGAACGATATTAAGAAAAGTGATGAACATTATCACTTTTTTCCAGTATTCCTTTTAAGGATGTCTATACTTTTTAAATAATTTGATGTTTATATATTTATTACCCTTCGTATATAAGTTGCTCATGTTGTAAATGTATTCATATTTTAAATTTCGTTTATGTATTTTAAATATGTATCATCACAAATTTGAATTAATTTCTAATACTCAAATTATGGATAGACGGATGAAAATATTTACTTGGCTTCATCATTCAAATAACCCTTTTAAAAAAATTATTTAGATAAATTACCCTATCCAAAATTATTTAGATAAATACACCCACGTAGGTCAAACTCACGTCCTACCAAAAAGCAAGTTTTAAACTCGATTTTAACTAAAAGCGAGTTTTGTATAAAAAAATAATAATAAATTATTTTTTCTTTTTTAACTACCAACTCAACACATAGCTCACATTTAGTTAAAAGTGAGTTCGAGTTAAAATTGAGTTTCGTCCTACATGGGCCAAGAGGGGTATTTATCTAAATGATCTTGAATGAAATTATATATCTAAACAATTATTTAAAAAGGTTATTCAGATAAATTAGCCTATTTACTTGATGTATAATATAATTAAAATTAAAATAGTTTAAAATTTAAGAATAAATTTAAGGTTGAGGTACACGCGTGTCTAATCTACACGAGTTTTAGCTATTTTAGTAGATTCCTCCAAAATGATAGAAGGAAGGCGCGGTCTTTTATCCAAATTTATTAAAAAAAATAGTAATATATATCTCTTTGACTCTTTCCTCGCTAAAACTATCAAATTATTATTATTATTTTTAAATTATACTTTTTTATAATAGGTGTTTTTTTGACAAAGTAGGTGTTTAAAGTTTTATTTTTAATCATTTTAAGCTTGAACTACCGCCGTTAAAACAATTTCGACATCCACTTATTTCTAGACACGTGGTTTGTGTTTAAATATCTTTTTTTTAATTTTAAAATCTAAAATTTTGATTTCTCAAAAAATCTTAAAATTTCCTAATTTCTAAAAAAACTTTAAACTTCTAAATTCTCACAAAATAACCCTAAACTCTAAATCCGTCAAATAGTTGGGGTCTATGCAACATGGTTCATCGATTCGGTTCAGGCGATGATGACGACGAACCAGTGGGAGAAGGTTGGGTGAACAACAGTAAGATGAACGACGAAGTAGGACGATAGTTGGGTGAACAGCGACATTTCGTGCAACGACAAGGGGATCGATCGACGAGCGAGAGTCCTATGATGAAATGGGTCGATGGTGATGATTGAATTGACGATGACGTATGAGATTTGGATTTCAAGATTGGGTTAGAGATTTGAGAATTAGGTATTTGGGTTTTAAGTTTTTTTTTTATAAAATTAAAGATTTTATGATTTAAAAGAAATTAAAGAAGATTAATAAATATGTCACATGTCACATTTAAATGGGTGATAGAATTTCTTAACGGTCATTGACGAATTGACCTTAAAGTAATTGAACTGTTTGTCACATACTTTGTCAAAAAAATTTAGACTTCTATAGCAAAAAAAAGATTAAACACTTTTTTTTAATTAATCACAATATATATTTATATTTATACTATAATTAATAAATAAAATTATTTTAAAAAATTCTTCGCCCACAAGTCGGTGGGATGAATTGTAACATAATAAATATGACAAACTTTGAGATCCATTAACTGGTTGAGTGCTAAAGGATATTCATGTTGTCTAATCTTGTGTGGGTTTAAGTCACGACTTTTGTAAAACCTACCACTCGGTCTAGAAGAAATAGACCCAAGTGATGGATGTCATATTGATTTACCTAAGTGAATCCAAATAAAAAAACAAGCTGCAAATATTTTTAAATCCTTTTCCTTTTCTAGATGCATCATTCAATTTTATGTCTGTTAGTTAGGCTACGGTTCAGGTTTCATGCCAAACAGATTTTGATTACGTGTTCGATTAAATGCAACATGATTTTAGAGACTATATTGTAAAACTATAAAATCATAGGGTTTTACTAAAATCTAAAGGCATCAAACTAAACTTAGGCATACAATAAGAATGCCTGCAAAATCTCAAGACAAATGGACGCCATTTACTCATTCAATTGATGCATGAACATATGATGACCAAAATGCAAATCATCTAAACCTAGAAAGGCCAAATAACCGAATTACCTACCACGTACCGTACACGGGATCCCTGTACCTGTATATGGGCTCCAATTCGAGACCAAAAGCTTGATTTGGTACCTCTACAATTGACCATACTGGTACATCAGAGCGTCCGTACCGATCCCCAAACAGGGTGTACCGGTACACCCTGACTCCATTGGCTCTTTATCAGTCACGAGTACCAGTACGCAATGACCAATATCGGTACGCTCTGCTCTATATTGAAGATTTGAGTATGCAATATTAGCCAGAATATTCTAAAAACATTCTCGAACACCCTAAACATGTTTCTATAATCAAACTAACATAAAATGCACTTGGTCAAGCACTTGCATACCAGTTTTCAACATATATAACAGTGAGTTGTAGAATCTACATGCATACTTCCTAAGCTCGCATAAATACCAAATTAGAAATAACCAAAAGATACCAATGTGCATATAAGGCTTCAACATCAGACCAAACTAACATTTTAAGCTTTTCTAAGCATAAGCAACACGATCAAGCAACTAAACATTAATGTCAAACTAATCATGCTCCATAAATCCAATTATTCAACTAGGCATGTCTTAACAACATAACAACATAACCATCAAGAAATCAACCAACTCTATGTTGGCAAACAACAACAAAAAATAACAACCCTCAAACATAAATCAAAATGGGAAAATCAATCCACATTGCCTTATTACATCTTTATGATAAAAGAGTCTAAACATACTCAACAAATTTAGGATGTCTTAGATGTTAAACTTGCTTCAATAGTACCCACAAATGATTAATTCTTTACAAAGATAGAAAGTGAGTATAATCATAACATGCATAGTGAGTGTGCTCCATAAATATCTCATTAATACAATTTAGAAAACCAAAACTATGATGTTTGAAAACATATATATCGATGCAAAATTTTCAGCACATATATACCCATTGGAAACCTTTTTCATGATCATATATTCAAATCAACATATCAAATACTTGAGTCATATTGGCATAATTAAGTGTGACTTCACGTTTATTCAAAATCATTGGATACATAGATCAAACTTTCAAAATACTAGGTCCCCCTTTTAATCATATACATATCTATATCCCATAACCATTAGTCATCCGACCTTCATCTAACATTCAACAAATGAGTGAAGTGAGCGGATATAACCATCCGGCCTTTGAGATACTTTTTGGAAGACGATCGATCTATTAAACTTGAAGAGTCCATCAACAAACTTTGTAAACATATAGAATACTCTTATCATATGGCATGCCCACTATATCTTATCTTAGTTCTCATTGTAACAAGCTAATATACCAAATAACATATTTACTAAATGTTTTTTATGCATTTAACAAATTAAAAACATATATAGATAGTGGTGCTCAAGGCAACCAATGCATAACGTATTGGAAACTTATATTGGTGCTCGTAGGCACTCTCATGCTTGCAAAGTCATAACATATCAATTAACGATGCATAAAAACAATAAGTATTTTTAGCTCATGCTTCCAAAATAAGTCATGTAAAACATGCTTGCATAATATATCCGATACTCCAATGGCTAAATTAGGAAAACTTACTTTCGAGCTTAGTTAAGCTTGCTAGGCTTAATCCAAAATCCCAAGATATGATTTGAAACCTTGTTTGAAAGTGAAACACATTTTTGCAGTCACTGACAAGCTTTCACCCACTCGCCGAAGCTTGTTCGATAGCCGTTCTAGCCGAAATTCAATTCGAAACTCCCAGATGCGACTTCAATTTTTCTTCGACTCAACACCACATTAACTAAGATCAATATAAATATACAAACTTCTAGCAACTATATCATGGTTTTTATCTAACCCAATTCACATTCCAACAACTGATATCTCCAAGATTCACAATCCAAACTATCCTAACTTTAACCCCAACCATTTAACATCAATTCCTAACCCAAAATCATCCATAATATCACTAAAATACCCTACTAACAACTGCTAACTCTTATGAATACAAAACACCATCATTTAACTCAAAATCTTCAAGGATACATAATCTAATTTAATCAATTAACATCCTAGAGCCTCGTCTCTACATTAGATTAACATCCTAGAGTTGATCCTTGAAGTGCACCATCAATCTACATCAATTGGTTCATATGCTGCAATCCATCACCAAGCCTCCTTACTTCGACAGTGCATATAATTCTTATTGGATGAATAGGATGACGATCTTCATACAATCAATCGACTACAACCTTTGGGAGATCATTGAAGATGACCCTACAATTCCACAAAAGTGGGTTGGATACATTCTTATCCTCAAAGATAAGAACGAATTGAGTGATCAAGAAATGAGACAAATGCAACTCAACTTCAAGGCCATGCATATGCTCTTTTGTGCTATTGGACTGAAAGAATACTCCAAAGTCTCCGCTTGTGTTGATGCCAAAGAAATATGGGATAAGCTTGAAGTCACCTATGATGGAACAAATAAGGTAAAAGAAACCAAGATTGGACTTCTTAACCTCAACTATGAGAACTTTAAGATGGACCCAGAATAAGACATGAAAGCTATGTTTGATTAATTCTTTGTCATCATTAATGAACTTAAAGGATTTAGAGAGGTGATCCCAGAGGATAAGCTTGTTAGAAAGTTCAACTATTCACTTCTATATTCATGGGATTACCGCTAACATAGAAGCAAATAATTTGAAGAGGCTCAAGCTTAACGATCTTATGGGATCTTTGCTCACCCATGAAATGATGATGTCAAAGAGGAAGAAAGAGGTGAACAAAGAAGAGAAGAATGTTGCTCTTAAGTCCTCCATAAGCCAACAAGAAGATTCAAGTGGAGATGATAGTGAAGATGAAGAGATGTCCAAGCTCTTCAAAAAGCTCAAACGATTCATGATGTGCAATAAAGAAAAAGCTAAACATGAATCAAAGAAGAAAAGAGATCCCATCATGTGCTTTGAGTGCAAGAAGTCAGGTAACGTGAAGTACGATTATCCTTGACTCAATAATAAGGGATCAAACCATAAGAATAAGGCATTTGTGGCTACATAGAGTGATGAAGAAGACTCTACCGATGATGAGGTAGCCAACCTATGTCTTATAGCCATCGAAGAAGATGTGGTAACTTCTAATTCTTCACTTTTAATTTCATATACTTTTGATGAATTACAAGAAGGCAACAATGATTTGGTTTTAGATTTTGAAAAACATGTTTTGAAAAATAAGAAAATAATTTCAAAAATAAAAGTTAAAAATGATTTGATTTCTAAAACCAAATTTGCACTTGATGCAAAATTGAAAGAGTTTGAACAAAAGTATTTTGATTTGCAAAATTTACTTCAACAAGTTCAAGAAGATCATTAAAGAGAAATTGACGATCTTAAGAAAGAGAAAGATTTGATTTACAAATGTTTTGAAAAGAAAAATGGAGATTGCTCAAAACCTAATTTTGTAAAATCAAATTTTTATATAAGACAATCTAGTTCACCTAGATTTTTCAAAGGAAGAATGATTAAAAATATTTGGGGTCCATAAGTGACTTATTTCTTCAAAGAAAAAGAAAGACATTGAAAAATCGATTCCAAAGGGAACTAAAGTTTTTGAGACTAATGCCAATGGATCCAAAGAAATTTGGATACCAGAACAAAAATTCTTGTCTTTTGTAGGTGTGCTTGAGTATTACTGAGCAAAAACACCTTTTGGAAGCTCTTAACACACAAAGAAGAAGGACACTTGAAGAGGGTGAGGCTTAACATCCTAGCTTGGTTCAAGTGGTAAATTTTGTTTTCATGCAATTGCTTTATCATATGTTTATTGTCTAATTTATTATGATGATCCAAGCATGTTTGATTGACTCTTGATAATGCTATGATTGCATATAGATAGGGGGAGTCAAAATTGCATGAGTTACATGTTTTTGGCCTAATATGTCTATCTTTATGTTTTTATGCCTTGAACTTGTAGTGTTTGGTTGATGTTTTGGTGAATCCATGCTTGCTTTGATTTAATATGTTGTATTTTGAGAAGCATGTTGATAAAATATTACAAATATGCTTGACATGTATATCTAAGACCTCTTAGAGCCTTTGTATGAACTTAAAATTGGTTTATAAGGTCTTTAAGTGTGTTTTTGCTGCACTATTTCAGCATTTTGTATAGTCGGTATCGGTACAGCCCATACCATACCGATACGACAGTCAAAATGGATAATTTGGTCTCCTTTTTACTATGCCTTGTATGCTTATATCTTTTATGTTCTTTTTTGGCATGTTATTTGAATTTCTTGATTTATTTAATATATATTTTATGAGATTCAATTTATTTTCTCTTGAATGTTTGGACTAACGTTTGTTGCTTGATTAAGAGGGAGCCATTTTTTTCAATTCTTTAATGTTAATTTTTTTTTGGTCTTTTCTCAATTGTTATCTTGTACCAACTTGTGATTTCAAAATTTGTTTTGAATTATTTTTGATATAACAAAAAGGGAGAGATATATGTTTGAAAAATTGAATTTCAAAAAGAGAAAGGGGAGCTTTAATATTTTTCTAAAATATTTTCTTCTTCTAAAATTATTTTTCTGAGGGGGAACATTTACAAAAATTATTTTTCAAGTGGTTCCGTTATATGAAAAAGGGGGAGATTGTTGAGATACTGATTTTGATATAACTTAAACGAAAAATAATTTTGAACTTAAACATATATGCAAAAATAATTCAAAGTCAAAATTTCTTGAAAAATATGTTTGAAATTGTTTTAAAGTGTTTTTGACTTGTACAAATATTTTCAAACTTCATATTTGTCAAAAACATGCTGTGAGTACCGGTACGATAACCTTGTACTAATACACAACAACTGGTACCGGTACGGTTTTTAGTGTACTGATACAAGGAAGGGTTTTAGTTTTCCAGTGAGCCAATTTTGTACCAGTACTGTTTATGCAGTACCGATATGCAAGGGCACGTACCGATGCCCAAGTATCGCGTATCGGTATGCCTTGCTTTAAATGTGTGTAACGACCCTTTCTTCTTAAGGCAAGTACTAATACGACTGATCGCGTACTGATAGCTACTGTACAAGAAGTGCATTTATGGTTGAAACTAAAGTCCCCAATGGCTCTTAACAACCCCCAACGACTAGTTACGACCAAAAACTCGTTAAAAGGGCTTAAAAGATATCTTTAAACAGCCATGTAACAACAAGAAACATGTTTCCAACATTCAATTGTAAAGAAAGCGATTTTTTTACTTAAAAGTCTATTTTTTTCATTAGAACACACTTGTGAGCTTAATTGTTATATTTGCTCAAGTGTTAGGTTTTGGGTGAGTGCTTAAATTTGCAAACACATTTGCCAACAGAGGTTTTCCTTTGTTTTCTAAAATATGTATTTTCTCTTTGGAAGAGGGTGTCTCAAAGCTTTGGGGTATAAGATTTGAGGGTTTGTAAGGTTATCTCCTTTAGCCTCAAAATGAAAGATAGATTTAGTGGATTTTTGGAAAATCCTTAGTAGGGAAGCTAAGGTAGTGGAGGTAGACTTGGTTGAGAAGTTGAACCACTATAAATCCTTGTGTAAATTTTCAAAATTGACGTGATTGTCCAACAATTAAAGAAAATAAATTTAAATAGATTTAGGATTTAAGATTGAAACCAATAGAAAATATGAATGATTAGGTACAAGATTTGAGGAGAAAACATTAGAAATCCATAGAAGATCTTAAAGATTTGAAAGAAAAATATGATGAAAAAGCTATCTTCCATAGAAACTAATATACTGTCATTCCTTTTTGTTGAAAATATTTTTAATCAATGCAAATTAATGTTAATTATATATTAAACTACTTTTATTTAAAACATAATTAAAAATTCCTTTAAAAAGATCACATGTCATAATTGGTCCTTGAAGATTCTTTTTATTTAAAATTATTTTATTTAATATAATAAGTAAATAAATCTCAATTTAACCAAAACTTCCAAATTCAAATTAAATGCATATTTTAAAATACTCGAAATTAATTTAATTAACTAAATTCTCTAACAAAACTAAACCAAATCGATTCACTAACCCGATTCTCCTAGCTTGGATTTTGGGATGTTACAACTCCCCCCACTAAAAAGAATTTGGTCCTCAAAATTACTTGAGGGAAACATATGTAGATACTTGAATGTAGTTTCCAACTCCATTAACTTGAAATCCGAAAACCCAACTCAAAACAACCAAGATTAAACCTGTCATTTGGGTAGGGGTTAGGAGATGAGAATGGATGAGAGAAGAAGACAAGAAAATTGTGGTGAGATCATTCCCTTAACGTTTTGTAGGGGAGAATTAAAGAGGCTAGCTTTTCCTCTTCAAAATGAGATAATTTACCTCACTACCCTCCCACCATCCTCCTAACTCACCACCAACCGAAAAAATCAAGCCCAACAACATTATACAAGCCCGCTAAGGTTCTCTTGAGCACTCAAAGGCTAGGGGAGTTCACGGTAATAAGGCATATCGATAATGCTATAGTAGTACCGGTACACATTTTTGTCACTGGAATTTTGATTATTGAAGGGATACCGATATGGGTGAAGGCCATACCGATCCCCATAGGCCTAAATTTGTAAAGGGGTTTCAGTATGGGTATTGGGTGTACCGATCACCCTTGAGTAATCAGCCACGTCTCGGTACAGCTACAGTAGTATCAATACACTCTTTCGACACTGTAATATGAACTTAATTAGATCAAGCCCGCGTACCGATACGGATTAACCCCGTACTGGTAAACAGTCGGTTAACCGTTATAGCGGTTATTGAATTTAGCTAACCATAACATAACCGTTAAGAATCGGTTAACCTGTAACCTATTATAATTTTTTTCACATGTTCACTACTTATTTTGAGAATAATGAAATTATATTTTTTGATAAATATTATATTAAAATATTCATAAAAATACTTATATAGAGATTCTAAACACTAAGTCTGTAACACCCCCTTCCCGTCTGGGTAGAGAACTAGGTCGGAGTATGTTATCAATGATCAAAATAATAAATGTTACAATATTTTTGAATGATATTTAGTGATTCAATAGCGGTACAATATTAATAGTAACTCAATATAATACTATAATAGGGTAGTGAGGGCAATAATTTGATATGGAACTATGATTATCAATTTAGAACCAATTTTAAACTTTCTACAAGTTTTAGGGACTAATCTATAATTTCAGTAATTTAGAGGTCCTTTCCAAAGATTAAACTTACCGATATGAAATTCAACCTATAAAAAGAGAGCATATAAATTTTCATATCAATCACAGACCAATTACCCCTACAATTTAAACATTTATTAAATAGTGACACTTTTGCAATTTTCTAGAATTATCCATATAGCTTTTAACAGAATTACCTGTATCAGTACCTGTACTCAGGGAGACCGTACCAGTACGCCTATGTCATGACTGTTAAAATGGTTAAGGGTTGGTGAACCCTTACCAGTACGGGGTTAATATGTATCGATACACGGGATTGATCTAATTAAGTTCAGATTACAGTGTCGAAAGAGTGTATTGATACTACTGTAGCTGTACCGACACGTGGCTGATTACTCAAGGGTGATCGGTACACCCAATACCCATACTGAAACCCCTTTACAAATTTAGGCCTATGGGGATCGGTATGGCCTTGACCCGTATCGATATCCCTTCAATAATCAAAATTCCAGTGAAGAAAATGTGTGTCGGTACTACTATAGCAGTATCGATATGCCTTATTACCTATGACCAAATCTACACACTGGTACCGGTACGCCACTACCTGTACTGATACGCCTGGTTCTATAATGGAATTTTTAGTTTGGCTTTTATACATATTGACCAGTCAAACAATGTCCAATCCTACAGGGAAGTTTATAAAGCCATAATCTACTATCGTTCCAAATTTCATAGCTATATGAATCCATTTACTACGATTTTACCTTTTTAGGCCAAATATTCATATCTTGTCCATTTTAAGCATTTTTCAAAAGGTCACTTTAAGCTCTTAAAGCATACGAATGCCAAACACAATATACACGCACCAAAATAGCCAAAAGTGACTATGACCACTAATATGCCAACAACCTAGGAGTTTATAGGGACGATATACATTACTTCAAAAGCATGGTGACTTACCAAAAACCTTCGATTACCCCGATCTTGAATAAAAACCTTCTTTAACTTGAAATTCAAGAAATGAAATGCATTAGGCATACTTTGCCTAGCGAGGTAGTCATAAACAATGGCAATAACAATGAAATGCATAACAATTCTTGATATGGCAATAACAATGCAATACTTCACATTCAAAGATATAATCAACATATATATATATATCAACAATAATCCTTGGATCGAATCAAGATAGTGGATACGCGAATTCATATGCCTCGCCAAATGAACAACAACACAAACATCCCTCTGCCTCGCAACAATAAATGTCTTAGCCCAAGGACTGTAGTCCACCCGTACCAATGAGCTCATGAATTCTATGGCATGCCAATTGTATCCAAAGTTCCTTTGAATCGAAGGTTCGGTAATAATACCAATATCAATGTCAGTGACAATAATGATGTTAATATCCATGACAATGGCAATTTCGATGGCAATAACAATAACAATATCAATATCAATGTTCAATGACAATGACAATATCTATAACAATGGCTATATCAATGTTCAATGGCTATGATAAAGACAATAGCAATGGTAATATTCTTAATGGAAATGGCAATATCAATGTCGATGTTCAATGACAATGGCAAACGTAATGTTTATATGAATAACATTTCATTGTAATAGCTTACCAAAGCTTACCAATATAGTCTCCAAAGAGATTCGATGCAATATCCTTAGAGATAATGTTAGCTATACAATATTCAATGTCAATGAAATCGGGAAAGACACCTAGCCTATTCTTGAGACTCTGACTACACTCACCTAGCTTTTCAATGCTCCTAAGACTCTCGGATGACCACTCCCTTGTTCCTATCCTTCGATGAAGATGATAGCCCTTCCTTCTCCAACTCTTGAACTAGGTAGAAACAAGAGGAAGTGTTAAAATCAATAGAACAATGTCAAAATCAATATTTAATCTTGAAATAGCTATTAGCTATTAGCTATTAACTGTCCATGGATTGAAGCCTTAAAGAACATGGGTTTCGCTTATACGTTCAATAGCTTCATCTTAAAATTAAGCATCAACTCTCCATGGAATCCAACAATTGATTGAGGGCTTTAGCTTACCGATACGATAGCTATTCAATGGAACTAAGAAATCAAAGAAAGCTTGACTTCTTGAAGTTTCACCAATAGAGGTGCTAGCTTGTGAGTTTGGGGAAGATGGCAATGGAGGTGTGTGCTTAAAAATTGAAAAATATGGAGATAAAAGCAAAATATTTGGTGGGTACAAGGGCACTTAAAATGTGTTTTAAACACACATTTTCTTATTGCCTATTGCCAACCGAGCTTATCCTCTACAAGAGGTAAGCCTTTAAAAATTATTTCTTTTTTTTTCTATATTTTCCAATTTTGAGCAATAATTAGCCAACAAAGATATCATCTTTTCCATCTCCTTTTGTCATCTTCACGTGAAGTGGGTGGCAAGCTAGGAGGTGAGTCTCCACTCTTTTTGGGGAATTTATGAGGGTAGTCCCTTATCTTTCCAAGCTTCATACTATTGCCCCTAAACTTTCAATTTTCATACTATTGTCCCTTATCTTAACTGTATAGTCCTTTCCAGACTCATGTTGGGTTAGGATCGGTGCGTGAGTTAAGATTTGGTTGAATTGATCAAAGCTTCTTTGTTGTTCCTCGTTCCAAACAAACGAAGTTTCTTTCCTCAACAGCTTAGTCAATGGAGCTGCTATCATAGAAAATCCTTTGACGAATCTTCTATAATAACTGGCTAGACCAAGGAAACTTCTCACCTCACCAATGTTCTTCGGTGGATTCTAATCAAGGATAGCTTGAATTTTCTTTTGGTCCACCTGAATTCCCGAAGCCAATACAATATGCCCACAAAAAGTAACCTTGGTGAACCAAAATTCACACTTAGAGAATTTAGCGAACAACTACTTCTCCTAAAGAGTTTGAAGCACAATACAAAGGTGGTCTCGGTGTTCAACAACATTCTTAGAAGAGATCAATTTATTGTCAATGGATATCACCATAAATTTGTCTAAATAGGGTCTAGAAACACAATTCATCAAATCCATAAAGGCTGTCAGTGAATTGGTTAGCACAAAAGGCACTACCAAGAATTCATAGTGCTCGTATCTTGTACATAAAGTAGTTTTGGGTACATCACATTCTTTGACTCTCATCTGATAATACTAGAACCTTAAATCGATCTTAGAAAATATAGAGGCATCCTTAAGCTAATCGAACAGGTCATCAATCCTTGGCAATGGATACTTATTCTTGATGGTCACGTTGTTCAGCTATCGGTAATCAATGCATAGCCTCATGGAACCATCATTTTTCTTTACGAAAAGGGTTGGAGCTCTCTAAGGGAAAAAATTGGTCAAGTGAAGCCGTTGTGAAGCAATTCTTGAATATGAGCTTTCAGCTCCTTAAGCTCAATTGCCGCCATACGGTAAGGTGCAATAGAAACTGGGGTTGTTCCAGGTTGCACTTTGATGCCAAATTCTAGTTCACGGGTTGGAGTCATGCCCAAAAGTTCATCGAGAAAAACATTAGGGAATTTACACACGATGTCAATGTCTTGTAGTTGAGGCTCATTCTTGGCTTCTAGTGTCAATGGATATAATGAAGGATTCCTTGAGTTTATAAGGGTAAAGCTCTCCTGGCCCAGGCCTCTGAGATATAGCTTTTTCTTACAACAATCTACCCTGGCTTGATGTTCACTGAGCCTATCTAATCCAGTATAACATCAAACTCGTGAATCGAAAGTGCCAATAAATTGGCCGAAAATGGAATCCGTTGAATCATTAAGGGATAATTCTTGTATACAAGGCTTATGGTGACATAATCACCTAATGGATTGGTTACGCTGATCTTCGATGCTATGGGTTCGTAAGACAACTTATATTGTTTAACTAACACAGTACTTATAAAATAGTGTGTAGAGACAAGATCAATTAATGCATATATGGAATTCGAATACAACACAATTGTACCTGCAATAATGTCAGGATTATCCTCTTCTTCCCTGCTCCTTACATGGTACATCTGGGCAGGGTCCTTTGATTCTTGTCTGTTCGATGTTTTAGTTGAGCCACTAGGTCTCCCTATAGCTCCCGATGATCCTTGCCTTGGTCCCTTACCTTTGAAGGATTAAGCAGGGAATGAAGGATTAGCCAGTGCAATATTAGATATGGCAACAGTCAGAGGGCAATCGCGAATGAGGTGTCCTAACTCACCATAGTAAAAACAAGTCCAGACTGCTTACGACACTGTCCTGCATGATATCTATTCTGACAATAGTTACAGATAGGATGTTGTGTCTCTTGACCCGAACCACCAGTGCAATCAACTAAAATTGTCCTAGCAAAGGACTGAGTCATAGTCTATGGCTTTGTAATATTCTCTGTACGAAATGGCTGCGGATACACATTCTTTTTAGAGCCATGATACTTCTTTTTCCTATACGACTTAGGAGAACAGGAGTCGTCTCAGAATCTTTTATCTAACTAGCTCGACCCACTAATCTTCTAGGCTTTCTGAGTTACTTTAGTTGCTTTGACTCTATTCATAAGATCCTGGAAATCGATGATGCCCAATGTTGTAAACATAGGGCATAGTTCATCACTGAGCCCAACAATAAACATTCTGCGCTTCTCTTCCTCCTTCTTGATATATTCCACACCATATTTCTAGTACTTGTAGAAATCATGGATGTACTGCTCAACTGGTCGTCCACCTTGTTTGAGATAGAGGAAGATGCTATGCCTTTCTGCGAGATAGAACTCGCTGATGTATTTCTTTTAGAATTTTTGAAGGAAAAACTCCCATGTCACAACTTTTTCAAGAAAAATAAGAATGGTAGTCTCCCATCAGTGAAGTGCCTCGTCTGCAAGCAACACGAGGGAACATTCCAGCTTGTGCTCGTCCAAACACTACAATTGTTTAATCAAAATTCTCAGTGTGCTATCCAACCAGTATTCAACAATTTTGGGATCATCATCATCCCAGCCGAAAAAGGTGTGGGTTTGATGCCGAGATAGTTTATCAATAAGGGCTCGAGCGTAAAAGATAGTAGTTGTAGAAGGTTGCACAGTCTGCTCAGCTTTCATTGAAGTCATAAATTATTTGAACATGTCTACCATGTTCTAGTAGCAATTACTTGAGCAGTCTATACCTTTGGCTCAATGTCATGTACAAGAAGGTTTTGCAAGTTTGGAGGGTCTCCTCCCTTATCTCCTCGCCATGAGTCGAGGAGCTGGTGACGTGCTCATCTATGCAAGCTTTTTTAGATTCAGACATATCTATGGTATAAAGAAAAGAGACCGAGTTAGTCGGCAAGATACAATATACACAATCAATAACTCTTAGGTGGCATATACAATGCAATGGTAATATAATAGACTTCAGTTTAGTCTTATAATCGACTAAACTCTAGCTCTGATATCACAAATATAACACCCCCTTCTCGGCCGAGTAGAGAATTGGGTTAGAGTATGTTACCAATGATCGATACAGTAAATGATACAATATTTTGAATGATATTCAGTGATTCAATAGCTGTACAATATTAACAGTAACTCAATATAATACTATAATAGGGTACTGAGGGCGGTAATTTGATATGGAGCTATGATTATCAATTTAGGATCAATTTTAAACTATTTACAAGTTTTAGGGCTAATCTATAATTTTAGTAATTTAGAGATCATTTCCTGAGATTAAACTTACAATATGAAATTCAACCTATAAACAGAGAGCATATAAATTTTCATATCAATCACAGACCAATTACCCCTTCAATTTAAATATTTATTAAACAGTGACCATTTTACAATTTTCTCGAATTATCCAGATAGCTTTTACCAAAATTACCTGTATCAGTACTGGTACTCGAGGAGAACGTATCAGTACCCTATGTCATGACTGTTAAAATGGTTAAGGGTTGGTGATCCCATACCGATACGGGTTGGTCGATATCGGTACGCGAGCTTGATCAAATTAAATTCAAATTACAATTTTGAAAGGGTGTATCGGTACTACTGTAGCTGTACCAATACGTGGTTGATTACTCAAGGAGTATCAATACGCCCTATACCCGTATTGGAATCCCTTCACAATTTAGGCCTATAGGGATCGATACGGCCCTGACCCGTACTAGTATCCCTTCAATAATCAAAATTCCAGTGATAAAAATACGCACCGTACTACTACAGTAGTATTGATATGCCTTATTACCTATGACCAAATATGCACACTGGTACCGGTACGCCACTACCTGTACCGGTATGCCTGGTTTTGTAATGACATTTTTAGTATGGTTTTTATGCGTTTTGACTAGTCAAACATTGTCCAAATCCTATGGAATTTCACATGCAAGTTTACAAAGCCGTAATCTACTATCGTGCCAAATTTCATAGCTATATGAATCCATTTACTAGGATTTTACCATTTTACGCCAAATATGCATATTTTGTCCATTTTAAGCATTTTTAAAAGGTCACTTTAAGCTCTTAAAGCATACAAATGCCATACACAACATACATGCACAAAAATAGCCAAAAGTGGCTAGAACCACTAATATTCCAACATCCTAGGAGTTTATAGGGACGATATACATTATTCAAAAGTGTGGTGACTTGCCAAAAACCTTTGATTACCCCGATCTCGAACAAAAACCTTCTTCAACCTAAAATGCATGAAATGAAATGCATTAGGCATACTTTTCCTAGTGAGGTAGTCATAAAAAATGGCTATAACAATGAAATGCATAACAATTCATGCTATGGCAATAACAATGCAATACTTCACATTCAAATAAATAATGAACATATAAACATATATCAACAATAATCCTTGGATCGAATCAAGATAGTGGACATGTGAATTCCTACGCCTCGCCAAATCAATGAATGGTCTAGTTCCTCTGCCTCGCCAAATGACCAACAACACAAACATCCTTTGCCTCGCCACGATAAAAGCTGTAGCCCAAGGATCGTAGTACACCCGTGCCATTAAGTTCATGAATTCTATGGCATGTTAATTGTATCAAAAGCCCCTTCAAATCCAAGGTTTGGCAACAATACCAATAGCAATGTCGGTGACAATAACGATGTTGATATCAATGTCAATGGCAATATCGATGGCAATATTTCGATGGTAATAACAATATCATTATCAATGTTCAATGACAATGACAATATCTATAACAATGGCTATATCAATGTTTAATGACTATGACAAAGACAATAGAAATGGTAATATTCACAGTGGCAATGGCAATATCAATGTCGATGTTCAATGACAATGGCAATAGTAATGTTTATATGAATAATATTTCAATGAAATAGCTAACCAAAGCTTAACAACATAGTCTCCAAAGAGATTCGATGCAATATCCTTATACATAATGTTAGCTATACAATATTTGATGTCAATGAAATCGGGAAAGGCACCTAGCCTATTCCTGAGAATCTGACTACACTCACCTAGCTTTCCAAAGCTCCTAAAGATCTCGGATGACCACTCCTTTGTTCTTATCCTTCGATAGAGATGGTAGCTCTTCCCTCTATAACTCTTGAACTAGTTAGAAACAATAGGAAGCGTTAAAATCAATACAACAATATCAAAATCAATATTTAACCTTGAAATAGCTATTAACTATTAACTGTCCATGGATTGAAGCCTTAAAGAACATGGTTTTCGCTTAGATGTTCAATAGCTTCATCTTAAAATTAAGCATCAACTATCCATGGAATCCAACAATTGATTAGGGGCTTTAGCTTACCAATATGATAGCTATTCAATGGAACTAAGAGATCAAAGAAAGCTTGAGTTCTTGAAGTTTCACCAATGAAGGTGCTATCTTGTGGGTTTGAGGAAGATGGCAATGGAGGTGTTTGCTTAAAATTTGAAAAAGATGGAGAAGAAAGCAAAATATGGGCTTGGTGGGTACAAGGGCACTTAAAAGGTGTTTTAAACACACATTTGCTTATTGCCTCTGGCCAACCGTGCTTACCCTCTATAAGAGGTAAGCCTTTAAAAATTATTTCGTTCTTTTCTACATTTTCCAATTTTGAGCAATAATTGGCCAACAAAGATATCATCTTTTCCCTCTCCTTTTTTCATCTTCACGTGAAGTGGGTGGCAATCTTGGAGGTGAGTCACCACTCTTTTTGGGGAATTTACGAGGGCAGTCCCTTATCTTTCCAACCTTTATACTATTGCCCCCAAACTTTCAATTTTCACAATTTAGACACCAATAGAAGTTTCAATGTATTCAATAAGGTCCTTAATCAATAATTTGACTCAATTAGAGTCCAATATCAAGGTAATTGACCACACAGTCAAGTTCAATGCAATATTTAAACCTTTTCGGTAATGGGTTTTTGATCGCCGAAACCAATTCTGACTAGACCGATTTTCGGGGTGTTACAAGGTCTATACTTAATTAAAAAAGTACATACATACGACAAAGTTTCAACACAAAACAAAATACATAAATTACATACTTAGTTTAAAATTCCAAATTTTAACATTGTTCAATATATAGCAATACACCATCAAAGTTTTCAAGAAATTTTTTTAACTAACCTAAAACAAACATAAGGTAAATGAAACTTCCATGAGTTAGTATCACAAGCCACAAAAGTTAACTCTATGACCAAATCTCCAAGGTCTTCGCTGAGTTCCTCTAAAATGAAATATAACTCATCAATCATAATTGTTTGTTGATTAAGCGTTAAATCCTTCAATCCAATATTTAAAAATAAGAAACAAGTTAGTAAAAAAATATAATGTAATACTAGAAAATTGAAGATAAAAAGAATCATGAATTATATTACAAAATAGGGTTTAGAAATTAAAAAATAATGGTGTGTAGGCTGAACTTTTAGTTGAAGGTATTTTATTTTTTAAATATATATATTTAATAATGGTTAACCTATAGGTTAACCATTTGTCAAAATTCATAACCATAACTATTAACCATCATTTTTAATAGTCCTATTAACTGAAATCGTTTAACCTTAACGGTTCAGTTAATTAACCTGTAAAATATAACTGTTATACCGGTTCACGATCATAGATCACGGTTACGGTTAATTATGCACACCCCTATCAAAGGCCCAACTCTCAGCCCAAAACGTGAAGCCCACAGCTCGAGTTAAACCGACCCACAAATTTCAAAACCAGGTTGTTACAACTCTCCCATTCTTAAAGAAAATTTCATCCTTAAAATTTACCTGATGGGAAAAGACATGGATAAAGCTACCTCATATCCTCTTCGGTCTCCTATGTAGCCTCCTCGACTCCATGGTTCCTCCATAACATCTTTACCAAAGGAAAAATAAATTAGAAAATTAAGCTATTAGTTGCCCTTCTGACGAAATCCCTCTACATTTAACATTTGTTTGTATTCATGTGCCTTTCTAACATCGTTGGAAATGTCCCTGATATACTGCTTTTTTTGTTGGCATGCATTATCGTTGCTGATGAAGAGGAGGAGGGTACCAGTGAGAGGGGGGACAATTTTACGCCAACTTGGAGTAGTGGGTGTTAAATGTCTAAAAGTACTATTTTATTCACCCTTTTTATCCATATTATTGCTAGACTTAGGCTCATATTAGTTACATTATTAGCCATTCATGCATAATTGCATTATTTCCTTGGTGGACAAGCTTGATTTTACATTTTGCTAAATTTTGTGGAAAAAGGGTGCTGTCGATAGTTGTTTTTGTGTGTGTGCAGAATCACTTGCCTAAACAAGGCTGGAACCAGTTGCTAGGGTAGTGCATGAAGGAGATACCGACACAGTTGCCAGGGCAATGCATGAAGGAGATGCCGAGCTAGTTGCCAGGGCAAGTATCGATAAGGGATAAGATGATATGGAAGTCGAAATTGATGACTAGATAAGCCCAAGATGACGTGGAGTAAAGTTAAATCCCAAAGGAGTTTGATTTCTATGAAGAGGTCAAAGAGAAATTAAATCCCAAGAAGATAGAAGAAGATCTAGAAGGAATTTAAATATAATAAAGAATTATATTCTTTTAAAGTATTTAATTCCAACTTAACTTCCTCCTCAAGAGAGACTTTGACCTAGCCATCTCCTATTTAAAGGAGACCAAGCCGTCAACTCCAAGGGAGAGCAAGGGGGAGAGTTCGATTGAGGAGAGAACAAAAGGGGAGAGATTTCGACAAAGAGGCTTCAACTATTCTTCATCTTTTTCTTTCTTGTTCGATTAGGTTTATGTTAGAAATTCTTTGTTTTGTGTTTCTTTGGAACCTAGCCATGAACTAAATCTATTTGGCTAAGGTTATTGTGTTTTGTGGTTGTGAGAAACAATTGGATTTTGTTTAGGTAATAAGAGTTTGCACTTTCAATTCAAGGTTTACTCATTCTTGGTTTTTATTCTTGTTTGCGAGTGAATTGGGAGAGGATCTCGTAACTCTATCTATTTAGAGTTAGATTCAAGAAACGAATGAGTATGGTCTTTATTCAAACTATTGGCGGTGAAGATTAATCTAGCTTACGAAAAAGTTAAGGATTTCAATGGCTAAGAGGAGCGCAAGATCGGTTGTTGTTCACCCTTGATTCACGCAGGGATGTATTGTCAAGGAATGCACAATTAGCTAGAGTTTCGACTTAGGGATAAGAAGAAACCATTGAAGAACGCTCCGCCGATCCTTGAAGTTACTGCCCAGCTGCCCAAACAGTTGCCCAGCCAACCGTCGATTAGTTGCCAAGGCAACCCCGCTGTGCAAGTGCCACGGCAACTGAGTTGCCCTTGCACCCTTTTACCAAGACGATCCAATTAGCTATCACTTCTAAACTCACGATAACCTGGCCTATTCTCTCTCTTTTGATTACATCTTGTTTTACTTATTTGCTTTCTAGTTTAGTTGTTAGTTATAACTCCTACAATCTTCTACTTGTGTTCTTTTACTTTTTACAGTGCAAGAGATTAGATTTTTGAAGTGGCACCAATCCCTGTGGAGACGATATCTTTTATACAAAAACTTGTAACGTGTACACTTGCACAATTGGGGAGCACTCAATAAGCGCAACAAGTTTTTGGCGTCGTTGTCGGGGATTGGCAATAGCAACTTTTTTTTATTTTCTTGCACTTTTTATTTTTCTTGTTTAAGATTCAAAGGGTTACCCAACTTTTTTTTTGCATTGGTATATGATCAGGGCGAGACCGATTACACCAGAATATCCCTTTGATCCAGAAATCGAACGAACCTTGCAAAGACTTAGACAAAGGTTAAGAGTAGCAATGGCTAATCAAGACAGCAATATGAATCAGGATGTTCCAGCAGAAGGAGGAGTGATTCTTGCATGAAACAGAACTATTCGAGACTATCTTGAAGAAGATCTTGAAGGACTTAATCCAGGAGTTGTCACACCTGAAATTGAAGCCGACCACTTTGAGTTTAAACCGGTGATGTTCAATATGATCAACACAATTGGTCAATTTGGCGGCTCAGCAACTGAAGATGCGCGACAACATCTTAAATCTTTCCTCGACATTTGTAATTCATTCAAAATACAAGGAGTCACGCCCGATGCTTTATGAATAAGATTATTCCCCTATTCACTGAGGGATAGGGCGAAAGCATGGTTGAATAGTATTCCTGCCGGATAAATAGAATCTTGGATCGATCTTTGTCGTGATTTCCTTGCTCAATTTAATCCTACAAATTTGACTAATAAGCTTTGTAATGAAATTACTTCTTTTCGGTAGGCAGATGATGAATCCAGGTACGAGGCTTGGGAGCGATGTAGAGAACTTCTACAGAAATGCCCCCTACACGGATTCCAGTGTGGACACATGTAACAATGTTTTACAATGCTGTGAATACGCCAACAAGGATGATGCTAGATGCCTCGGCAAACGGCATACTCCTAGATAAGTCGCCGGAGGAAGCAATGCAAATTCTAAACAGGCTTGCCAAGAATGATTATCAATTCCCATTTGCTAGAAGAGGAGGAGTTAGACGCCAAGCCACAATACATGAACTGGGATCATCAGACTCAATTTTGGCACAATTGGCAACTCTAACCAAGATGGTCCAGAACATACAGAAACCAAACAACACACAGGAGGTCAATGTAATGGATTCCTTTTGTGAGTTATGTGGTGGTAACCATAATTCTTCTGAATGTATGCAGAATTCAGAATCTAGCTTTTACGTGGGGAATTACCAATACATACAATCCAGCTTGGAAGAAGCACCCAAAATTTTCATGGAGTAATCCCAACAATGCTCTAAACCAGAATAATCAGAATGCACAAGCATCGGGATTCCAACAGAATATGCCACGACAACAGTTGCCGTAGCAACAACCAACAACCCAAATCTTATATGGCTGAGAACAGTAACTTCATAAAAAGAACTAATGCTTTTATTAATAGGACCGAGATGAGATTGCAAAACCAAGAGGCGACAATCAAATCATTGGAAAATCAAGTCGGACAATTTGATCAAAACCTAAATACTAGATCGCAAGAGAAACTGGCCATGAGAAATGTAAGGCGATCACCACTAGAAGTGTCCAACAACTTAAAGAGGCTCAAGCTCGCCCATCAAACAAAAATCCACAAAAAGAACAAGATGAACTCAGCGGCAAAGCCTCAGATCCTGAACCAGGAAATGCCGCGGCAACCAACGATAGGCACGCCACGACAACCCCAGTTGAAGATGCCTCGGCAACTCCAGTTTCCCTGGCAATGCCATCAATTAGATTCCAGACCAATGAAAGGATCGAAGAGATCTGACTTCCACCACCATTCCCACAAAGGTTGAAGCGATAAAAGCAAGAATATCAATTCAATAAGTTTCTTGATATTCTAAAGCAAGTCCATATCAACTTGCAATTGGTTGAAGCAATTGAACAAATGCCGAACTATGCCAAGTTTCTTAAAGACATTGTGTCCAAGAGAACAAGGCTAGGAGAGTTTGAAACAGTTGCCGCAACAGACGGATGCATGGCCATGTTGCACAATCGCGTGCCACCCAAGTTGAAGGATCCCGAAAGTTTCACAATACCTTGTTCCATTGGAAACCACTATGTCGGGAAAACATTATGTGACCTTGGAGCAAGCATAAACTTGATGCCTAAATCGGTTTTCCAAAATCTAGGAATCGGGAAGGCAAGACCTACAACAGTTATGCTACAGCTAGCTGACAAATCCTATGTGCATCCAGAGGGAAAAATTGAAGACATACTGGTAAAAGTTGATAAATTTATTTTTCCCGCTGACTTTATTGTTTTGGATTGTGAAGCAGATGAACATGCACCTATCATTCTCGGGAGATCCTTCCTAGCAACAGGGAGAACCTTGATCGATGTTGAAAAGGGAGAACTCACAATGAGGATGAATGACCAGCAAGTTAAACTAAATGTGTTCCAAACACTAAGGCATGCCAATGATCCGAAAGAATGCCAACGTCTTCATGCCACGATAGAGTTTGACTTCGACGAGGAATTTAGTTGCCTCGGCAACTACATTGCCGATCAAGAGGAACCTGAGGAGTATGAAAAATCGATCGATGAGGAACAACAAGAAGAGGCAAATTGGTTAGTCAATCAACCAGGTACATACTTTGAACCACTGGATTACTCAGGTAAGGAAGGTAACCTCGAAATTCCTCCATTGAACAACCACCGATTCTTGAGTTGAAACAGTTGCCAAGGCAACTAAAATATGCTTACTTGGGAACCGATAATACATTGCCTGTAATTATTTCCTCTAAGTTACAGCTTGAGCAGGAAAAGAAGCTGATCAAAATGTTGATGCTACACAAGAAGGCAATAGGGTGGACAATTGCCAACTTGAAGGGAATTAGTCCGACAGTGTGCATGCATAAGATTTTGTTGGAAGATGATCACAAACCTTCGATTGAGGCTTAAAGGAGACTGAATCATGCCATGAAAGGGGGTGTTATGAAAGAAATCATCAAGTGGCTAGACGTCGGCATCATATACCCTATCTCTAATAGTACATGGGTAAGTCTGGTACAATGTGTACCGAAAAAGGGAGGTATAACGGTGGTAAGTAATGAAAACAATGAACTCATTCCAACCAGGACTGTGACCGGTTGGAGGGTTTGTATGGATTATCGAAAGCTAAACAAAGACACTAGGAAATATCACATCCCATTACCCTTTATTGATCAAATGCTTGACCGTCTTGCAAGTAAACCCTTTTATTATTTTCTTGATGGTTATTCAGGTTACAATCAAATTGCCATAGCACTAGAAGATCAAGAAAAGATAACCTTCACATGCCCATACGGTACTTATGCTTTCCAA
This sequence comes from Hibiscus mutabilis, assembly GCA_019671005.1. Taxonomy (NCBI): domain Eukaryota; kingdom Viridiplantae; phylum Streptophyta; class Magnoliopsida; order Malvales; family Malvaceae; genus Hibiscus; species Hibiscus mutabilis. Next base: position 16,904,727 of record CM033752.1, on the reverse strand, counting down.
AAGATGCCGTTTGGATTGTGTAATGCCCCGGTAACCTTCCAAAGATGCATGATGGCACTCTTTTCAGACATGGTCGAAGAATTCCTTGAGATCTTCATGGATGATTTTTCCATTTTTGGTAATGACTTTGACAGTTGCCTCGGCAATTTAAAGAAGGTGTTGGCAAGATGTGAAAAAACCGATTTAGATCTTAATTGGGAGAAGTGCCATTTTATGGTAGATGAAGGAATAGTGCTCAGCCACAAGATTTCATCTAAGGGAATTGAAGTAGACAAAGCCAAAGTGGACGTGATCGAGAGATTACACCCACCAAGTTTGGTTAAAGGAATATGAAGCTTTCTTGGACATACAGGTTTTTACAGGAGGTTCATTCATAATTTTTCTAAAATTACTGAACCCTTGTGCAATTTTCTTCAACAGGATAAAGTCTTCAATTTTGATTATTCTTGCGCCCAAGCATTCGAAACCCTAAAGGAAAAGCTTGCCTCGACACCCATTGTTATTCCACCCGATTGGACATTACCTTTTGAGCTCATGTGTGATGCAAGTGATTTTGCGGTAGGAGCAGTCCTAGGCCAACGCACAGGTAAGACCTTTCATGTGATATACTATGCTAGTAAAACTCTTAATAGTGCTCAAGTGAAGTACACAACAACGGAGAAAGAGTTACTAGCTGTAGTTTTCGCATTTGACAAGTTTCGATCCTATTTGATTGGTACAAAGGTAATTGTTCATATGGACCATTCGGTAATTAAATATATATTTGCTAAAAAGGATGCCAAACCTCGTTTGATTCGTTGGATATTACTTTTACAAGAGTTTGACATTGAAATTAAGGACAAGAAAGGAACAGAAAATCAAGTGGCCGATCACTTATCACGCTTAGAACGTAATAGAGAGGAGGACGCAGATTTAGAGATATGCAATGCATTCCCGAATGAGCACCTGTTAGTTGCCTCGACAACCATGGATATGCATGCCTCGGTAACCCTTGATGCGCATGCCTCGGTAACTTCAGACGCGTATGCCTCGGCAACCCTTGACGTGCACGCCTTAGCAACTCCAGAAGTGTATGCCTCAGCAACCACTGATACGCACGCCTCGACAACTCCAGACGCGTATGCCTCGACAACCACTGATACGCATGACTCGGCAACCCTTGACGCGCATGCTGTGGAAACTCTAGACGCGTACTCCTCAGCAACCATGGAAGCAGTTGCCACGGTAACACATGCCTCGGCAATACCTTGGTACGTGGATTTAGTTAATTTTCTTCTTTATGGTATTTTACCTTATGGCCTTACTCACTAAGGGAAGAAGCGGTTCCCCCATGATGCTAAGCATTACTTTTGGGATGAGCCTCTTTTGTTTAAACAATGTGCAGATCAGGTTATACGCTGATGTGTCCCTGAAGAGGAGCAGCATAATGTACTCCGACAATGCCATTCTTCACCCTATGGAGGACATTTTGGAGGAACACGTACCGCGGCCAAAGTTTTGCAGTCCAATTTGTATTGGACAACACTGTACAAAGATGCCCAAGAGTTTTACAAGCAATGTGATCGTTGCGAGAGGACGGGCAATATCTCTAGACGACATGAGATGCCGCTCTAAAACATCATCGAGGTGGAATTATTCGATGTATGAGGGATCGATTTTATGGGACCTTTCCCATCTTCATTCAGCAACCTCTACATTCTACTTGTCGTCGACTACGTGTCTAAATGGGTTGAGGCAGCTACAGTTCCCACCAACGATTCCAAGACCGTGCAACGATTCTTGCAGAAAAATATATTTACACAATTTGGGATGCCGAGAGCAATTATCAGTGATGAAGGCAAGCACTTTGACAATAGACTCATCGCCAAGATGTTACAATGCTTTGGTGTATCACACAAAATTGCCACGGCATATCACCCACAAACCAATGGGCAAGCATAAATTTCCAACCGAGAATTGAAGGGTATACTCGAGAAATTTGTAAATCCCTCTAGGAAGGATTGGTTAGTAAGACTAGATGATACACTTTGGGCATATCGCACTGCATTCAAAACACCCTTAGGCATGTCTCCCTTCTGACTTGTCTATGGCAAAACATGCCATCCACCGGTGGAAATTGAACACAAGGCATATTGGGCAATCAAGACCGTGAATATAGATTGGGAAAGTGCCAGACAAAAGTGTTTGTTGGACCTCAACGGGATAGAATAATTTCGTGCACTCGCCTATAACAATGCACGGATCTACAAGGAGAAAACAAAGTAATGGCATGACAAGAAACTATTGCCGCGACAATTCATGCCAGGGTAACTAGTTCTCTTATTCAATTCTCGGCTAAAACTTTTCTCGAGAAAACTGAAATCAAAGATGGTTGGGACCATTCGAAGTTGTCAAACCGTTCTCCCATGGTGCCGTGATAATCAAGTCCATCACTGACGACCATGAATTCAAAGTCAATGGACAAAGATTGAAGCACTACAATGGTGCCCATGTGGAACGTAACAAAGAAGTGGTCACCTTAGGAGATGCATGAGCATGCTCTCCTTTTGATATTTTCTTTTTATTTTTTTTTGAACTATTTAATTTTTTTATTTTTCTTTATTAATTTTGGTTATTTTTCTTTTTAGGATAAATTTATTTATTTTCTTTAAGATTAAGACTACATCTTTCTTTCATATTTATCTAATTGTTTTTAAATTTTAGGTTTAAGAATTTCATTGAACATCTTTATTTATTTTCTTTTATTAGTTTATCTTTAATTTTAATCCTCCAATTTACCCTAAATAAACCCTACATAGCTGGCCAAACCCTTATCCTTCCCCAAATCCCCTAGCCCTCCCCTTCCCCCAATCAAAATACTTATTTTCTTTCTTTCCAATTAATCCCACCCACCATATTTACTACCTATCCTTTCTATTTAACCCATCACCCTTAACTTCCAAGAAACCTATTCCTACTTTTCATCTTGCAACTCTTTAGTTTCTTTTGCTTTCTTTTCTTTGTTTCTACTAAACTCGCAACCAAGATCATCCATGGCATCCAAAATCAAATTTTTGGTTCATCCAAGTTCCTCCAAAGAATCAAGATACAAGAAGTTTGCTACACCGGTGGTTCAAGAAAGATTTCACTCCAAGTTTGGAAGTTGAAAGATTTGCGAAGAACAAGGCTTCGAATACTCCAACTCTCATCAAGATTTCGGCCTTGAATCATTCATCTTCGAAAGGATTGCACATCAAAAGTGGAAAATCTTTTGCCATCAATCGGAACCGGGTAACATCTCATGGTTAAGAGAATTCTATGCTCACTCACCTAACCCAGATAATCCTTTTGTTTTTGTTCGTGACAAGGCTATACTCATAAGCCTTGAAAGCATCAACACCATTTACGGGCTCTACGTTGAGAAGAACGAGCATCAAGCCTTTGTTGATCAACTCACGCCCAAGCAACTCGACAATGTGCTTCAAGAACTCATTGGAATGACGGTAAATACAAGGGCACGATAAATTGCCTTCAGCTTAAACCCGAGGCAAAATTATGGAATAAGTTTGTTAAAGCTTCTTTAATGCCCACAACACACAATACCACCGTTGATACACCTCGTCTTTTGCTCATACATTCTATCTTGCATAATCGTATCAATAACACTGGAAAAATTATTTGTGATGAGATTTTTGTATGTAGCACAAAAGACAATGGTTCTCTTTTCTTCCCTTGCTTAATTTCCAATCTTTGCAAGGAGATGTATGTTCCAAGTGAGTCTACTAATGAAAAGGCCCTACCAAAGTCCGGTTGGAATTGAGCACAAATCTGAAAGCTAATGGGAGAGGCACCGATAAAATCCCTGACGCCTTCAATTGCCGTGGCAACTCCTGCCGCCTTGGCAACTCCTAATACCAAGCAACTGATGCCCGTGCAACTCGGACAGCAACCCCGAGACAACTTGAAGCACTCTTACAACCGTTGAAGAACCACCTTAGGCAAATTGAAGACCGACAACTTACATTCATACGGTACATGAAGGATAACAACAATGCCATCACCCAAGTCATCCTAGAAAAGTACCCGGACAGCCGCATGCCGTTCCCCATCTTTCCTGCTGAAATCTTTACCACGGCAACCAATGAAGTAGTTGCCACGACAACTGCAATAGATGATGCCGTGGTAACCTACATTGCGCCTGCCCAAGCAGTTGCCACGACAACCAACACTAAAGATGTCACGGCAACCAAAGCTAAAGACACCCCGACAACCACTACAAAAGCCAAAGGTAAAGCACCTATGCCCGAATCAACTCGTACTGAATCATATTCTAATTTTTTAGATTGGGATGAGTCCTCCATTGCACCAACAGAGACCGCACCAATCGAATCCTCCAAGCCCAAGCGAAAAGCCAATGACATTGATGAAGAAGACGATAAGGACAACCCCGTACAAGGATCGATTCCACCATCGGCAACAAGGAAGAAACCATCGCGTTCAAGCAAAAGAGTCAAGACACCGACCAAAAGGAAACTAATCATCCACAACGATGAACTCTCAAAGTAAGTCCTCGTTTGCATTTTACTTTTCTTTATTTTTATTTTTCTTTGTTGCATGCATTGAGGACAACGCCTCACTCGAGTTTGGGGGGATTGTTATTAGTTAGTTACCATGTTTAGTTGCATTCATCTTAAGTATTGCATTTAGGATACATAGATTGCTTGCCATGCCTTTAGTTGGAACAAGAATTGCCTAGATTTGATGAATATCCGATGATGACTTTTCTAATGTACTTAATTGATAGAACTTTTTATTTTAGGATAAACATGGAAACACTTAGAATCTTACTATGATGCTAAACTTGATGAAACACTGTTGTGGCTTGATTGATTTAAGGAATTCTAGCGAACTTAGGTTGATAGTTAAAAAAATTGGGGGATTAGAATAAAAATTGGATGAATGCTAGAGGTGCCCAAAATTGGCTCTAGTATGTGCTAAAAAATTGATCGCTAGAGGTGCCCGAAATTGGCTCTAGTATGTGCTAAAATTTGATAGCTAGAGGTGCCCGAAACTGGCTCTAGTCGAATAAATTAATTAACTTAAGAAAACTAAAAACAAAACACTAGAGGTGCTCGAACCCGGCTCTAGTTAAAACATGTTAAAAGAACCCAAGGAAGTAATTTGAAAACCTCTTGTTTGCATAGAATCTGAAAAATTAACTTGCACACAACTCCGCACACACTTACAAGCATTATAGTTTGATTCCAAGTAACTCCTAAGTTTTTCGAAAAATGAAAAGCCATTCATACTTTGTGCCACGGTTCTGAGAATTGAAATCAAGTTCAAAGCTAAGTTTGTGAAAATTGAAGTCTTGGCGGGTAATTATTAGTTTGCATTGCTTGAGGACAAGCAATAGTTCGAGTTTGGGGGTTTGTTAAGTGTCTAAAAGTACTATTTTATTCACCTTTTTTATCCATATTATTGCTAGACTTAGGCTCATATTAGTTACATTATTAGCCATTCATGCATGTTTGCATTGTTTCCTTGGTGGACAAGCTTGATTTCATATTTTGCTGAATTTTGTGGAAAAAGGGTGCTGTCGATAGTTGTTTTTGTGTGTGTTCAGAATCACTTGCCTAAACAAGGCTAGAACCAGTTGCCAGGGCAGTGCATAAAGGAGATGCCGAGCTAGTTGCCAGGGCAATGCATGAAGGAGATGCCGAGCTAGTTGCCAGGGTAATTGTCGATAAGGGATAAGATGATATGTCAGTCAAAATTGATAACTAGATAAGCCCAAGATGACGTGGAGCAAAGTTAAATCCCAAAAGAAGTTTGATTTCCATGGAGAGGTCAAAGAGAAATTAAATCTCAAGAAGATAGAAGAAGATATAGAAGGAATTTAAATATAATAAAGAATTATATTCTTTTAAAGTATTTAATTCCAACTTAACTTCTTCCTCAAGAGAGACTTTGACCTAACCATCTCCTATTTAAAGGAGACCAAGCCATCAACTCCAAGGGAGAACAAGGGGGAGAGTTCGATTGAGGTGAGAGCAAAAGGGGAGAGATTTTGACAAAGAGGCTTCAACTATTCTTCTTCTTTTTCTTTCTTGTTCGATTAGGTTTATGTGAGGAATTCTTTGTTTCGTGTTTCTTTGGAACCTACCCATGAACTAAATCTATTTGGCTAAGGTTATTGTGTTTTGTGGTTGTGAGAAAAAATTGTATTTTGCTTAGGTAATAAGAGTTTTCACTTTCAATTCAAGGTTTACTCATTCTTGGTTTTTATTCTTGTTTGCGAGTGAATTGGAGAGGATCTTGTAACTCTATCTATTTATCTAATATCGGGAGAGTTAGATTCAAGAAACGAATGAGTATGGTCATTATTCAATCTATTGATGGTGAAGATTAATCTGGCTTAGGAATAAGTTAAGGATTTCAACGGCTAAGAGGAGCGCAAAATCGGTTGTTGTTCACCCTTGATTCACACAGGGATATATTGTCAAGGCATGCAAAATTAGCTAGAGTTTCGAATTAGGGATAAGAAGAAACCATTGAAGAACGCTCCGCTGAACCTTGAAGTTGCTGCCCAGCCAGTTACCCAGGAAACCGTCGATTAGTTGCCAAGGTAACCCCGTTGCGCAAGTTGCCACAGAAACTGAGTTGCCCTTGCACCCTTTTACCAAGACGATCCAATTGGCTATCACTTCTCAACTCACGATAACCTGGCCTATTCTCTCTCTTTTTATTACATATTTTTTTACTTATTTGCTTTCTAGTTTAGTTGTTAGTTAAAACTCCTACAATCTTCTACTTGTGTTCTTTTACTTTTTACAGTGCAAGAGATTAGATTCTTGAAGTGGCACCAATCCTTGTGGAGACGATATCTTTTACATTATAACTTACGACATGTACACTTGCACAATTGCGGAGCACTCAATACGCGCAATAGTGGGCTCGTCTCTTTTGATGTGGCAAGGAGATGAATGACCATGCGAGCACGTGGGAAGTTGAAGGGTCAAATAATGGCTTCATATGACAACTGATGGGCCTCCTCGCATCTGATCTTGGATCTTCAGATCTTACCAGAACTAAGGATAGTGGTGTGGCTGTGCAATAAGGATATCAGATTAGGGTTTCCAAATGTTAATTAGGTTTTGGGCCAAACGAGTCGTATATATGTATAATAATAATATTTTTGGGTTTAAAAATTATATAAATGGATTAAACTATATTAATGGACACAATTAGTGTTTACACTCATCATTCTTTGATAGTGGGCACTCTAACTTTGGCAGGTATTTTCGTTCAGCTTCATTGTTGGCCATTTTATCTTAGTTGTTCCTTGATTGTAGACCCTTCAATATTAGGCCTTGGCTTGACTACTCGATTTTTGGGGGTGGTGCGATTCCAAGGACTCTGAAGCTGTGATCTTTAGAGTTTAACGAGGGAGGTACCACCCTACTTCTTTCTATGCTCTGCTCAGCTTTTAGGGGGATCAATATATAAAAGATTGTCGGCTTGCTGCTGACTTACAACTTTCTCTTTGCAAGGTTGATAAGGAGATATGATTGGCTCTTGCTAAAGGTGATACAACTTATTCTTAGCAGTGAGAGGAGTTAGCTGCCCGAGTGAGGGAACTTGGTGAGGCGAACAACAAAATCGCCTTAATGGATGACGGGATGGTGGCCCTGAGGGGGTAATTGTTAGAGGCTTTGGATGGTTAAAAGAGGCTAAAGAATGAGAATCAAAGGCCAGAGGATATTGCGTTATAGCTTAGTCAAAGGCCCACATGCAAAAGGAAGCATGTATAAAGCCTACTGTTAAGGCCAAGGGGAATAAGAGATCTTTGGCCCATATTCAGGAGGAAAAAGATGATCTAGAGAGAAACTTAAAGAAGAATATCCGACAGCTTCAAGCAAAGCCAAAAAGGGAAAGGACGTAAAGCGGAGGTTTTGTTACGGGGTTACGCCAGATATGCTTACAGGTATGAGCGTGACCTTTTATGTGTTGTTCAAGTGATGGTAGGGCCATTAAACTTAAGCAACTTGGACCTCCATTTCTACAGGGGTTTAACGAAGGATGGGGTCACGTTTATTATTTATAATCCCTCAGGGGAATCTTGGAAGAGTGTTCGTGCTGTGCTACTCCCTTTTGTGCGTATGAAGGCAGAAGAGGAGCCTGTCCCTTTTGTAGAGAGGAGCAACCATTCTGACGGCATGTTGGGAGGCTTTCTAATAGATATAGATGAGTAATCCTCTAGTTATTGAATCTAACTTCATGTGGTTGTATAGAACTTTTGTGATTACTTGAAATGCTATGACAATACTAGTTGACTTTTTGGTCTATTATGCTTCTATTTTCCTAGCTTTTGTGCTCTTGTAGAAATATAAGGGAGGCAGTAGAGAAGCATGTCCTTTTTGTAGAAAGGAGCCTCCATTCTGACGGCAGGTTGAGAGGTTCTCTAATAGTTGTAGATAAGTAAACCTCCGGTTGTTGAATCTACCTTCATGTGGTTGTGTAGAACTTTTGTGATTACTTGAAATGCTAATGAGAATACTTGTTTGGTCTATTATGCTTCTATTTTCCTAGCTTTTTGTGCTTTTGTAGAAATATGAGGGAAGCTCACACAGTGTCAAAATGTGATATCAAGATCTAAGAGTGTGGCTCATCCCTACACTCCCGTGCATACGGGGTGTAGAATGCGGATGTATTGCTTCATAGGAGATATTTCCCTCCCTTGTAGAAATGCACACATTTGTAATCACCATACGTTTTTTCCCTAGCGCGAAATACTGATGTCTCATATCTTTTCCTGGACACAACGGTTGGCAGGCAAGGTAATTCTATCGTCGTTGAATGGGTGCATCCTTCTTTAGGGGCATCCGTGTATTTGTAGATTCTGTGTACCTTTCTAGGTACGAAATACAGACTTTTCCACCTTTGTAGGATTGCAGTATTCATAGTGTTAGTAGGATGGAGACATCTTCATCATGAGGCATCTCATACCCTTGAATAGACTGTCATACATAGGGGCTGAGGCATCTCACACCCTTGTTGAATCGAGCGCTAAAGAATAGAGTTTCTCCCAACACTCTTGTAGCATCGAGCGTTCTGGGCTGAGGAATCTTGCACCCTTGTTGAATCGAGCGCTAAAGAGTGGAGTTTTTCCCAACACTCTTGTAGCATCGAGCATTGTGAGATAAGGCATCTCTTATTATGCTCTCGGAGGGTTTCTTCTAAGAAGCGCGAAGGCATCCCACTAGGGCAACCGTGATACTGTAGCTTTGTGTGCCTTTCTTGGCACGAAACACATGCTTCTCCATTTTATATAGAATCGTAATGTGTATGGTGTTGGTGAGACAGAGGTATCTCCTTCAAGAGGCATCTCATACCCTTAGAGAGACTGCCATATACAGGGTTAGGCATCTCGCACCCTTGTAGATTCAAACACTAAGGAGTGTAGCATTTCTCAACACTCTTGTACACTGAGCATTGTGGGTGGAGGTATCTCCTATTATGCTCTCGGAAGGTTTCTTCTAAGAAGCGCGAAGGAATTCTTTTTAGTAGAACTCGTGTATTTCTAGAATGGTATGTGTAGATATCTCTCTCAGAAGGCAGATACCGATATAAGCTTTCCTTTCCTTGCAGAATTGCAATGCCATGAGCATTGATGAAACATGGGTATTCTATATATTTGTAGGATCAGTAGAGAGTTGGGGTCTGATTATAACCCTTGGAGAGACAGACACAGATAGTTCAAAGCCATGTTTGGAGTATGTGAGGACCGAAATGGTCTGTTGAGATTATCTTTCTGCTTTAGCATCACCCACAGATCGTGGTAGAGCTATTTTCCCGCTCTTTATAGAAACAATCAAAATGCGGAGATGATATGTGGGCGTAGGGAAGCCCAAAATATGTAATGTAAACATGTGGAGGAATACACAATTATTCATTTGAGTAATGCTTTTGAATTTCCTTTAGGATTGCACCAAGTTCTTAAGGTGTTTGAATAAAGTGAGTTTCCCCAATACTTGAAAGTTTGGAAGGGATTATTTGTGAGAGAGACATTTGTAGAACATTTATTGTAGCACAAGTTCTACTTTTATTCCATTTGTTCGGGGGATGGTCCTCCATGCTTTCTTTAATCCTGCAAAAATAGGCAGCTAAGGAGTGAAGGTTACCTATAATTCATGTGTTTTTACACTTACTCATGCAGGATATTTACCCCGGAGGTATCCCAAATAAAATTACACTAATGGTGAGCACTGGATACAAGGGGGTCATCGGTTGTGGGCGCTCTTGGTGTGTGCTATCTTCATTATTGCTTATATGCTCACCTTGGGGTCTTCTTGCATTCTCTTTGAAAGCTTCGAGCACTTTTACGAGAGGTTCCCAGGGCTCTCTACGCGGGTTTACTCCTATCACGACCATCGTAATAGTATCCTGAGGTGGCGAGAGAGGCTCCCGGATTTTGCAAATAAGGCGTGGTTGCTGCCTTATAGGCTCACGCTTTTGCTAAGTAGCCACTCATCATCAGTACTTGGAAGGGTCAGTACCATCCTACCGTCCCACGGTGTAGCCTCTGGCTATTGATGGTGAAATATTGCTATCTCGTTCTACTTGCTTCCTTCTCTTTCATAGCTAAGACTTCACGACTGATTCTCTTGGTCGAAAAGTGGTCCATGCTCACTAGACCAATTGTTGATGTCAATTTTGGGTGACACTAAATAAAGAGGTGATGATGGTGGCCAGAGGAATGAGATGGGGCAATGGTGGGTGGTTCACTTGTCATGGGACATATGGAGAGCCATAGTAGGCGTTGGTCGTATGCAGAATCTGTCAGTTCACCCATGGTTGACTTGGGGTCGAGAGCTGCGAACAATGTAGAAGGGGTGGTCAGAACTATATTGTAGAGGAAAGGAAGAATAAGAGTGGTCGGAGTAATGGTAGGTTGTAGAATAATCAAATCATCCATTTTTCTTTAGTTTTAGGGGTATTTATATCCTCTTCGAGATGTGTGAGTTGTGTGATGTTTGACAAGACCTTGCCGGGCCTAGTGATGCTTACTGATGGCCCTGGCAGGTGTTAGCTTCGCTTCCAGACTATAGCCTCAATCGAACTTATGGTTGTCTTATCGCGGCACGGTGGCCGAGAGTTGGAGCCTCCAAAGGTTGATGGGTCTGGAGGCCTAGAAGATGTCCGAAGGAGGAGCTTCGGGCTCCATGATGGTTGAAGCATGACGTGGAGACGGGACTTGGTGGTTCACTCGTCGCAGGAATGGCAGAGAGCCGCAACAATTTTCTGGAAGTGTTTGGCAGAGGTACACCAATTTTGAAATATGATTAGTTGTTTGCTGAGTTCATGAGTAATTAATATTTATTTAAAAATTGTTAAAAAATTAGTGGTGTGTTGTATAGCGTTAGTGATGTGTAATGTTGTGTGTCGTCTGTTCTAAAATTTTTTAATATTAAAATAATGTAGTAAAGGTTAAAAGAATATAACAAATTTTAAATTAACATATTATTATTGAACTAATATATTAAATTAATATGATAATATTTTTATTTATTTATATTAAATATAATGAACGTAATTTCACTGCAAAATCTAATTCGTCCACTACATAGTGATATTGTTAATTCCTTCTTTCGATATTGAAATGCTACACGATATTGTCTTTTTTGGAAACAATAGCAGATTAAATATATTACTTGTGTTTAGGGGTGTGAAAAAAAATTGATTTAAGTGATCTGATTTGTTTATCCGATGATTCAGTTTAAAAATATAGATATATAATTCGATTTTTATTTTTGAATACTTTGGATCAGATAGCTAGAAAAATGGATAATCGAATCCGATACAAATCGTTTTACTTGGTGCATGCCTCTCTAATCTACAGTCTCTAACGTGCGGTATTTTTTTTTTCATGCGTAAGTCAGATTTTTTTGAATAGCGTGCGTAGGTCATAAGTAAAGTGAGGGGGATTTGTTGGCAACAACTCATTGTAAGTTTTTGCACATTTACTTGTTTTGTAAAATATTCTCCTCTCGTCTTTAATTGAGGCATGTGCTAGGTTTGATCTAACGTTGAAAGTGTCCATTTTGGTGATTTGTTAGCTATATGCATGATTAAAATTTATCTCTCGGATAATTGTTCAATGAGAAATGGTTATTGAATTATTAATGATGACATGATTCCAAGGCGATTGAAATGCATGTGTAATCGAATTGAATCTTTAAATGCATCATATTTATTAAACTTGATTGAAATTTTGTTATATCGTATTAGAAATACTATAAAAATAAATTTTAAACAAAATTGATTTCAAACATTTTTTAATTAATTAATTAATACATTATTTATTTGAATATATTAAGAATTGAATTTGAATTTTGTTTCAAACTAAGTAATATACTTTGGACATTCTTTTTAATTAGGGCAAATGATAAAAAAATAATTACTCGTATTTTCTTGATATAAATTAGTGGACATCCTTGCAAATAGTTTCATAATCCTTGAAAATTTATTGAAATATTAAGATTTCAATTGTAGTGTTTAGGTTTGTTGGTGTTGTTTTTGGGCGACACCAGACAAGGAGGTGGAGACGATGGCCGAAGGTAGAATTGGTGCTTCACCAGCCATAGGACGGGAGGAAAGCCACAATGAAAGGTGGTTGACTGTAGAATCGGGTGGTTCACCCCTGGTTGGCTTGGGGCTAAGAGCTGCAATTAGTGTAGAATGGGTGGTCGAAGTCATGTAGTAGAGATGAAGATTGATCTTAGGAGAGTTTCCCCCTTTATCTTCAGTCTTGGGGGTATTTATATCCCCTTGGTGTTTGATGGTTGTCGAATAGTGGTACACTTTAGAGCAAGTATACTCGTTGGATCAAGTAATAAAGTGATAAGTAGAGTGTCAAACCTACGAGGATTGGATCAATAACTACGTTCTTATGCTTAAGAATGTGTTTGCAAGTAATGGTTGTTGTTGATTTATTAAAACTAAAACATTTAAAACAAAAGCTAGCTATGATTAAGATGAAACAACTGCGGCAATTAACAGATAATTATGGAAGCTGGGATGATTGCTAAGGATATATGCTTGATTACTTATTACAATGCTATAGCAATTGGCGATACATGTCTGCGTAAACCATTGAGATCTTTATCTACTTGACAAGATTTCTAAGGAACTTTTGACATTCTCGATGCATAAAAGTTAATAATATTGAAGTTAAGGTAATACACGTCTGCGTGAACCCTAACAAACCTATTATTTGTTTGAGAACCCCTTTTAGTCATCAAATGTTACGCCCCAATTATAGGCCTAGAAAATTATAGGGTTGGATTAGACAGTTTGAACGGGGTTACTAGTTCGACTAACTTCGGGAAATAAATTCAAACAAAGGGTTTTTGGCTAAAATAAAATATGAAAAAAATATTCTAAAATGTTTAATAGGTGTTTTGAACATAAATGATTTGACAATTTGGAAAAATTAATTTGGATTAATGGACATTTTGGGTTAGTGACCAAAATGTAAAGATTTCAAAACTGTTTTAGTGACTAAATCATAAAAGGGTCAAAACTTAGAACTTTTAAGGAGCTATTAATTCCACTTGGTTTTAATCAGAATTTTTCCTTAATTTTTGCTATTTTAAAGTGATTTTTAAATAAATTAAAGATGGGATAAAAAGGTTTTAATTAGTTTTGATTTAATTAGCTAAAATGTTTTCATACGTAACTACTTTTCTCCAAAAAATTTCTCTCAAATTCTCAGCAACCAAACTACTTTTTTCTCTCTAAAAATCTTAGGAATCAACCTTTTTAACTCTACTTTTGATTTTAGAAAAGGATTCCCTTGTTTCTATGTCAATCTTCTACTTCAATTTTGGAGGATTTCATCTAAATCAACCCAATTAAGGACGGAGTCTACAATTAGAGGTGATTTTCATTTCTCCCCTCTAAACAAAGGTTCTTTACTGAAATTCCCAAGTTCTTGATCCTTTGTAATTGATTTGATATGTTTTGATGATTAAATCTAGAATTAGAGGTTTAATGTTGATTTAATTAAGAACTGGATTGATTTTTATTATGGATCTAAATTATTGAGATATTGATTGATTTAGATTACATTTAAAACATATTTTAATGTGATGTGATTTTCAAAAGAAATTTCAAAACCAATTGAATTGCTAATTTTTTGGGTTGAAAATAATTAGATTTTGAGGTGTTTGTAGTGTTCTAAGTTAATGGAGGTATAAGATGGGTTTAGCAATGTTTTTAGTTGTTAATTTATGATGTTAGGGTGATCAAATTGTTAGGTTATGGCTGGGCTTAGTTTAAGTGAAGATTTGTGCAGATTTTGGTTGTTTTCGAAAGGCGATTGGTGGTGTCTGGATGTGTGTTGTGGGAGATTGATATTGCTGGGATTTTAGATGCATAATGATGCAATAATCCTCTGCTATTATGTGGATAAAACAGGGGAGATCAATCTGGTATCGATTGGTGAAGAGTTGGAGTTTTTGAAAGCTTGATTTCACATCGGCGAGGAAAGCGTTGCGTTGTCAGTGAGTGGAACTGTGTTTTGAAGCTCTTAAAGGTTTGAAAAGTTATATTGGGAGTTTAATCTATGCCTACCAACCTTGGTTAAACTCGGAAGTAAGTAAATGGCAATTTTCTCAATCTTTCGGTTTTGGTCCATATTGTTTAAGCATATGATTTGATGTCAAGCATGTTTTGTTATATATTGTTTTATACATGATTTTCCATATGAAATGTTTTGCAAATGATATTATATGTGGATGCCTATGAGACTTGGCAAATGTTTTTCAAAAAAGAAAATGCATGTTGGTTGATAAACATGGTTTCTGCAAAGGTAAATGGTTTGAATAATGCATATGGAAAAATAGTGAGGTAACATGGTTGAAAATATATATTGGCTAAGTGACAATGAATAAAATGTTATCGGATATAGTTGGCATGCCACAGAGTTTAAAGTGTAATATAATAAGTTGCCTCATGGTTCATTGAGGGTGTGGGATACCACCGTGTTTTTCTCTAACCATTGAGAATCACAACCGTCGAGGAGTGGGATGCCACTGTATTTTTCTCCAGTTGGTGGATATAAAGGTGTCTTTAAAGGAACCACCACAGAAATCCGAGTATCTGATGTGTTTTCTTAAAAGTGCTATGATATGGTTTTGGTCACTCTAATGCCAATATATGAAATAATGTATCATGATGAGATTAAAAGGTTTGTACCTTGTGATATGTGTTTATTATGCTCTTTAAGCTAAGCAATGAGATGATTATGCATAAGGATGCTTAAATTGAGGTTTGCATAAGGAAGCTATGCTTGGAATCCATGATACATGATTATGCTTATGAGTTTGGTTGATTGTTTTAAGCTATAATTTAATTGGCATGCATGTAACCTGATTAATTAAGGCTTGGTAACCTCATATTTAAGTAAGTCCTCACAGTTTTCTGCATTTGCAATTTGGTCCCTAAATCACAATTACGCTCATTCAGATGTTAATTCGACACTCGATTCAATCAAGAATTTAACTTCTGCCAGTATGCTCACTTTAGGAATTAGATATGCATCTAGACAAGATAAAAAGAAAAAATTGGACCTAGTTTGAGTAAATTATTTTGGGTTTGTTACGGCAAACCCAATGTAGTTCGCTCTATTCGGCCTGGAGTCTCGGCCGGGTCGAGGGGGTTACATTTGGTGGTATTATAGTCAGGTTATGATTTTTGAGAGTTGGTTGTGTTTGACGAATAATGATTGCAATGCACAGTGTATGATTATATGATTTTTTTTCTTTGATGGGGTCTAATATCGAGGACACATTGCTTTATTGCTACAAGTACAAAGAGATTTGTTTTAAAATACAGGTTATCTTGGATCCTTGCTTAATGTTCGCCTAAATATGCATATGGTATTTTCATGTTGTAGATTCTTGTTTTTGAATATGGGAGCAAGATGAAAGACTTGAGCTAATATGACTAGTGTCGGGGATGGGCATAATAATGAATTACTATCTCCTTCACCAATTCCTCTTGTTGGTGCTGGAATCGAAGGTGGTATGCCTCAGGCACCGTAAGGGCTGGTTTTTAGTGATATGATGCCGTTAATCCAGGTTATGACTAGAGCGTTTCAATGGCTGGAGTGCAAGCACCTGCATTAGCACATATAGCAGTTGCTAATCTTGGACTTACATTATAACGTCTACGTAGCTTGAGAGGTATTGAGTTTAGGGGTTTGGCAACCGAAGCTGTAATCTTGGACTTACAAGCGTCCGCATACTCTATTTGCTTCAGAGATATGCCTATAACTGGTGGATTATCGCTACTTTGGGCATGGCACCTGCAGATATAACGTGGAAGTTCTTCTGTGCTGCATTCCAAAAGAATTTTTTGGGTTCTCAATACCAGGATGAAAAAAAGTGTGAGTTCATTGCGTTGGTTTAGGGTAACATGTCTATTTCAGAATACAATGTTTAGTTTGTCTGATTGAGCTACACTTAAACTGGTTCCCAATGATCGTCAGCGATGTGATTATTTCCAATATGGGCTGATCAAAAAGGTGAAGACCTATACGCTGGCTTCAGATTATAGTAATTTTGATGTCTTGGTTACCCGAGCCAAGAACATTGAACAAAATTTGGGTTTATCCTCTCGTTCGGGGAGTTTTAGCTTTGGTAAGAGGGTTGCTAAATTGGATGCTGGTGGGGGTCGATACAAGAGGAATCGAGATAGACAGTATCGACCAGATCATAGACAACACGGTAGAGGTAACGTTGTTCAGGGACATAATGCTTAGAACACCTATGGTAGGACGCCTGAGTATAGGTGTTGTGGGAAACATCATTCAGTAGAGTGTTGGGTGTCATAGGGTGGTTGCTAGAATTGTGGTTCTCGGGATCACATGCAGCGTGATTATCCTCAATTGGCAAAAGACGGTCAAGCTCATATGGCAGCAGTTATTGCACCATCTAGGGGTCATGGTCATAGACGTGGTAATTACCAGCATAGGGAGGAAGCTCAGAGGATTGTTGCTCAAACCGTGGCTGTGCAACTTGAGGGAGGAGGATCTGCGAGGATATATGTGCATTGCGAGGGAAGGAGTGACATAGATGTGATTGCAGGTACTTTTACTTTGCAATCTATGTCATTACTTTCTTTGGTAGATTTTGGTTTTACGTATTCATATATCTTGCGCGAACATGTACATTTGCTTTATTCTTGTAGAAGTGTTAAGTGTGGGTATGCAAGTAACCAGTTCTTTCAGAGAGATAGTTGTTGTTAGGAGATTGTATAGGAGATGTCCTTTAATGGTTCAAAGTCATGTGTTTGTGGTTGATATGATAGAGTTTTCGTTCTATGGTTTTGATGTGATTCTGGGTTTGGACTGGTTGACCGAGCATAGGGCTGTGGTTGATGTTGAAACCAAGCGAGTTTTGTTGAAACTTGTTGATGATTACGAAGTGGTGGTTGTGGGTGAGAATGTTAAATTCTTATCCAATGTTGTTTAGGCTTTGGAAGCGCAGAAGTTGCTAGAGTTTGGGTGTCAAGCATATCTAGCCTATGTTATGAACCTGAATATGAAAGAGGTGTGTGTTCAGGATATACGTACCATTTGTAATTTTTAGGGGCATTTTTAGAAGAGTTACCAGGTTTGCCACCAGATAGAGAGGTAGAGTTTAGTATTGAGATGTATGCGGTTATGGCTCCAGTTTCTATTGCTCTATATCGTATGGAACCTAAAGAGTTGAAGGAATTGAAAATGCAACTCCAGGAGTTGTTAGATCGTGGTTTTATCTGACCTAGTGTTTTGCCATGGGTAGCATTGATGTTGTTCATGAAAAAGAATGATGGAACTATGAGGATGTGCATTGATTATCAGCAACTAAACAAGTTGATGATTAAGAATAAGTATCATTTTTTGTGAATTGATGATTTGTTCAATTAATTCTGGGGTGCTATGGCATTTTCTAATATTGATTTGAGATTCGACTATTATCACTTGAAGGTTAAGGATGTGGATGTGTCGAAAACTACTTTTCACACTAGATACGAGCATTATGAGTTTTTGGTGATGCCATTTGGGTTGACTAATGCACCCGTCGCTTTCATAGACAAGATGAATCAGGTATTTCATTAATACTTGGATCAATTTGTATGGCGTTCATTGATGATATTCTCGTGTACTCTCGTATCGAGGAGGATCATGATTGGCATTTGCGGATGGTGTTGCAGCATTATTGGATAATCAATTATATGCTAAGTTGAGCAAGCGTGAGTTTTGGATTAAAGAAGTGGTTTTTCTTGGTCATGTTGTTTCGGCGGAAGATATCCATGTGGATTCGTAGAAGATTGAGGCGGTAGTGAATTGGAAGCAACCTAAGTCGATGATAGAGGTTCTTAGTTTCTTGGGATTGGCAGGTTATTATTGATGTTTTGTAGATGGTTTTTCAAAGATTGCTGCCCCTTTAACCAAGTTGCTACAACGGGATGTTCGTTTTGAGTGGACGGGGGGGGAGACAACAAGCTTTTGAGAAGTTAAAGGAAGTTTTGATGCAAGCTCCAATCTTGATTCAACCTGAGTCGGGAAAAGATTTTGTGGTCTATAATGATGCATCGTATGTTGTTTGGGGGTGCATTTTGATGCAAGGCGGTAAGGTTGTGGCTTATGCATCTAGGCGATTGAAGGTGCACGAACGCAATTATCGTACACATGATTTAGAGCTTGCTGCGGTGGTTTTTGCTATGAAGATTTGGAGACATTATCTTTATGGCTAGAAATATCTTGTTTATACAGATCATAAGAGTTTGAAATATTTGATGTCGCAAAAGGAGTTGAATCTTAGGCAACGTAGGTAGTTGGAGTTGCTTAAGGATTATGATTTGACGATCGAATATCATTCAAGGAAGGCTATTGTTGTGGCTGATGCCTAGAGTAGAAAGGTGGCGATGGAGTTAAGGGCGATGTTTGCGAGGTTGAGCGTGACGCGAGATGCAGGTTTGTTGGCTGAGTTGCAAGTTAAACCGTCGCTGTCACAAATGATTAAGGAAAAACAATCGTATGATAGTTCATTGGTTCCACATGTTAAGCACATTATGGAGGGAAATCTGATGGATTTTTGTTTTAATGAAGATGGTGTTTATGTTTCAAGAATCATATAGTGGTGCTGGACGATGTCAAGTTGAGGCATACTATTTTGACTGAGGCTCACTCTAGTCCTTTTTCTATGCATTCGGGAAGTACAAAGATGTACCAAGATTTGAAGGATGATTATTATTGGGTTGGTTTGAAAAAGGATGTAGAGGATTATGTTGATCGTTGTATGCAGGTTAAAGCTGAACATCAATTTCCTTCTGGATTGTTGCAACCAATGCATATTTCATATTTGAAATGAGAGAGAATAACAACGGATTTTGTGTCAGGTTTACCTTTGGCACCGTCAAGGAAGAATTCTATTTGGGTAATTGTGGATCGATTTACGAAGTGTGCATATTTTCTGGCAGTGCATACGACGTATACGTTAGATAAGTTGGCAGATTTATATATTGTTGAGATTGTAAGATTGCACTGGGTGCCTAAGTCGATCATATCGGATCAGGATCCATGTTTCACGGCAAGGTTTTGGGAAAGTTTGCGTAGTGCATTGGATTCACCGCTGAATTTTAGTACTTCGTATCATCTTTAGACGGATGGCTAGTCTGAACGTATTATCCAAACCTTGGAGGATATGTTGCGGTGTTGCATTATTGATTTCCAAGGGCCTTGGGAGAAGCAATTATCGTTGGTTGAATTTGCTTATAACAACAGTTATCAGGCGAGCACTTAGATGGCTCCGTATAAGGCTTTGCATGGTAGAAGTTGTCGCGCACCACTTTGTTGGGATGCGGCTAGTGAGAAATACGTGTCTATGCCTGATGTACTAAAAGATACTAATGAGAAAGTGAAGCTTATTAGTGACCAGCTGAAAGTGGCTTTAGATTAGCAGAAATCTTATGCAAATTTGAAGCATAAGGAAGTTGAGTATGCAGTTGGTGATAAAGTGTTTCTAAAGGTCTCGCCTTGGAAGAAGGTGATGAGGTTTGGACGTAAAGGTAAGTTGAGTCTGAGGTTAATTGGACCTTATGAGGTGTTGGAATGCGTTGGTCTAGTAGCTTATAGATTGAGGTTGCCTACAGAGTTGGAAAAGGTACATGACGTTTTCCATGTATCGATGCTTCGGAGGTATAGATCAGACCCATCACATATGATGCCTGTTGAGGAGATTAAGTTGTGTCAGAACTTGACCTTTGACGAGGAACCGATGAAAATCATGGACAATGGCAATAAATTTCTCTGTAGAAAGATGATTTAGCTTGTAAAAGTGTTGTGGCAACATCGAAGTGTCAAAGAGGCCACGTGGGAAAGTAAGGAGGACATGGATAAGTAGTTTCCTCACCTTCTTCCTTGAGGTAAATTTCGAGGATGAAATTTCTTAAGTGGGGGAGAGTTGTAACACTCCGATTTTGGGCCTAGAAGATTAGAGGGTTGGATTAGACGGTTCGGATGAACCGGGTTAGCTAGTTCGACTAGTTTCGGGAAATAAATTCAAACAAATGGTTTTTGGATAAAATAAAATATGCAAAAATATCCTAAAACGTTTAATGGGTGTTTTGAACATAAATGAATTTTCAATTTGGCAAAATTAATTCGGATTAATTGGCATTTTGGGTTAGTGACCAAAATTTAAAGATTTCGAAACTATTTTAGTGACTAAATCGTAAAAGGATCAAAACTTAGAATCTTTAAGGAGATATTAAATCCACTTGGTTTTAATCAGACTTTTTCCTTAATTTTGGCTATTTTAAAGTGATTTATAAATGATTTAATAAATGGGAAAAAAGGTTTTAATTAGTTTTGATTTAATTAGCCAAAATGTTTTCTTATGTAACTACTTTTCTCCAAACTTTTTTTCCTCAAATTCTCGGCAACCAAACTACTATTTTCTCACTAAAAATCTTAGGAATCAACCTTTTTAACTCTACTTTTGATTTCAACAATGTATTCCTTTGTTTCTATGCCAATCTTCTACTTCAATTTTGGAGGATTTCTTCTAAATCAAGCCAATTAAGGAGGGAGTCTACAATTAGAGGTGATGTTCGTTTCTATCCTCTAAACAAAGGTTCTTTACTGAAATTCTGAAGTTCTTGATTTGTAATTGATTTTTGATATGTTTTGATGATTAACTCAAGAATTAGAGATGTTTGTAGTGTTCTGAGTTTGTTGGAGGTATAAGGTTGGTTTAGCAATGTTTTTAGTTGTTAATTGATGATGTTAGGGTGATCAAATCGTTAGGTTATGGCTGGGCTTAGTTTGAGTGAAGATTTGTGTAGATTTTGGTTGTTTTCAGAAGGCGTTTGGTGGTGTTTGGATGTGTGTTGTGGGGGATTGATATTGCTGGGATTTTAGATGCATAATGATGCAATAATCCACTGTTATTATGAGGATAAAATAGGGGAGATCAATCCAGTATTGATTGGTGAAGAATTGGAGTTGTTGAAAACTTGATTTCGTATCGGCAAGGAAAGTATTGCATTATCGGTGAGTGGGACAGTGTTTTTGTAACACCCTTTTCCCGTATCCATCATTGAATACGAGATAGAGATGTCACAAAACATTTGTAAAATCATCTATATTTATAATTCGGTAAAAATTTATTTTAGTAAAAAATATATATTACAATTTAGTCTTTATTTACAAATCTAAACTTTATATTTTCGTCTTCAAATCAGGTTTAATTTCAAGCAGCAACTTATCAATTTAGTTCGACTTTATAGAATTAGTAAAACTGCCTAAAAACTGTATGATTTAAAAATCTATCAGAGCAGGCATAGCATTTTAATATACATGCCAACTAGTAATTATAAAATAGTATCAAAAGATATCTTACTGATACTGGTGTACATGTTATTGATTGATGATGTCTGTTTATGCTCCTTTCTCTAACCATTTCTTCTTTCCTACGTGTGAGACAATAACGTGTTAAGTAATTACTTAGCGAGGCAATAATTCATATTCAAATGCAATTTGACATAAATATCAATGTAAATAAATAATAATGCATATGATCATTGTACCATGTCATGCTCGTCAACATAAATAAATATGTAACAACATATATGAATATCAAAGTGATAAGATTAGATCTTACCAATTACCGTTTCCATTTCCATCCATAAGCTTTCAATGCTTACCAATACCTTTTTCATTTCTATCTGTAAGCTTTCAAACTTATGATTCTATTTCTTTGGTTCATTTCAATTTACTTAGCCCAAGGTATCAAATTAAGAGATTCTATGTACACGGGTCATCCTCCCTATACTTACTTGAGTATAGTATATTATTGCACTCTACCAGGAGTGTTTAGCACCGAATTGCTTCGGTATACTTACCGGAGTATACCCTTAATAAAATTTGCACTTTACCTGAAGTTCTTAGAATATTTATACATCTGTTTATGACTCTATGGATATCCAACTATACCTTTGAATCTCTATGCCATACATTGGGCTTTATATCATCAATCTATCTCATCATTGGCAATATATATCAATATATATCAACATTGGGCAGTTCATATCCGAAATAACATTTCAATTTCATCAATGTAAGTAATCAAATGATCAATGCATTTTATTTCTCAAATCTTGACATATTCATATTATATTAATCATATATTCAATGACATAAATATCAATGTATTATGATATGCATGCAATTGCACTCACCCGTGCCATTTAGTATCTTGCCTCACTAAGCTTACTCATTAATCATTTCATTTCCTTGAATATTTGTACCTTCCCCAGTATTTCTTGCAACTGTAGAAATTAATCGAATATACTTACTACTATACACTTACTTAATTCGAGTCTAACATTGCCAAATAAAACACTAGTGATTACCATATATCTCATTTCGGGTCCTTAGTGACCATTTTGAACATTTGGCAAACTATTCCTACCTTAATGCTCTAATTATTCCATTTAAATCCTTTACTTTCTCATTCTTGCCAAAGTGGTCCTTTTTCATCAATCCAAGCTAATTTGATCATGTTTTCAACAATTACTCCTCAATCACACCTTAATTTAAAATTTCCAAAATCATCCTTTTAATTCTTTCAAGTTGCCGAATATGTCCTCAAGCTTTTCAAAATTTTAATTTTGGTCCAAAATGCTAAAATAAGCTTTTAACATCACAATTTCATCATTTTCACCACCAAAAATAATTTTTAACAAATAAAACCTTAATTTATTGAAAATGCCAAAATAGTCCTCAACATTTCTAAAGTATAAAATTTGGTCCTAAATTGTCAATTCAAGCTTGAAACATCATTTTCTATTCATTTCATCATCAATTAAATTTTAACAATTTAATCCCAAATTTTCCTCAATTTTTCAAATTAGTCCCTAAAGGGAATTTAACCTTCAAACATTAAAATTGAACTTCCATCATCAATATAATACTTCAAACATCAAAACCTAACCATTTTCATCCTTGATTCTCAAAACTCTAACAAAACCCTAAATTCAAGATTAGGGTTTATAACTTCCAACATAGAATTAACTTGATTTCAAGCTTGTTTTCATCACAGCTAAGCTTGATTCATCATCTACTACTTGAATTAAATCAATTTTCCATGAAACCTTAATTTCTCTCTCTTCAAACCCTAATCCAAAACTTCATAATTTCATGAAATATTACCATCAAAATGAAGAGCAAATCACTTTACCTTAAACAACCTTGCTTGAATTCTTGATCAAAAGTCTTGAAAATAGCTTGAGAAATTTTTTGCAATTTTTCTCCCAAATTTCCTCTTGGTTTCGAAAACACAAGAAGAAGATGAACTAAATTGTTCATCTTTCTTTGACTATTAAAATCCATTAATAAATAAGAAAATGCCACATGTTTCTTTAAAAATGAATTTTAAATTCATTTTTCACTCTTTCCAAAATTACCCCTCTAACTAAATCAAATTTACAACCTAGTTCAAAATTTTGCCATCCCATTACATTTGAACTAGGTTGGTTCCAATCCAACCGGCCACCATCATTAAATAATCGTAAAATATCATTTATGATTTTTGTTCGATCTAATTTCCTGATTTTTACCTTCTACGATTTTTTCGTTATCGAACTATCAACTCTAATTCAGGAATCACATATTTGCCTAATTTCATAAATAGATCCATACTTTCATACAAAATCCTCCACTTTAATTATCCGAAATCTCTATCAGGTAACATCTTTCTTGAAAATCCTCCATTAAGCATTTATATGAATCTTTCCTACTTCTTCTGAGTCCTTTTTACTAATCAAAATACTGCTATGTGACACTTCCCAGTAGGTCACCCAAGCATTTCTCCAATCTGAGCACGCTTAACCACTTTCGTCGATCAAAATTCAATATTTTCTACTGCACTCTAAGTTTCAAATTTATTACCAAAATCCTTATTATGATCGAATTTATCCTTATACTGAATAAAAATCATTCTTGACAAATTTACACTTAGGTCCCTAAACTTTTACTAACTTTTCATTTTAGGCACTAAGTTTTATCTTTTGCCATTTTAGTCACTAAGTTAGCCTTATGCCAAAACCTTAGTACTAAATGACCCTTGTATAACTTAGCATGATTTTCTGGGTATTACAGTTTTGAAGCTCTTAAAGGTTTGAAAAGTTAGCTTGGGAGTTTATTCTAAGCCTACCAAGCTTGGTTAAACTCGAAAGTAAGTAAATGACAATTTTCTTAATCTCTCAATTTTGGTCCATATTGTTTAAGCATATGATTTGATGTCAAGCATGTTTTTTTATCTACTATTTTATACATGATTTTCCATAAGAAATGCTTTGCAAATGATATTATATGTGGATGCCTATGAGACTTGGCAAATGATTTCCGGAAAAGGAAATGCATGTTGGTTGATAAACATGGTTTCTGCACAGGTAAATGGTTTGAATAATGCATATGGAAAACTATGGGGGTAATATGATTGAAAATATATATTGGCTAAGTGACAATGAATAAAATGTTATCGGATATAGTTGGCATGCCATAGGGTTTAAAGTGCAATAGAATAAGTTGCCTCATGGTTCGTTGAGGGTGTGGGATGCCACCATGTTTTTCTCTGACCATTGAGAATCGCAACCGTCGAGAAGTGGAATGCCACTATATTTTTCTCCGATTGGTGGATATAAAGGTGTGTTTAAAGGAACCACCACGAAAATCTGAGTATCCGATGTGTTTTCTTAAAAGTTCTATGATATGGTTTTGGTCACTCTAATGCCAATATATGAAATAATGTATCGCGATGGGATTAAAAGGTTTTTACCTTGTGATAAGTGTTTATGATGCTCTTTAAGCTATGCAATGAGATGATTATGCATAAGGAAGCTTAAATTGAGGTTTGCATACGAAAGCCATGCTTGGAATCCATGATACATAATTATGCTTATGTGTTTGGTTGATAATTTTAAGCTAAAATTTATCCGGAATGCATGTAACCTGATTAATTAAGGTTTGCTAACCTCATATTTAAGTAAGTCCTCACAGTTTTCCAGATTTGCAATTTGGTCCCTAATTTGCAATTACGCTCAATCGGATGTCAATTCGATGCCCAATTCAATCGAGAATTTAACCGCTATAGTATGCTCACCTTAGGAATTAAATATGCATCTAGACAAGATAAAAAGAAAAAATGGACCTAGTTTAAGTAAATCATTTTGGGTTTGTTTTGCCAAACCCAATGTCATTTTCTCGGTTCGGTCTGGCGTCTAGGCTGGGTCGAGAGGTTACATTGAAACCTTAAACTTATGTCTAAGCTGGATTAAGACTAAGTTAACAACTTAGCCCCACTATTTACATTTGTATAACCTAACTCTCTTGATATTAAGCCACAGATCAATAGTTAAAAGGCCTATCTCGATAGCTCTTATAATAACTACGCATGAAGAACAATGAACAAAATAGATAAAGAGAAAAACAACTATAGCATTATAATAAAGTAATCAAAACATAAAATCTTGGGATGCAATAATCCCAACTAAAGTATTTTTCTCATGTCTGAGCCTAAAATATCCATAATAAAAAGAATTAAGTACGACAGTTTATCGAGCAAGGAAAAGAAAAGAGTCGAGCATCTTGGACAAACTCCCTTTGAGCTGTCCAACTATTACTGTAGGTCTCCCACTCTGTCAGCCTCTCTCGATGGCGTTTTTCATGAGGAGAATTCTCTAGCTTTCACTTTAGTGGTTCTCCGCAAGCTTCAGAGTAGGACTGTTGTCTATAATCGCGCTCTCCTTGAATTGGCGTCCAATTCTCTCTTATATAGGAGGTGAAATTAGGGCTTTATTACCCTAGAGTGCATGTGACTTCATTAAAGAAAGTCTTTTATTTCCTGCTATATTGAATGTTCCGTATCAGGGAGAAAGCTCACATGGGCAAAAGTAGATTCATCTCCAACTCTTTCATGCCTCGTTAGCTTCAGCTATGAGATCTGTTCCTCTCCTGCTCCAACAATCCTCCACCATCTACCAGCATCCTACACATGCACCAAAAAAACCACCTTTCCCATAAAAGCACCAATATATATGACATTAACGCACATACGGTGTAATTCCCTATCTACATGTAAACTATGTACAATCTAACCTAAATGCAACTATATGGGCCTAAAAACATGCAAAAGACAAATAAAACAGGCATAAAAAATAGATCATTTACACACTCTTCAAATACCCCCAAACTTGAACTGTTGCTTGTCCTTAAGCAATGTAAAATGAAAGCAAGAAAAATTAAAATAGAAAATAAAAGTAGTAAACAGCCCATAAGTCCTAAGGTTCCACTAAGCCATGATTATAGAGATTCCAAGTCATGTTGTAGCAGTAATTCATTCCTCAACTATGTCAATAAGATGCAATGCATTAGAGCTTATAGTTTTGTTTAAAAGAGCAAATCCTCTGTAGGTGCAGTGTGTGCTAAATTACATGCATTCATCACTTAATAGCCTTAGAGAAACTTAAGGGTTCCTCTCTATTGTTGCCTCGGCATATTGCTTTTCTTTTTTTTGCACATTGTTTATCTCTTTTTTCTTTTTATGTTTAAAAACTGTATCCTCGGGGCTCTAACTCATCACACTTACCCTTCATACCTAAAGATGGAGTGGAGCAAACAACCCATCCCTGAGCTTTATGAGTAATGTTATCTCGTGAAGACTTTCATTCACGCTTTGCCAGTACTATCATTCCTACCATGGAAAGTTAAATGGAGAAAAAACAACTCACCTAGTGTTCTAAAATAGCAAGATGCATAGAAGAGTGTCCCTCGACAGTTTTGTTTATATTATCAAGTCTTAATGAATTTTCTTGATTTTTCAGGGAGTTTTTAAGGTTTTATTTTGCTACATTGAGCATTAAGTTCATTTTCTTTGATTCATGCTTTGGCATTAGAATGCCAACCTAGAGCTTCCCTAAGGTTTTTTAAGTTTTTAGAGTGCATACAACATGTGTTTTTAGGGCTACAATAGATTCATCATTAAGTTCAAAAAAGAAAGCTCTTAACACCTTGCAAAGCATCAACATAGATTCATCATAAGAAGTCATGATCAACGCAGCAACAGTTTCAGAATCAAAGGAATCATAGCAAAAGGAACCTATCAGCCATATTAGGCTATTTACAGGTCTTAAAAAACTTTAAAATTTTAAATTTAATGTAATATATATATATATATATATGGGTATGTACTCCCCCAAACTTGAGAAGAGCATTGTCCCCAATGCAAAAAGAAACAGAAAAAAGAAAAACAAATCAAGGAAAAACAAATATGCAGATGTAAAAAAAACTAAATAACTAAAAAGAAAAGAAAGAAAAAATCTAACCCAGTGAGTTACTGGGGTGGTGGTGCACGGTACACATGTCTCTTTGTTCGTTTTCCAATTTATGGCACAGTCGGAACATGTGCTTGTGGTGCCTGATTGATTGCAGGGGAGGCAAGAGAGTCTGATGAGGTGGACAACTTAGGCCTACGACCCAATTGTGCTTGCACTTCCTCAATCAATTCCAAGACTCGACCAGTTGTGACGTTCTTCCTGCTATTGGGAGTAGTAGTAGATGGACTTGGAGTGGGTGATGTCTTGACAAGAGAAGAAGGAAATGGGCCAACTGATTGTTGTATCTCAGTGGAGTCATCACTAACCAAATGTACTGGGCTAGCAGTAGGTGATAATTCTAGCTGCATGAGGGCCTTGCCCTTGTCCGTTTAGCAGGTCAGTGGGATACAGAGGCGTCGTTAGGTTCATTTCTCTTTTTTATCCTGACAGCATAGTCGAAAGGCTGAGAGGTGTTTCATCTTCCTCTTTTTTCTCTTTCTTCCTCTTCTCTCTCTTCTTTATCTTTTTTTTCTTCTTTGTCTTCTCTAGGTGATTGGTTAGCAGGAGGCTCGACAAAACAACTCTCACGAAACGTCGAGAATGCTTCAATAGATCTTGGGGATGATTGATTAAGCACAACTCTTGTGGTCAGATCATTTTCTCTAGCATATTCAAAGAATGGCTTCAAGAATTATGTTGTTAAGTGTTTAAAAGTACTATTTTTATAACCCTTTTTATTCTTATTATTGTTAGACTTAGGCTCATATTAGTTGCATTATTAGTCATTCATGCATGTTTGCATCGTTTCCTTGGTGGACAAGCTTGATTTCATATTTTGCTCAATTTTGTGGAAAAAGATACTGCTTTGGTGTGTTTTTGTGTGCGTGTGCAGAATAACTTGCCAAAGCAAGGCTGGAACCAGTTGCCAGGGCAATGCATGAAGGAGATGCCGAGCTAGTTGCCAAGGCAATGCATGAAGAAAATGCCGAGCTAGTTGCCAAGGCAATTTTCGACAAAGAATAAGATGATATGGTAGTCGAAATTGATGACTAGATAAGCCCAAGATGACGTGGAGCAAAGCTAAATCCCAAAGGAGTTTGATTTCCATAAAGAGGTTAAAGAGAAATTAAATCCCAAGAAGATAGGAGAAGTTCTAGAAGGAATTTAAATATAATAAAGAATATATTCTTTAAAGATATTTAATTCTAACTTAACTTCCTCCTCAAAAAAGACTTTGACCTAGCCCTATAAATTAAGTATCAAGCCATCAACTCCAAGGGGGGAGAGAGGAGAGAATTTTCGACAAAGAGCAAGGGAGATTTCGACAAGGCTTCAACCATTCTTCATCTTTTTCTTTCTTGTTCAACTAGGTTTATGCTAGGAATTCTTTGTCTTGTGTTTCTTTGGAACCTAGCCATGAACTAAATCTATTTGGCTAAGGTTATTGTGTCTTGTGGTTGTGAGAAACAATTGGATTTTGTTTAGGTAATAAGAGTTTGCACTTTCAATTCAAGGTTTACTCATTCTTTGTTCTTATTCTTGTTTGCGAGTGAATTGGGAGAGGATTTCGTAACTTCATCTATTTTTCTAATATCGGGAGAGTTAGATTCAAGAAACGAATGAGTATGGTCTTTATTCAATCCATTGATGGTGAAGATTAATCCGGATTAGGAATAAGTTAAGGATTTCAACGGTTAAGAAGAACGCAAGATTGGTTGTTGTTCACCCTTGATTCACGCAGGGGTGTATTATCAAGGCATGCACAAATAGCTAGAGTTTCGACTTAGGGATAAGAAGAAACCATTGAAGAATGCTCCGCCGAACCTTGAAGTTGCTACCCAGCCACCCAAGTAGTTGCCCAGCTAGTCGCCCAGGCAACCATCGATTAGTTGCCAAGGCAACCCCGCTGTGCAAGTTGCCACGGCAACTGAGTTACCCTTGACTCTTTTACCAAGACGATCCAATCGACTATCACACCTCAACTCACGATAACCTGGCTTATTCTCTCTCATTTAATTACATCTTCTTTTACTTTTTTGCTTTCTGGTTTAGTTGTTAGTTAAAACTCCTACAATCTTCTACTTGTGTTCTTTTACTTTTTACAGTGCAAGAGATTAGATTCTTGAAGTGGCACCAACCTCTGTGGAGACGATATCTTTTATACTATAACTTGCGACGTGTATACTTGCACAACTGTGTAGCACTCAATACGCGCAATAAGTTTTTGGCGCCGTTGTCGGGGATTGGCAATAGCAACTTTGTTTTTATTTTCTTGCACTTTTTATTTTTCTTGTTTAAGATTCAAAGGGCTAACAAACTTTGGTTTTGTATTGGTATATGACCAGGGTGAGACCGATTACACCAGAATATCCCTTTGATCCAGAAATCGAACAAACCTTGTGAAGACTTAGACGAAGGTTAAGTGTAACAATGGCTAATCAAGACGACAATATGAATCAAGATGTTCTAGCAGGAGGAGGAGTGATTCTTACACGAAACATAACTATTCGAGACTATCTTGAAGAAGATCTTGAAGGACTTAATCTAGGAGTTGTCACACCTGAAATTGAAGCGACCACTTTGAGTTGAAACCGGTGATGTTTAATATGATCAACACAATTGGTCAATTTGGCGGCTCAGCAACTGAAGATGCACGACAACATCTTAAATCTTTCCTCGAGATTTGCAATTCATTCAAAATACAAGGAGTCACCCCCAATGTTTTACGACTAAGATTATTCCCCTATTCACTAAGGGATAGGGCGAAAGCATGGTTGAATAGTATTCCTACCGGATCAATAGGATCTTGGACCGATCTTTGTCGTGATATCCTTGCTCGATTTAATCCTACGAATCTGACTGATAAACTTCGTAACGAAATTACTTCTTTTCGGTAGGCAGATGATGAATCCATGTATGACGCTTGGGAGCAATATAGAGAAATTCTACACAAATGCCCCCTACACGGATTCCCAGTATGGACACAAGTAACAATGTTTTACAACGCTGTGAATACACCAACAAGGATGATGCTAGATGCCTCAGCAAACGACATACTCCTAGATAAGTCATCGGAGGAAGCAATGCAAATTCTAAACAAGCTTGCCAAGAATTATTATCAATTCCCATCTGCTAGAAGAGGGGGAGTTAGACGCCAAGCCACAATACATGAGCTGGGATCATCAGACTCAATTTCGGCACAATTGGCCACTCTAACAAAGATGGTCCAGAACATGCAGAAACCAAACAACACACAGGAGGTCAAGGTAATGAATTCCTTTTGTGAGTTATGTGGTGGTAACCATGATTCTTCTGAATGTATACAGAATCCGGAATCCAGCTTTTATGTGGGGAATTACAACCGGAACATCAATGTGATGTCCAACACATATAATCCAGCTTGGAAGAAGCACCCGAATTTTTCATGGAGTAATCCCAACAATGCACTAAACTAGAACAATCAGAATGCACAAGCATCGGGATTCCAGCAAAATATGCCAAGGTAACAGTTGTCGCAGCAACAACCAACAACATCTAGTTCTTTGGAAAATTCTCTCAATGCTTTTATGTTGAAAACTGAATCTTATATGGCTGAGAATAGTAACTTCATAAAAAGAATTGATGCTTTTATTAACAGGACCAATATGAGATTGCAAAACCAAGAGGCGGCAATCAAATCATTGGAAAATTAAGTTGAGCAATTTGCAAAAAACATGAATACTAGACCGCAAGGAGGTTTACCTAGCGATACTGAAGTCGCAAGAGGGACTGGCCATGAGCAATGTAAGGCGATCACCACTAGAAGTGGCCAACAACTTAAAGAGGCTCAAGCTCGCTCATCAAACAAAACTCCACAAAAAGATCAAGACGAACTTAGCGGCAAAGCCTCGGATGTTGAACCAAGAATTACCGCGGCAACCAACGATAAGCATGCCTCGGCAACCAGCGATAAGCATGCCTCAGAAACCAACGATAGGCACACCACGACAACCCTAGTTGACGATGCCTCGACAACTCCAGTTGCACCAACAAAGCCATCAATTAGGTTCCAGACCAAGGAAA
Organism: Hibiscus mutabilis; assembly: GCA_019671005.1. Lineage (NCBI taxonomy): Eukaryota > Viridiplantae > Streptophyta > Magnoliopsida > Malvales > Malvaceae > Hibiscus > Hibiscus mutabilis. The sequence goes on along the minus strand of CM033752.1, from coordinate 16,872,756 downwards.
TGATCAAAGATATCCGACTTCCACCACCATTCCCACAAAGCTTGAAGCGACAAAAGCAAGAATATCAATTTAAGAAGTTTATTGATATCCTCAAGCAAGTCCACATCAACTTGCCATTGGTTGAAGTAATTGAACAAATGCCGAACTATGCCAAGTTTCTTAAAGACATTGTGTCCAAGAGAACAAGACTAGGAGAGTTTGAAACAATTGTCGCAACAGAGGGATGCATGGCCATATTGCACAATCGCATGCCACCTAAGTTGAAGGATCCCAGAAGTTTCACAATACCCTGGTCCATTAGAAACCACTATATCGGGAAAGCATTATGCGACCTTGGAGCAAGCATAAACTTGATACCTAAATCGGTTTTCCAAAAACTAGGAATCGGGAAGGCAAGACCTACAACAGTTATGCTACAGCTAACCGATAGATCCTATGTGCATCCAGAGGGAAAAATCAGAGACATATTGGTAAAAGTTGATAAATTTATTTTTCCCGCTGACTTTATTGTTTTGGATTGTGAAGCAGATGAACATGCACCTATCATTCTCGGGAGACCCTTGTTGCGTGTGATAAGTGCTACGCAAATGTGCAAGTATACACGTCGCAAGTAATAAAGTGATATGAGTATCGAGTATCGTCTCCACAGGGATTGGTTTGGGCCACTTTGCTTAAGTTACTGCACTGTGAAAATAAAAACACAATTGATAATAAAGGTTTTAATTAACGAGAAAAGTAAAAGCAATAAACTAAAAGAATAGATGAAAGAAAAAGAGAGAGATAGGCCAGGTTATCGTGAGTTGAGGTGTGATAGCCGATTGGATCGTTTTGGTAAAAGAGTGCACGGGCAACTCAGTTGTCGTGGCAACTTGTACAACGGGTTGCCTTGGCAACTAATCGATGGTTGCCCGGGCAACTAGTTGGGCAACTACTTGGGCGTCCGGGCAGCAACCTTCAAGGTTCGGGCAGAGCGTTCTTCAATGGTTTCTTCTTATCCCTAAGTCGAAACTCTAGCTACTTGTGCATGCCTTGATAATACATCCTGCGTGAATCAAGGGTGAACAACAACCAATCTTGCGCTCCTCTTAGCCGTTGAAATCCTTAACTTATTCCTAAGCCGGATTAATCTTCACCATCAATAGATTGAATAAAGACCATACTCATTCGTTTCTTGAATCTAACTCTCCCGATATTAGATAAATAGATGAAGTTACGAGATCCTCTCCCAATTCACTGCAAAACAAGAATAAAAGCCAAGAATGAGTAAACCTTGAATAGAAAAGTGCAAACTCTTATTACCTAAACAAAATCCAATTGTTTCTCACAACAACAAAACACAATAACCCCAACCGATCATGTTAGTTCATGGTTGGGTTCAAAAGATATACAAAGAATAATCCCCAAAACATGAATCTAATGGAAGCAAAGAAGAAGAAGAATTCGAAATTTCCCCTAATGCTCTCTTGTCGAAATTTCTCTATTTTTCTCTATATGGATTGTCGAAATCTCCTTGCTATTTATAGGGCTAGGCCAAAGTCCTTCTTTGAGGAGGAGTTTGAGTTGGAATTAAATTATCTTTAAAGAATATAATTCTTTATTATAATTGTATTCCTACTAGAACTTCTCCTATCTTCTTGGAATTTAATTCTTCTTTAATCTCTGCATGGAAATCAAATTCCTTTGGGTTTGGGCTTTGCTCCACGTCATCTTGGGCTTGTCTAGTCATCAATTTCGACATCCCTATTGCATTTTCTCTTTGTCGACAATTGCCATGGCAACTGGCTCGGCGTCTCCTTCATGCATTGCCCTGGCAACTAGCTCGGCATATCCTTCATGCATTGCCCTGGCAACTAGCTCGGCATTGCTTTGGCAAGTGATCCTGCACATACACACACAAAAACACACCAAAGCAGCATCTTTTTCCACAAAAATCACCAAGTTATGTAATCAAGCTCAACAGTGGAAAAAAACATGAATTAATGCATGAATAACTAATTATGCAACTAATATGAGCTTAAGTCTGACAATAATATGAGTAAAAAGGGTAATAAAAATAGTACTTTTGAACACTTATCACCGTCCCCAAACTCGAACTATTGCTTGTCCTCAAGCAATGCAAACTCACAATTACTTGCCAAGACTTTAATCATCAAAGACATGCTTCAAACTTGAATTCAAACCTCGGAACCGTGGCACAAAGTATGATCACCTTTTAATTTTTCGGATAACACAAAAATTACCCGGAACCAAACTATAGTGCTCGTGACAATGTGTGTGCGTAGTTGTGTACAAGTTGATTTTCAAGATTCTATGTGAATAGTAGGCTTTTATCAATTTAATTACTGGGGCATTTATTTTAATTTTCACTAGAGCCAATTTCGGGCACCTCTAGTAAAGTAAGCAATTTCTCATTTTATTTTAGTCGACTAGAGCCAATTTCGGGCATCTCTAGCGATTCTTTAATGTGCATTAACTACTAGAGCCAGTTTCAGGCACCTCTAGCAAGAAAGTGCATTTACTACTAGAGCCAGTTTCAGGCACCTCTAGCAAGGATTTAACTTTTAATTTTCAAATTTACCCAAATTTTAAGTAACCTAAGTTCACTAAGTTTCTTTCAATCAACAAGCCACAACCGTGTAAAAAAAAATTCAGCATCATAGTAAAATTCTTAGTTCTTTTCATGTAATCCTAAAATTAAAGGTTCTTTCAATTAAGTGCAGTGGCAAAAATTCATCATTGGATATTCAACAAGTCTTAAGCAATTAAATCAAATTAAAGGCATGGCAAGTAACATATGCAATCTATATGTGATTGCTAAAGATTAATGCAACTAAACATGAAACTAACTAGAAACCAACACCCCCCAAACTCGAGAGAAGCATTGTCCTCAATGCACGTAAAAGTGGAACAAAATTTAAAAGAAACTAAATGAAATGAGTTAGTCAGAGAGGTCGTCACCTCGAGTGATGAGTTTCCTTCGTGCCGTTTGCTTGATTCAATTTCGGTCGGTGGTTGAATGCTTGTGGCTGGTACCGCGTGAATAGCATTGCCTTGATTTGATCCATGTTTGCCGATGCAGGTTTACTTGCATGTGCATCGATAGTTGCGAAGCCATTGTTGTTGCACAGGCATCGCTGGATTTACATTGTGGTTCTTTGTGGCGAGTAGTCGGTGATAAATTTCCTTAGCATGGTGGTTGTGAGTCTTGTTGTGGAAAAGAAAACACGGAGACTAAAGATAATGAAGAAAAATAAAATATATCCTAAAAAATAAAGAGAAAAAATAACCAAAAATAATAGAACAAAATAGTTCAAAAAATAAAAATAAAAATAAATGTATCAGTAATTGCCGTGGCGTCGAGGGTTGCCGAGGCATGCACATCCATGGTTGCCGCGGCGTCAGGGGTTGCCGAGGCGTGCGCGTCTATGGTTGCCGAGGCGTGCGATCGGGAGTTCTTTGCGGTGTTGAAGGTTGCCGTTTTTGATACTTCTTATAGTCCATCTGCACCCTCCATCGGGTGATAATATTGCCCAAAAAGAGTTTGGCCAATGTGCTTGCCACTACTCCCTTTTGCGTTACCATGGTGGATGTGTCTTTCTTCTTTGTTCGCTTGTAGTCCATGTATACTCTCCACCTTGCTACTATTCCTGAAGGCACAAATATATTAATAGGAAAATTTATATCCATTCTCAACCATTCAATTACCTCATTCTTGTCGACTTCTATCATGGTTGGATGTAGCCTTTGTTGTCGTGGCAATTGCTTCTCAAGCCAATTGCCGTGGCAATTAGTTGCCAAAATTTGCTGTAAGTCAAGGGAAGAATCAATTTTCTGAAGAGCTTTATGAATCCAAACACATTTTTCTTTTGGCCTCTCAAACATCTCCATCAGTAGAGATTTCGATGTCTTCAAATCTACCAACCTCGGTTCCTCAAGACATACCAGCAATGGACGAGGTGAGTTTTTAAAGAATTCAAAAGGTTCAACTATTACCTGCTCATATTCCATTGGCAAAGTATTATCATCTCGTTGATCTTGCATGTGGTCGTGTAATTGCCGTGGCAATTGTAGATGAGAGCAATCTACACATTCCTGCTTCAACATCAACGTTGTAACTTTCTGGGCATCAGGTTCCTCAGAATTTGTTGTAGTATTGTTGTTCTCAGCTTCACTGAGTGTTGTCGCGGCATTGCTCATTTCAGGCTCCTCAATCATTGCCGAGGTAATTTGTTGTTCAGGCTCATCATGTGTTGGACAGTCTCTTTCATTGGCATCATCTTGACTTTGAGGTTCTAGTTGTTCCTCACACATCGGAGAGATTTCGTGCCTTGGGACGTCAGTATCCCTAGGAATGAATTGTTGGTGCATGTTATCTATGACATATGTGGATCTCCCCAATTGATCTTCTGAATCCCCTAACGTTGCATCCCACTGAGCTATCCTCGTATCCATAGATTTTGATAGTTCTCGAATCTCTTCAATTGATCCGTCAAGTCTAGCCAAGGAAGCTAGTAACGTTTCCTCCAAGGAATTGAAATGCTCTTGAAAATGACTACATTGCCATGGTATATCTGTTGCTGCGGCAAAATTGTTATGGTAAAAAAAATTTTGAGCTTTTTGACCATACCATGAAGAATTTTGCAGCTGGTTCCCTCTATGGTCCTCCATGTAGTTATATGCACCGAAAATGTGAGGGCAATTTTCAAACACATGATGTTCTCCACACATAGCACAAGATTTTTCCACGGTATAAGTTCTTTGGGTTTTTCTCGGTTGGTATAGGTAATCATCAAAGGGTGCAAGAAACTCTTGATTGGATTGATTCATATCTTCCAACATCATCTCTCGAATAGATCGGCTTTTATTTCCCGACATGTTGATGTCCCTTAACTTGTAGCGCACCTAATTTTTTTTTTAAAACAAACAAAAAGAAAAGTTAGTAAAACTAAGAGAAAAAAATGCAATAACAAAAACAACTAACACCAATTGCCAATCCCCGGCAACGGCGCCAAAAACTTGTTGCGTGTGATAAGTGCTACGCAAATGTGCAAGTATACACGTCGCAAGTAATAAAGTGATATGAGTATCGAGTATCGTCTCCACAGGGATTGGTTTGGGCCACTTTGCTTAAGTTCTGCCTTTGTGAAAATAAAAACTCAATTGTTAATAAAGGTTTTAATTAACGAGAAAAGTAAAAGCAATAAACTAAAAGAATAGATGAAAGAAAAAGAGAGAGATAGGCCAGGTTATCGTGAGTTGAGGTGTGATAGCCAATTGGATCGTTTTGGTAAAAGAGTGCACGGGCAACTCGGTTGTCGTGGCAACTTACACAACGGGTTGCCTTGGCAACTAATCGATGGTTGCCTGGGCAACTAGTTGGGCAACTACTTGGGCGTGCGGGCAGCAACCTTCAAGGTTCGGCAGAGCGTTCTTCAATGGTTTCTTCTTATCCCTAAGTCGAAACTCTAGCTACTTGTGCATGCCTTGATAATACATCCTGCGTGAATCAAGGGTGAACAACAACCAATCTTGCGCTCCTCTTAGCCGTTGAAATCCTTAACTTATTCCTAAGCCGGATTAATCTTCACCATCAATAGATTGAATAAAGACCATACTCATTCGTTTCTTGAATCTAACTCTCCCGATATTAGATAAATAGATGAAGTTACGAGATCCTCTCCCAATTCACTGCATAAACAAGAATAAAAGCCAAGAATGAGTAAACCTTGAATAGAAAAGTGCAAACTCTTATTACCTAAACAAAATCCAATTGTTTCTCACAACAACAAAACACAATAACCCCAACCGATCATGTTAGTTCATGGTTGGGTTCAAAAAAAGATATACAAAGAATAATCCCCAAAACATGAATCTAATGGAAGCAAAGAAGAAGAAGAATTCGAAATTTCCCCTAATGCTCTCTTGTCGAAATTTCTCTATTTTTCTCTATATGGATTGTCGAAATCTCCTTGCTATTTATAGGGCTAGGCCAAAGTCCTTCTTTGAGGAGGAGTTTGAGTTGGAATTAAATTATCTTTAAAGAATATAATTCTTTATTATAATTGTATTCCTACTAGAACTTCTCCTATCTTCTTGGAATTTAATTCTTCTTTAATCTCTGCATGGAAATCAAATTCCTTTGGGTTTGGGCTTTGCTCCACCTCATCTTGGGCTTGTCTAGTCATCAATTTCGACATCCCTATTGCATTTTCTCTTTGTCGACAATTGCCATGGCAACTGGCTCGGCGTCTCCTTCATGCATTGCCCTGGCAACTAGCTCGGCATATCCTTCATGCATTGCCCTGGCAACTAGCTCGGCATTGCTTTGGCAAGTGATCCTGCACATACACACACAAAAACACACCAAAGCAGCATCTTTTTCCACAAAAATCACCAAGTTATGTAATCAAGCTCAACAGTGGAAAAAAACATGAATTAATGCATGAATAACTAATTATGCAACTAATATGAGCTTAAGTCTGACAATAATATGAGTAAAAAGGGTAATAAAAATAGTACTTTTGAACACTTATCAACCCTTCCTAGCAATAGGGAGAACCTTGATCGATGTTGAAAAAGGAGAACTCACAATGAGGGTGAATGACCAGCAAGTTAAACTAAATGTGTTCCAAACACTAAGGCATGCCGATGATCCGGAAGAATGCCAACTTCTTCATGTCACAGCAGAGTTTAAATTCGACAAGGAATTTAGTTGCCTCGGCAACTACATTGCCGACCAAGAGGAACCTGAGGAGTATGAAGAACCGATCGAAAAGGAAAAACAAGAAGAGGCAAGTTGGTTAGTCAATCGACCAGGTACATACTTTGAACCACTAGATTACTCAGGTAAGGAAGGTAAGCTCGAAAAGCCCTCTATTGAACAACCACCGATTCTTGAGTTGAAATAGTTGCCAGAGCAACTAAAATATGCTTACTTGGGAACCGATAAAACATTGCCTGTAATTATTTCCTCTAAGTTACAGCCTGCGCAGGAAAAGAAGCTGATCAAAATGTTGATGCTACACAAGAAGGCAATAGGGTGGACAATTGCCGACATGAAGGGAATTAGCCCGGCAGTGTGCATGCACAAGATTTTGTTGGAAGATGATCACAAACCTTCGATTGAGGCCCATAGGAGACCAAATCATGCCATGAAAGGGGTTGTAATGAAAGAAATCATCAAGTAGCTTGACGTCGGCATCATATACCCTATCTCTGATAGTATATGGGTAAGTTCAGTACAATGTGTACCAAAAAAGAGAGGTATAACATTGGTAAGTATTGAAAACAATGAACTCATTCCAACCAGGACTATGACCGGTTGGAGGGTTTGTATGGATTATCGAAAGCTAAACAAAGCCACTAGGAAAGATCACTTCCCATTACCCTTTATTGATCAAAAGCGTGACTGTCTTGTAGGTAAACCCTTTTATTGTTTTCTTGATGGTTATTCAGGTTACAATCAAATTGCCATAGCACCAGAAGATCAAGAAAAGACAACCTTCACATGCCCATACGGTACTTATGCTTTTCGAAGAATATCGTTTAGATTGTGTAACGCCCCAGCAACCTTCCAAAGATGCATGATGGCACTCTTTTCAGACATGGTCGAAGACTTCCTTGAGATCTTCATGGTTGATTTTTTCATTTTTGTTAATGACTTCGACAGCTGCCTCGGCAATTTAGAGAAGGTGTTGGCAAGATGTGAAGAAACCGGTTTAGTCCTTAATTGGGAGAAGTGCCATTTTATGGTAGATGAAGGAATAGTGTTCGGCCACAAGATTTCATCCAAGGGAATTGAAGTAGACAAAGCCAAGGTGGACATGATTGAGAGATTACCCCCACCAAGTTCGGTTAAAGGAATCCGAAGCTTTCTTGGACATGTAGGTTTTTATAGGAGGTTCATTCATAATTTTTCTAAAATTACTAAACCCTTGTGCAATTTGCTTGAACAAGATAAAGTCTTCAATTTTGATGATTCTTGCACCCAAGCATTTGAAACCCTAAAGGAAAAGCTTACCTCGGCACCATTGTTGTTCCACCAGATTGGACACTACCTTTTGAGCTCATGTGTGATGCAAGTAATTTCGCGGTAGGAGTAGTCCTAGGCCAATGCACAGGTAAGACCTTTCATGCGATATACTACACTAGTAAAACTCTTAATAGTGCTCAAGTGAATTACACAACAACGAAAAAAGAGTTACTAGCCATAGTTTTCGCATTTGACCAGTTCCGATCCTATTTGATTGGTACAAAGGTAATTGTTCATACGGACCATTCGGAAATTAAGTATCTATTTTCTAAAAAGGATACAAAACCTCGTTTGATTCGTTGGATATTGCTTTTACAAGAGTTTGACATTGAAATTAAGGACAGGAAAATTAAGTGGTCGATCACTTATCACGCTTAGAACGCAATAGGGAGGAGGACGCAGATTTAGAGATTTGCGATGCATTCCTGGATGAGCAACTGTTAGTTGCCTCGGCAACCATGGATGCGCACGCCTCGGCAACCCCTGATGCCTCGGTAACCCTCGACGCTTCAGCAACTCTTAACCCACACGCCTCGGCAACTCCAGACACGTACGCCTCGACAACCACTGATACGCACACCGCGGCAACCACTGATATGCATGCCTCGGCAACCATGGACGCGTATACCTCAGGAACTCTAAACGCACACGCCTCGGCAATCTTGGAAGCATTTGCCACGGCAGCACATGCCTCGGTAATACCTTGGTACGCAGATTTAGTTAATTTCCTTGTTTGTGGTATTTTACCTTATGGTCTTACTCACCAAGGGAAGAAGCGGTTCCGTCATGATGCTAAGCATTACTTTTGGGACGAGCCTCTTTTGTTTAAATAATGTGAAGATCAGGTTATACGCCGACGTGTCCCTGAAGAGGAGCAGCAGAATGTACTCTGGCAATGCCATTCTTCACCCTATGGAGGACATTTTGTAGGAACACGTACCGTGGCCAAAGTTTTGTAATCCAGTTTGTATTGGACAACACTGTACAAAGATGCCCAAGAATTTCACAAGCAATGTGATCGTTGCCAGAGGACGGGCAATATCTCTAGACGACATAAGATGCAGCTCCAAAACATCATCGAGGTGGAGTTGTTTGATGTATGGGGGATTGATTTTATGGGACCTTTCCCATCTTCATTTGGCAACCTCTACATTCTACTTGCTGCCGACTATGTGTCTAAATGGGTTGAGGTAGCTGCAGTTCCCAACAACGATTCCAAGACCGTGCAACGGTTATTGCAGAAAAACATATTTACATGGTTTGGGATGCCGAGAGCAATTATCAATGATGAAGGCAAGCATTTTGACAACAAACTCATCGCCAAAATGTTACAACGCTTTGGTGTATCTCACAAGATTGCCACGGTATATCACCCACAAACCAATGGGAAGCAGAAATTTCCAACCGGGAATTGATAGGTATACTCGAGAAAGTTGTAAATCCCTCTAGGAAGGATTGGTCAGTAAGACTAGATGACGCACTTTGGGCATATCGCACTGCATTCAAAACACCCTTAGGTATGTCTCCCTTCCGACTTGTCTATGGCAAAACATGCCATCTACCGGTGGAAATCGAACACAAGGCATATTGGGCAATCAAGACCGTGAATATGGATTGGGAAAGTGTCGGGCAAAAGTGTTTCTTGGACCTTAACGGGATAGAAGAATTTCATGCACTCGACTATAACAATGCACGAATCTACAAGGAGAAAACAAAGCAATGGCATGATAAGAAACTATTGCCGTGGCAATTCATGCCAGGGCAACTAGTTCTCTTATTCAATTCTCGGCTAAAACTTTTCCCGGGAAAACTGAAATCAAGATGGTCGGGACCATTCGAAGTTGTCAAACCATTCTCCCATGGTGTCGTGATAATCAAGTCCATCAGTGACGAACATGAATTCAAAGCTAACGGACAAAGATTGCAGCACTACAACGGTGCCCATGTGGAACGTAACAAATAAGTGGTCACCTTAGGAGATGCAGGAGCATGCTCTCCTTTCGATATTTTATTTTTATTTTTATTTTTTTTTTATTTTTTTCTAATTTTTGAACTATTTTTTATTATTTAATTTTGGTTTCTTTTTTTCTTTTTATGATAGATTTATTTATTTACTTTAAGATTAAGACTACATCTTTCTTTCAAATTTATCTAATTGTTTTTAAAATTTTATGTTTAAGAATTTCTTTGCACATCTTTATTCATTTTCTTTTATTAGTTTATCTTTAATTTTAATCCTTATTTTATTTGTTTTTGAATTGTAGGAAAAGAGTTCAAGATAAAGAGGGATTTTGATTCAAGAAGGAAACTTCTTCAACAAGGAAATTAATGGGCTGAATCTAAGGCTTATATTAAGCCTCCAATTTACCCTAAATAAACCCCCTAGCCGTCACCCTTCCCCTAAATCGAAACCCCTTTCTTCTTTATTCCAAAATTACTCACACCCACCATATTTACTACCTATCTTTTCTATTTAACCCATCACCCTTAACTTCCAAAAAAAACCTATTCCTACTTTTCACCTCGCAACTCTTTAGTTTCTTTTGCTTTCTTTTCTTTTTTTCTACCAAACTCACAACCAAGATCATCCATGGCATCCAAAATCGAATTTTTGGTTCCTCCAAGCTCCTCAAATGAACCAAGATACAAGAAGTTTGCATTTTACAAGGATCGATTCCACAATCGGCAACAAGGAAGCAACCACCGCATTCAAGCAAAAGAATTAAGACACCAACCAAAAGGAAACTAATCATCCACGATGACGAACTCTTAGAGTGAGTCCTCGTTTGCATTTTACTGTTCTTTATTTTTGCATGCATTGAGAACAATGCTTCACTCGAGTTTAGGGGATTGTTATTAGTTAGTTACCATGTTTAGTTGCATTCATCTTAAGTATTGCATTTAGGATACATAAATTAATTGCCATGCCTTTAGCTGGAACAAGAATTGCCTAGATTTGATGAATATCCAATAATGACTTTGCCAATGTACTTAATTGATAGAATTTTTCATTCTAGGATAAACATGGAAACACTTAGAATCGTACTATGATGCTAAACTTGATGAAACACTTTGTGGCTTGATTGATTTAAGGAATTCTAGCGAACTTAGGTTGATAGTTAAAAAATTGGGGGATTAGAATAAAAATTGGATGAATGCTAGAGGTGCCCGAAATTGGCTCTAGTATATGATAAAAATTGATCACTAGATGTGCCTGAAATTGGCTCTAGTATGTGCTAAAAATTGATCGCTAGAGGTGCCCGAAACTGGCTCTAGTTAAAACATGTTAAAAGAACCCAATGAAGTAATTTGAAAACATCTTGTTTGCATAGAATCCAAAAAATCAACTTGCACACAACTCTGCACACACTCACAAGCATTATAGTTTGATTCCGAGTAACTCCTAAGTTTTCTGAAAAATGAAAAGCCAATCATACTTTGTGCCACGGTTCTGAGAATTGAAATCAAGTTCAAAGCTAAGTTTATGAAAATTGAAGTCTGGCGGGTAATTATTAGTTTGCATTGCTTGAGGACAAGCAATAGTTCGAGTTTGGGGGTGTGTTAATTGTTCAAAAGTACTATTTTTATAACCCTTTTTATTCTTATTATTGCTAGACTTAGGCTCATATTAGTTGCATTATTAGTCATTCATGCATGTTTGCATCGTTTCCTTGGGGGACAAGCTTGATTTCATATTTTGCTCAATTTTGTGGAAAAATATATTGTTTTGGTGTGTTTTTGTGTGTGTGGAGTATCACTTGCCAAAGTACGGCTGGAACCAGTTGCCAGGGCAATGTATGAAGAAGATGCCGAGCTAGTTGCCATGGCAATGCATGAATGAGATGCTGAGCTAGTTGCCAAGGCAATTTTTGACAAAGAATAAGATGATATGGTAGTCGAAATTGATGACTAGATAAGCCATAGATGACGTGGAGCAAAGCTAAATCCCAAAGGAGTTTGATTTCCATGAAGAGGTTAAAGAGAAACTAAATCCCAAGAAGATAGGAGAAGTTCTATAAGGAATTTAAATATAATAAAGAATTATTTTCTTTAAAGATATTTAATTCCAACTTAACTTCCTCCTCAAAAAAGACTTTGACCTAGCCCTATAGATTAAGGATCAAGTCGTCAACTCCAAGGGGGGATAGATGAGAGAATCTTTGACAAATAGCAAGGGAGATTTCGACAAGGCTTTGGAAGAATTTCGACAAGGCTTCAACCATTCTTCATCTTTTTCTTTCTTGTTCATCTAGGTTTATGCTAGGAATTCTTTGTCTTGTGTTTCTTTGGAACCTAGCCATGAACTATATCTATTTTGCTAAGGTTATTGTGTCTTGTGGTTGTGAGAAACAATTGGATTTTGTTTAGGTAATAAGAGTTTGCACTTTCAATTCAAGGCTTACTTATTCTTGGTTCTTATTCTTGTTTGCGAGTGAATTGGGAGAGGATCTCGTAACTTCATCTATTTATCTAATATCGGGAGAGTTAGATTCAAGAAACGAATGAGTATGGTCATTATTCAATCCATTGATGGTGAATATTAATCCGACTTATGAATAAGTTAAGGATTTCAACGGCTAAGAAGAGCGCAAGATTGGTTGTTGTTCACCCTTGATTCACGCAGGGATGTATTATCAAGGCATGCACAAATAGCTAGAGTTTTGACTTAAGGATAAGAAGAAACCATTGAAGATTGCTCCGCCGAACCTTGAAGTTGCTGCCTAGCCGCCCAAGTAGTTGCCCAGCCAGTCGTCCAGGCAACCATCGATTAGTTGCCAAGGCAACCCCGCTGTGCAAGTTGCCACGGCAACTGAGTTGCCCTTGCACTCTTTTACCAAGACGATCCAATCAGCTATCACACCTCAATCACGATAACCTGGCCTATTCTCTCTCATTTAATGACATCTTCTTTTACTTATTTGCTTTCTAGTTTAGTTGTTAGTTAAAACTCCTACAATCTTTTACTTGTGTTCTTTTACTTTTTACAGCGCAAGAGATTAGATTCTTGAAGTGGCACCAATCCCTGTGGAGATGATATCTTTTATACTATAACTTGCGACGTGTATACTTGCACAATTGCGTAGCACTCAATACACGCAACATATGCCATGGCGTTAAGTATAGCACTATTGTGAGAACTAGTAGCCGTGGTACTGAAGGGTGTTGTACTGGCCTAATCCCTTTAAGCCGTGGTATCTCTTTTGGTAGCATCCCTGTAGAGGCCTCTATTACCATGTCATCGGGTTTAGTCTGAACGTGTGCCGCTTAACACATTGTAGTTATCAAACTTAGGAAAAGTAGTGGTCGTGTTTTGCCTGAAGACATTGCGCTGCTCATAATGGATTCATATGTCATTCTCCCAACATCAATTCACTGACCAGTCATTATATGTGCAAGAGAAGCATCCTATTAGCAGGGATCGTAGAGTGGTGTCCTGTGGGTCCCATGTGTATGTTCATGAAATGGATCCAATATTTAGGGTCTGTTTTCTAGCCGGCTTGTTTCACAATCTTGTGTGTTGGATTTCTATGCCCATGTAGTCCCTGAAATGCACAAATCGTTTAGCACCTCATCATGGGTGGTCTTGGTCACCGTCAAAGTAAGGTCATCATGGTCATCCTCTGCATTAGCAAGGTTGTATATATTGTTTATTGTTTAGGCAGAAAATTTTACCTTTTTCCATAGACAAATGCGATGATGTCGTTGGCTTTGGTGATGTGGGTATAGAACTCGCGCACCCAAGAAACATTTATTTGACCAGGTTGCTGGACAAACTCTCCCCATCCATGGTTTCAATCACAGAGCGAATGTTGTCATCAAACTGGAGTCTGTGTATGCCGATGAACTCTAAGCCTTCTTCCAATATTATTTATCTATTCTGTAAGATCTTGTAGCACTCCTCCATCGCCATATTGTAAAAGATCCAGTAAGGGTCAACTTCTTTTCTAGCAGGCGTGGTGCGGCTATACTTCAAAGTAGAGGATTTCTGGGATGGTGTAGTTCTAGTGGGTTTTGGGGTGACTGGAGAGGCACTTGTACTGGTGCATTCAGTAATTCTTGTTTTGGCCATGTTTGAAGGATAGAAGAGTGCAAAGAAGAAGGGGTTTAGGAAGTGAGTAAATGTCCAGAATGTAAAGAAATAAAGAAAACATGGTATTTTCATGGTTATGAAGGATTTTTAGAGTTTAGAGTTGCGTGGTTAAGGAGGGAAAGATGGGCTTAATTGGGTGTAATTGATGTGAAAGCATGTGACGGTAGATGAATAGTCTGTAGGGTAAAGTAGGGCAGAGAAAACTGGTTTAATGATTATAGAGGAAAGTTAAACAAATATTTTTTTCTCCATTTCCAATGGAATGTCCCAATCAAAGTTCTTCTTCTTGATATTTGGTGGGCACAGCAAATGAGTTCTTGTGATATCTGGTTAATAACTGCCAAAATAAAGAAATCAAATTAAAGATTAACCTAATCCTAATAAGAAAAATTATAAAATTAAAAGGAAGGAATTTAAAAATGCAAAAAAATAAAAGGGTAAAAGCTGGATGTTTTAATCATCCAATGAGGTGGCGGAGTGTTTATCATGATGAATGGGTGCTCCCTTGAACATCTCCACCCGTTGTAGCGTCTGGACGAGCTTGCCTAGGCATTGGTCCAGAAATTGCGATGGTTAATGATGCCATGAGTTATCTAAGATAAGGCAAACATGTCCATTGTGCCATTTGATGATCTCTTTCTCATCCATGGTCTTTAAGATTGGATTGAGTTTCCACTATGGAGTTGTTACGCCAGTGTGATAGCCTAGTCGGGTAAGCACAACATTGGATTATTCAATCTCAACCTTACCTTCTTCTTCAACTTCTTGCATGGCCTCATCAAAGTTAGCTTGCTCTGTAGCACTAAGCACATTACTGCATCATATCTCTTACAAACTGTCTTCAATGATAGCTTCTTTAGTGTCTACAAGCTGGCATTCTTTATAGTCATCTGTGTACTTGAGTTTGTTGAAGGCGTTAAATGTGATCTTTTGGTCGTTCATCTTCATGGTGAATTTACCTCTTTCATAATCAATCACAATACGCCTAGTGGCCAGGAACGGTCTCCCTAGAATAATAGGAGCATTCTCATAAGCTTCACAAACGATAAGGATAAAGTATGTCGGGAAGACAAACCTATCTACCTTTACTAGGACATCTTCAACTCTGTCCTCAGGTCAGATTTAAGATCGATTGACCAACTGAATGATCACAGTGTTGGTTTAGCTTTCACATCCCTAGTAATTTAAACACAGATTTTGACATCAAATAACACTTGCACCGAGATCACATAGAGCACGGCCAGAGTAATTATGGCCTATAGAGCATAGAATTGTAAAACTGCCAGGATCCTTCATCTTAGGTGGCAAATTACTAAGCACAACCGCACACTCACCCGTCGTAGTAATAGTTTCAACTTCACCCACCATTCTTTTCTTTGTCACGATCTTCTTAAGAAATTTTGCATAGATTGACATCTGGTCAATGGCCTCCAAAAGTGGGACATTAATGTGCAATTGTTTGAGCATATCCAAAAAGTTATGGTACTGGATTTCTTGCTTCTGAGCTTTCAATCGTTGTGGGAATGGAGGTGGTGGTCTGGGCTCGTCGTGTGGTTTACTAGATGCAGGTGCATCCTTAGTTTTATCTTTCTTGCCATCACTAGCAAGATTGCTCACTATGTTAAACACATAAGTTGGTTCCTTAAGTGCAGGAGCATCAATGGATGGCTTGCTTGGATTGATATTTATTTAAGAATCTCCCCCAAACTTGGCTTTTGTCCTCAGTTGTGTGCCATTACTTAGTGTTATGGTATTGCATTGTTCTGCATTAAAGGCCTTAGTGACTCAGTATCACTAGGTAATCCGCCTGGTGGTCACAATTTTAGCATATAGGCAATCTATCCAACTTGTGTCTCCAAGGACCTTATAGAATCGGTGTTCTTTTGCATAATTGATTGCTAGTTTTGCAACATGGCAGCCTGTGTTGTGAGTATGTCACTATGGTTCTTCAAGTGGGCTGCTTGATCCTGTATAATAACACATGCAATTTCCATAAAATGTTGATAAGAATTGTCAAAAGAATTAGAGTTAGAGTTAAAAGCTCCATGGTTCTACCTACGAGTCTTTTGTTGGAATCCAGGAGGTTCATTAGCGCATTCTATTGTGCTCCTAAATTTCCCTTATTTCCTCCCCAACCAAAATTAGGATGTTGTCGCCACCTTGGGTTGTAGGCTTTGGAATAGGATTTTTTTTGGTTGGTGTTCCCTAGGTAGAATCCAATTCTTGTTGTTGAGTGCACTCACTAGACTGATGTTCCTCGTCGCAATGCTCACAAGTGTATTGCACTACCTTGGCCCCTCGGGCGTTGGATGGTTCTTGCATGTTCTTGAGCAGGTTTGTGAAGGTAGAGAGCTGAGCCGCTAACTAAAAAGTTC
Organism: Hibiscus mutabilis; assembly: GCA_019671005.1. NCBI lineage: Eukaryota > Viridiplantae > Streptophyta > Magnoliopsida > Malvales > Malvaceae > Hibiscus > Hibiscus mutabilis. The sequence goes on along the minus strand of CM033752.1, from coordinate 16,856,258 downwards.
TAGAAGGTTTAGGTCTAAACTTCAATCTCCCCCTTGGGAACTGGTAGTCGGTGTTGGCTATCTAGTCTAGGATGTCAAAGGCCTCGTCAGCTTCTTTGTCAAGAAAAGTTACATTAGTCGAAGAGTTGATCATCATCCTTGTAGGTGCTTTGACACCATTATAGAACGTCATAATTTGTAGCTAATCATGAAATCCAAGGATCGAGCACTTGCATCACATGTCTTTGTATCTGTCCCAAGTTTTATGGATGGATTCACCATCATATTGTTGAAATAAGATGATGTCACTATGATTTTGATCGTGCACGTTTGGTGGATCATATCTGTGTAGAAACTTGCTGCACAAGTCATCCCATGATGTAATAGATACCAAGGAATAAGTTTTCAACCATGCCCTGGCTCGATCTCACAAGGAGTAGGGAAATAACTTGAGTCTCAAGGCATCATCTAGAATCCCTAGTTGTCGAAAGCAATCGCAAACTTCCAGGAAAGATTGAATATGCTCTCAAGTATCCTTACTTGCTAGTCCTCCAAATTGTCCAATTGTATTGAGCATGTTAAACATAATGGGTCTAAGCTCAAAGTGGGTTGTCCCTAGATCTAGTTCAACAATCGATTGGTTGAGGTTGTTGATAACAGGCTCGATATGGATTTTAATGGGACTTTTGATTCTAGTAGGGGTGGATCCTCCTGTTGTACTAGGCCATCACTTTGAACCGCATTGATAACTTCTTTGCCATTGACTGTTCATACATCACGTTCTTGCTCATTCTTACGGTCATTCCGATCGTTCTCGTTCACCATATTCTTTTTCTCTCGGCGTAGATTCCTCAAGTTCTTTTCAATATCTGTATCTAACAAGAGAATAGGTTTTGAGTTGGAACTTCTGGAATGCATTGGAATGACCTAAGAAATAAAAAAATAAAAACAAAAATTAAATGCATTAAAAATAAAGTCCTAAGTACAATTACTACGTAATTATCAATTGCCAATCCTCGACAATGGCGCCAAAAACTTAATGGTTGTCGAATAGTGATGTACTTTAGAGCGAGTATACTCGTCAGATCAAGTAATAAAATCATAAGTAAAGTGTCGAACCCACGAGGATTGAATCAATAACTACGAAGTTCTTATGCTTAAGAATGTGTTTGCAAGTAATGGTGGTGGTTGATTTATTAAAACTAAAACAATTAAAACTAAAGATAGCTATAATTAAGACGAACAACTATGGCAAATAACAGATAATTATGGAAGCTAGATTATTGCTAATGATATATTCTTGAATACTTATTACAATGCTATAATAACTGATGATACATGTCTGCTTAAACCATTAAGATCTTTATCTACTCGACAGGATTTTCTAAGGAACTTTTGACTCTCTCGGTGCCTAGAAGTTAATAATATTGAAGTTAAGGTAACACATGTCTGCGTGAACCCTAACCATTCTATTATTTGTTTAAGAAATCCTTTTTAGTCATTGAAACCCTAAACTTATGTCTAAGCCAGATTAAGACTAAGTTAACAGATTACCTCACTGTTCAAGTTTGTATAAACTAACTCTCTCGATATTAAGCCACATATCAATAGTTAAAAGGCCTCTCTTGATAGCTCTTACAATAACTACGCATGAAGAGTGATGAACAGAATAGATAAAAAGAAAACAACTATAGCATTATAATAAAGTAATCAAAACATAAAATCCTAGGACGCAATAATCCCACTAAAGTATTTAGCTCATGTCTGAGCCTAAAAAATACATAATAAAAAGTATTAAGTATGGTAGTTTCTCAAGCAAGGAAAACAAAAGAGACGAGCATCCTGGACAAACTCTCTCAGAGTCGTCTAACTATTGCTGCAGGTCTCCCACTCTATTAGCCTTTCTCGATGGCGTCTGTTGTGAGAAGAATTCTCTAGCTTATACTCCGATGGTTTTTCACAAGCGACAGATTAGGACTGTTGTCTATAATCACACTCTCCTTGAATTGGCATCCAAGTCTCTCTTATATAAGAGGTGAAATTAGGGTTTCAGCACCCTAAAGCGCACGCGGCTTCATTAAAGAAAGCCATTGATTTCCTACTATATTTAATATTCCGTATTAGGGGGAAAGTCTATATGGGTAAAAGTAGATTCATCTCTAACTCTTTCATGCCTCGTCAGCTCCAGCCATGAGATTTGCTCATCTCGTTCTCTAGCAATCCTCCAGCATCATGTACATGCACCACAAAACACCGCATTTCCCATAAAAGCACCATATATATATAACATTAACATGCAGGCAGTGTAACTCCCTATCTATATGCAAACTATATACAATCTAACCTAAATGCAACCTATATGGGCTTGAAAACATATAAAAGACAAGTATAAAGGGCATACAAAATAGATCATTTACACACTCGTCAGTGTTGTAGATTGAGTAATGTCTGATGATACCATGCCAGGCCTAGTGATGGCTATTAATGGGCTCGACTGTCAGGCTACAAGCTTAGGCGAGCATGATGTTGTCTTATATTGTCGCAATGGTCTCCTAAGCTAATGGGTCCAGAGGTGAAGAAGTATCCAAGGAAGGATCTCTAGGCTTCTTGATGTAGGGAGTAGTGTAGAGACAGAGGCATTTCTTCTGAAGGTAAAATTTTCTAGAGGTGTTTGGGGGAGATACAACACCAGTCCCTATTAGTCAAAAAAGTGTCATAAAGTGGCATGAACTAAGATTCGAACAATTGGTTTTCGTACGTGGAGAATGATGTTTGTGGGAAAATGCACCATCATTATCCGTGGCATCTTATGAGTGGTCTAGAATAGGAGGGAACATGGGTTGTTGCCTTTGTAACAGTGTTTCACCTTTAGGTAGAGCCGATTTGTGGGATGCTCCTTATTTTGCATTTCTCGTGATTTACTTGCATTTTGTTAATCATGGGGACCGTGAGTGCGTTGGCGAGGAGGGTTGAGGAAGATCTAGCCGTCTATATGGTAACCAATGAAATTGAATGTTGGGTTGATGTTGATGAAGCGAGAAAGTTACTGGAGTGGTATGGGTTGCAGTCATTAAACTTTGAGTTCGAGTTTAAGATCTTGAGGGGGAGGTTTCGTTTAAGCTACTGCGGCAAGGGAGTGGATGGTGCCTCAAAGTGGTTCTATTTGATCCTTTATTTGTTGGAGGCCAGGTTCCATTTGTCGCTTCATTATTTTATGTGCAGGCTGTTTGTGGATTACAGTTTTACTTAGGGCAATTGACGAGAGTGTCGTGGCAGGTTATCAGCGGATCATAGCTTGTCAAATATACAGAGAAAGGTTGGAGTCCTTCTATGAGAGTTTTGAGGTGGATGTTTTCCCTTACCCCTGTTAACTCTCATAATTCTCCTAGTCTTTCAAGCCTTCTGAAAAGGTGCTCCAAGTGTTACTCTTTGGGAGATCCTTTTTTTGGGGGGGTAGGGAAAGCTGCCAGATGTCAACTTTGGATCACAGTAAGTGTATCAAGGTGACTCATATGATACTTTGGGGGTTTTAGTTTCCCACTTAGATGGAGGTTACTAGGGAGGGACTCAAGGATCAGAAATTTGGGGTTGGATTGCCAAGAGATGGAATAGTTCATTGCCCTGAGGGGGATGTTGGTTGAATGCAGAGAGTGACTTTTCCCTTAAAAGGGTTTTTGTGGTTTGCCTTCACGATCACAGTCCCAATGGGTATAAAACTCATCAATTTGATGAGGGCTAGAGGCCTACTTCGGGCGTGGTAGAGGCTAGGGTGGCGTGGCCGTATAGAGGAACAGGGGATCTGGCCCAAGTGCTTGTAGGGAGCAAAGCAGAAGAGGGGATTTGGTTAGTGGCCTGCGAATACTATCTGTGTCAGTCGCAGTTTTTATCCTCCGTGTTTGGTTGAGTGGGGTGCTACGACGGTTTGACTCTGAAGGCTGAGTCAAATGAAGATTGGAGTGCCCAGATTGACGAGTATGTGATGGAGGAGGGTTGGAAGCCTCGAAAGAGGTGATAAAGGTGGAAGATGATGATATGTCAAAGTTAGTCGAGTCGATAACTGCTGGGTTCAATTTCGCTGCAGCAATGGAAGATAGGTCTCATGTGGTCAATAACTTCAATTCATGGCTGAGATCGCCCTTGGGAGGTGCCACCGGTGGTATGAGAAAGAGTCCTGAGGTTATTCTGCTCAAAGTAATATTTCCAAGGGATACTGATCCAAATGCATATTTGGAACAAGTGTTGGCATGCAAAAGAGAATTTACTCGTGCGAGGGATTTGCTAGATTCGCTGCCTACTGGTCCTAGTGTCTTTTTGTAGCCTCCGATAGATGGTAATATTTCCTACTCTTCTTCCAATAGTGGTGAGCACTTGGCTTTGCTAAGGCTTATTATTCTATGACATGGTTAACTTTCCATTTAGTGCTTGTAGATGGTGAGGCTCTACCCTTACGTGTTGCAACAACAAGTGCGTATGTGGCATCTCCAGTTAAGCCAGCTTGGGACTACCCACAGGAGAAATGGGGGAACCCTGCAGATGCTTCTCATTCACAGGGGAGGGGATTAGGCTCTCTTCATGGCTTGGAACCTGAGGTTCCTGCTCGTGCTGGACTTTAGAGGCAGCTAAGTGTGAAGGTTTTTCTTGGACAATAGGAATAGGAAACTGCCCACACTAGGGGCCCCAATGGGGGAAGTCTTCCATGGATAAACAAGAGATAAAATTAGTGCGGGTCTATCACCTTCGGAGGAGACAGTTGTGCCTAGGGGTGTTAAAAAATACCCGACCCAACTACCCGAGTACATGAACATAAATAACTGGGTATTTACTCAGAAATTGTTTTTGCTCGATTCACAAAAATAAGAATTTTTGGGTACCCTGTTACAACCCGGTACCTGGATATATTTGAAATTAATATTTTTTATCTTCAATATGCATATTTTTATATTAAACTAATAAAAAATCATAATTTTTTTATATTTTTGTATTTAATAAATACTTATTTTTATATTAAACTAATAAATACATATTTTTTTATTTTTATATTAAACTAATAAAATATTTTTTATATTGAAAAATACATATTTTTATATCTGGGTACCCAAATACCCGAATTTTTGGGTACCTGTAACTTTCAGGTACCCGACTAACAAGTACTCGCAAAACCCGGGTCGGGACATGGGCCGCATTTTAAACTACCCGATGATCTGGGTACCCAGATTTGAACACCCCTAGTTGTGCCACTGTCTATTTCTTTAGAGGTCGTCAAAGATGCCCCCGCTGCTTCTTTTTGTGCACAGGGAGGCAGTGGAGGAGCACATCTCTTCTGTGTAGATGAACCTTCATTCTGATGATGTGTCAGGGAACTCCCCAGTAGTTGTAGACAAGTGACCCTTCGGTTATTGAATCTATTTTTGTGTGGTTATGTAGGGCCTTTGTGGTTACTTGAAATGTTAATGAGAATATTAGCCAAAATTTTGATCTTTTATGCCTTTGTTTTATTAGGTTTTTGCACTCTTGTAGAAATGTAAGGGAAGTCCATGCGCTATCCCCACGAGGTAGAGGGTGCTAGGGGTGTAGCTTATCTCGACACTCATATGCATGTAGAATGCTGCGTATAGGGGATTTCTCTGAATAGAGATATTCCCATCCCTTGTAGAAATAATTATTATGGGTGGGGTCATCTCCTTTTGTCTTTTAGGGGGTTTCTCGTAAAAAGCATAGAGGCATCCCACTTGTAGTGTCCGGATGTTAGTAGTCATCATACGCCTTTTTCCTGGTGCGAGATACAGATGCCTCGTGTCTTTTTGTTGAAACAACAGTTGATAGGTGAGGAAATTCCATCACCGTTGAATGGGGGCATCTTCCCTTAGGGACATCTGTGCGTTTGTAGATTCTACGTACCTTTCTTGGCATGAAACACATGCTTCTCCGTTTTTGTAAAATTGTAGTGTTAATGGCGTTAGTTTGACAGAGAATCTTAAGAGGCATCTCATATCCTTGGAGGGACTATCATATGTAGGGTTGAGGCATCTCGTGCCCTTGTAGAATTGAGTGCTACAGAGTTGAGTTTTCTCGACACTCTTGTAGCATCGAGCGATATGAGCAGAGGTGTCTCATTTTATGTTAACGGGGGGTTTCTCCTGAGAAGCGCAGAGGTATTCTTCAAGTAACCGTGTATTTGTAGATATCATATGTGTAGACATCTCCCTTAAGAGGCAGTCATTCATTTGTAGAGCCCACAAGCTTCTGTTTGCATGTGATATAGGTTTTTCTGTCCTTGTAGTATCGCGATGCTTCAAGCATTGATGGTACAGAGGCATCCATTTTCGGAGGTAATCATTTGAAGGGTCCACATGTTTTTGTTGGCATGAGATATAAGCTTATCCATCCTTGTAGCATCGCGATGCTTAGAGCACCGATGGGACGGAGGTATCCCTTTCGGAGGTAATCATTTGTTTGTAGTGTCCACATGCTTCTATTGGCATGGGATATAGGCTTCTCCGTCCTTGTAGCATTGCGATGCTTCAAGCATCAATGGGACGGAGGCTGTAACTCCCCGAATTTGGGCCTAGAAGTTAGCAAGTAGATTAGAATGTTCGAGTGAATCGAATTAGGCAGTTCGAACTAGTTTCAAGAATTAATTCACAATAAATGATTTAGTGTTAGTTAAAAATATGGAGAAATGTTGGAAATGTTTAATTAATATATTGAGGGTTTTGGTAAACTCTATTTAATGAAATAATTTCGAATTAAATGACATTTTAGTTTTTTTCAAAATTGTTTTGGTGACTAAATTATAAAAGGGTCAAAACTTAGAATCTTCAAGGAGCTAATTTACCAATGTTTTTAATCAAACTTTTCCCGTAATTTAGGCTATTTTAAATGGTTTTAAGAAGTTTATTAAATAAAAATAAAATAGATTTTATTAGAAAGATTTTTAAAAAATGATTTACTTTTCTCACGTAACAACTTTTGCTCTCAACTTTTCTCTCAATATTCCCAGCATCCAAACTACCTCTCTTGCTCGAAAATGACTGGGAATCATCTCTTCTTGATCTCATTTTGATTTCTCAATTGATTTCTTTGATTTATACCTCAAATCTTACTTGTTTTCTCAGAGATTTCACTCAAATCATGCCAATTAAGGGAGAAGCCAACCATTAGAGTTGATTTTCATTTTTCTCCTCTAATAAAAGGTTCTTTACTAAAATTCCCAAGTTCTTGATCCTTTACAATTGATTTTTGGTGTGTGTCGATGAATAAATTAAGATTAAAAGGTTTAAAGTTAGTTTTAATAAGGAATTGGTGGATATTGTTATGGATCTGATTTGTGGTAGTTTTAATAAATGTAGATCATATCTAAGACATGTTTTAATTTTATGAGAAGAGATTTATAAAAGAAATCTTGAAACTAATTGAATTGCTAATTTTCTAGGTTGTGAATAGTTAAATTTTAAGGTGATTAGAGTGTTAGAAGGTTCTTAGAGGTATAAGCTAAAGTTGAAAGTGTTTTTAGATGTTAATTGATGTTCATTAGATGTTCAAATCGTTGGCTTATGGCTGGGATTTGTTTAGGTTGTGTTTGGTGATGTTTTCGGTTGTTTTAAGGAGGCGTTATATGGTTTTTTGGTGAGGCAATGTAGGGAATTGTTGTTACTGGGATTATGGATGCACAATGATGCATTGTTCCTCTATTATTGTGTGGTTAAAATAGGGGAGATTGATTCTGCAGCGAGTGGTGAAGTTTCGGCAGCTTCAGACTCTTGATTTCGTATCGGCAAGTGGAGCTTTGTGTTGTCGGTGAGTGGAAATGAGGTTTACTGCTTAATAAAGGTTTGAAAGTGATTTTTAGAGTTTAGATTAAGCTTGAAACGCTTGTCTAAGCTCGAAAGTAAGTATTGGACATTCTCGCTCTCGTTTTCAATTTTGCAAAATACATTCTCATGCACATGTTTATGATTTGGAATACCTTCTGTTATATGCATGTTTTTGAATAGAAATGTGATTCAAATGATCATATATTGATGATATATGAGTGTGGCGAATGAATTATGAAAAGGATTTTGTGGATCAGTAATTTATGGTTTATTGCATTAAAGATTATTTGGATTGATACATATGTAAAATAGTGAGGTAATATGTTTTAATAGAATATATTGGCAAGTGGAAATGGTTAAATGTTATCAGATATATTTGGCATGCCATAGGGTTTAAAGTGCAGTATAATAAGTTGCCTTATGTGTGTCGTGGGGTCAAGAGTGTGCCATATCTTTACCATGAGAACTGCAGCGGTTGAGGGGTCAAGAGTGCCAAATTCTCCCGCTGGTGGATTTATACATCATAACCGTTGAGGGCTAGTAGTACCATTTACTTCGGTTTGAGGATGTACGTGAAGTGGTCAAAGGAAACACTTGGGAAATTCGTGTATCCAATATGTTTTACAAAATGGAAAGATTTGGTTTTGGGTCACTTTAATGTCAATATATGAATTGATGTATCATTATAAATGGATTACATTTGTATAATGGAATTTATACATGCGGTGCTCTTTAAGCTTTGCTATTGGATGAATTAGCATAAGAAGGCTTAAATTGAGGTTTGCTTGATGTTATGCTAGAAATCAATGATACATGTGAGACCAAAGAGTTTGATGTGCATATTTTGGAAAGACAAAAGGAGTATGAGATGTTTTGGCATGAGATTCAATACATGTTTTGAAAGAAAAATGTTTTAAATGCATTGGCTAGTGTTTTGAATATCCCTCACTAAGCTTTATGTGCTTACGCTCTCTTTTCTCATCAATGTAGAAAAGTAAGCATTCAGACAGCGAGCAAGCAAAAAGCAATCCAAGGGTTGAGTTAATTCAAGTATGGTTTTATAAATACTACGTAGTAATAAATGACAATGTGACCAAGTTGTAATTGGGAGGTTTTTTGGTTACTCCCTGTTTTGGATATGTTTTATTTGGTGTTTTGGACTTGTAAATTGATGTATGCTTTGAATTGGGGGCTTTGGGAAGATTTAAACATGTGGGGTAGAAGTCATCGCTATATGTTTACTTCAATGACTACTTATGCTTCTATGATGCCTATGTTCCCATGTTTTTGTGGTGTTTTGTAGTTCATTAGTTGGTATGGTGTTTACATGTTGTTTGAAGCGTATTCGATTGAGCCTAAGTGTCATATGTTCGACTAAGAGGTCATTACAGACCTAGTCGTGCCAGTACGAGTCCTTAGGGATCAATACATGGGGTCTTTTATGGTTCAAAAGTGTGCAAAATTTCACAGGGGTATCAGTACGCCTAGCTCCATATCGGTATGCCCCTCAGAAAAATGCACTAGGTGTCGGTATACGGGCAACCATATCGATATGCATTCTAGCTACTAGAATCCCCTATTTTGATATCGAACCACTGGTATTAGTATGCGAGAGGACCGTACTGATACCTTTTGGAAAATAAACTCATATCGATACTGGCACGGGGTGTATCGGTACCAAGTCTGTTATTTCTGGTATTGTTTTGTTGAGGTTTGAACCTTTGAAGTTTAGTCCCTGTTTCTTGTATATGCAATTAATCAAGCTTGGATGATTGTTTTATGTTGAAATTTAACCGATATGCATGTAAACTGATTAATTAAGATTTGGTAACTTTGGATTTAGGTAAGTCCCCTCAGTTTTCCAGAATTGCATTATGGTCCCTAAATAGCAAATGTGTTTAGTTAGATGTCTAACCGCCGTCTATTTCATTCGATGTTTCATCCACTGTCAGCATGTCCACCTTAAGGATTAATTATGCATTTAGACAAGATAAAAGGAAAAAGGACCTTGGTTTAAGCATTTCATCTAGGTTTGTCTCGAAAAAACCAATATAGCTTGCTAAGTTCAGTCTGGCGTCTAGGCCGGGTTAAGGAGGTTACATTTGGTTGTATCAAAGCCAAGTTATGATTGTTGGGAGGTAAGTTATGATAGTTTGAGATATTGTTGTTGAATGATACTGTGGAATGATATGCATGGTGTTTGATTTTGTGTTCCTATGATTGAAATGTGTTACGTTTGGTAAAAGCTTGGGGACACATTGCCTTATTACTACGAGTGCGAAATGATTTTTGTTTTGAAAGATGAGCACCCTGGATTATTGCTTCAAGCTGGTCTAATTGTTTTGTTTTGTTGTTGCATCATCATGCGTTAGAATTATATTTTTGAGAATGGGACCGAGACGAGAGCTAACATGGGTAGTGTTATGGATGGACATAACAATGAGTTACCTCATCCTCCATCGATTCCTCCTGTTGGTGTTGGAGTAGAGGGTGGTATGCCTCAGGCACCGCAATAACTAGTTTTTGGAGACATGACACCATTGATCCAGGCTATAACTGTAACCCCCTCGACCCGGCCTAGTCGCAAGATCGAACTGAGCGAGCTCTATTAGGTTTACCAAGGTAAACAGAGAAGAAGTAACCCAAAACACGTCCATTTTTTTCTTTTATCTTATCTAGATGCAAATTATTATCCTATGTGTTCATGCTGACCACAGGTGAAAACTCAACTCAATCGGTAATCGATTTGACATTCAATTGGGGTAAATTGCAATTTAGGGACCAAATTGCAATTCTGGAAAATTACAAGGACTTACCCCATTTTTATGTTACCAACCTTCAATTAGTCAGGTTTCATGCATGCATGTTGAAATTCAGCTCAAAATATTCATCCATACTCTTTCAATTGCATCCACAATATTCAGGGACTAAAACATAAGAAAACAGAACTTCAAAACATCCAAATAACTAAATTAATGGTTAGACGTATCGGTAAACTTACATGCGTATTGGTACCTAATTGCTATTTAAAAATCCCCAAATTACATTAACAAAAACTCGTATCGACATGCCCTCGCGTGCCGATATGCCCTACCTATTACACTTACCTCGTACCGAAACAGTTCCTCGTGTACCGAAACACTAAGCCTAGAAAGGCTTACTCGTACCGATACGCTCATCCCGTGTTCTGAAACACTGGCCTCAAATGGCCTGAGCCCATACAGAAACACTTGTCTGCGTTCTGATACGCTAAGCCTGGAAGGGCTTACCCGTACCGAAATAGAGATACGCGTACCGATACGCCTGGACCTGAAATGTCCTGCTTTGCTGGTTTATCATGCTTTCAAACATACCATAACACCCTATCATGCTTCTAATAAGTATCCAACACTTTCAAGAGTCAAACCACAACAAAACATCACAGATTCATCAACAATTCATAACATTATTCTTCAAATGGAAATCTAGAGGCATGCTTCCCAAAAATCAAGCCAAGTGAAGTCTAAAACTCAAACCAACGCAACCAAAAACTCAGAATGGCCAATTATTAACCAAGAGTAGCAAACAACATTGCTCAACCGGGGAGTGTAACAAACCATCTCCCAAAACAACAACGGAAACCCCATTGCCCTTATTACTTATAGTCTAATTCAAAACATACTTTTAGTATCAAGTCTTTGGTGGTCCCTTGCTTCCTCGGTGCCTTCGAATCTGTAATTCTCTGCATTGATGGACAAGGAGAGCATAAGCACACTAGGCTTAGTGAGGAGTGCTCAAAAACACAACATCAATGCATTTAAAATCGTTCTCATCAACACATTGAAATCTCATTTCAATCATCTTTTAGACATCACTTAAATCATCATTTGAACATCATGCCTTGAAAACCATGCACTTAACACTTTCAAAAACCAGCATATTAAACCATATGCAACCTATGTCATTAACCATCAGCAAATTCCATTGCTAAACCTCAATTTAATCCTTCCCATGCATAACAAACCATATGCAAAGCTTAAAGAGTAAACATGTATAAATCACATTATACAACATAAACCATTACATGACACATCCACAATTATATTGGCTTACAAGTGATCATAATCAAGTTCCTTTACCAAAATAGTTCATCGGATACATGGATTCAACAAGTTTTCTCACAACACTTCAAGCCATCTCAACCGGAATAGCGATACAATCACAATTGTGGTACATTACAACCGGGTACTCTTACAACCCATGGGGACACCAACCCCAACCCTCGGTTAGCTGCTTAATCCACTAACGAGAGTTTACGGTACCATATAACCCCTCTACCATTAGGGTACTTGGATGGAGTATTCGGTACACCATATAAAACCCCTCGACATCCAAGGCAACTCTTTATAGTGCACTGTCAATCCTATGACCAGCCAACTATATCCGATAACATTTTTAAACCACATCACTTGCCAATATAATTCACAATTAACCACATACCTCATTGTTTTTGTATGCATTAAACCAAACCTTTTTCCAAAGATGAGTAAAACATATCTAAGCTTTTCTCTCATTTTCTTCCTAGAATTTGCCAAACACACTTAAAAGAATATTTATTTTCCCTCTTGATTTTCATTTCTTTTATGCCCTAAATGATTTCTAATCAACAATCTAGCAAGAGTTAGTAGTCTTCACCAAATATTCTTGGAATTCACGTTCAAATGGAGGATGATGTTTTCAACTTCCATTTTTCCTATCAATTGGGTAAGCTTTTGATTTTTAAAGGTTCTCTAATTATTTTTAGTTGATTATCTATCATTTTTATTGGAGTTTATGAATTAAAACGAATTTAATTTGGTTTATTTGCTGTTTAGATGATAAATGAGTGATTGTGATTTGGTAGATAAAGTTAAGATGTTTTAATTGGATTGAGAGTTAATTTTATCGGTAAGATGAAATCTAATTTTAATTTTATAAAATTAATACCGAAATTAATTGAATTGGTTAAGTTTGGATTTAGAATCTTGAATGGGTGATTGGTAGAATGGCCGATTCAATTGTTTGATCACATTGCGGGGGTGCATGGCATGGGGAGTGTTCGATGAATGTCCCCAAAAGGTGTAGTATGGGGGGGGTCGAAGTGATTAAATTGGGGCAGTAGCACAATGAAGCAGGGGCGTGAAGAGCGTTGTGGCTACTGCCATTTCATGTGCCAGCTAGTGGCTTTGTAATAATAATATTAAAAAAAGGGAAATTAAATGGGGATTAAAGTTAGTGTTGGGCCGTTGGCAGTGGCGTAAGGGGGATTTAATAGTCATGTAAACGAATCAAAAGTTCAGCGAACCGTTCTTAAACCGTTTGGTGAGAAGTTCGTTTATTTATTAAACGAATGAACATAAACAAGATTTTTTGTTCGTTTAATTAAATGAACGAATACGAACAAAGGGACTGTTCTTTCATTTACGTTCATGAACGTTCGGTAATCCGTTCATTTATGTTCATTCGTTTATGTTCGCTTAAATTTATTCATATATATCCATTTATGTTTATTATTTTTCATAGCAAAAGTATTATATTTTAAAAATAAATAAATTTATTCAAATATGTTTGTTTCTTTATGTTCATTTAAATTTATTCTCATATGTCTTTTTTATGTTAGTTCATTTGTGTTCGTTTACGTTCGTTTATCATTTTAACGAACACGAAACATAAATGAACACGAACAAGCTACATTTCTTAACAAACACACACAAACAAGAAATTATGTTCATTTAGTTGTTCATGTTCGTTCATTTATTCGTTAAAATTAAACAAATGAACATGCACATACCCTCCTTCGTATTCGTTTGGTTTGTTTACTGCCCCAGGATTTAATGGCCCTTGAAGCAGGGTGAAAACAGGGTTGCAGTGGCATGAGTTTGTAATTGTGCGGCTGCCGTTGTTTTAATTCATTTCGAGTGAAGTTGGTATAAATTGGGGGTGTTTTAATAAAGTGATTACTTTGATGTGGTTCAATTGATATTGACCATTGTATTTTCTCATGGAGGTTGGCAAGTGTTTGGACGATTTTCGTTTAGGCATCCAGGCGTTGGCATCGAGACGATAGCGAGTTGGTGAGTACAAATGTGTTTCGGTACTATAAATAGGATTGAATTATGGCTTAGGGAGTTTAGTTAAAGCCTGTCAAACTTACATATGCTCGAAAGTAAATTTTCCTAATTTCGCCATTTGAATATCGGTCTATTCTGAAACATGATTTACATGTTTGATTTGAAAGCATGGACTGAAATACTTAATGTTTCTATGCATCATTCAATGATATGCAATAATTTATCAAGCATGAGGATGCCTAAGTGCATCGGTAAAGGTTTACTAAATGGAATGTTAAAGTTGCCATTGGCAATGTTATTTGCATACGAAATTGGTTTATTAAATGCATATGAAAAACAATAAGTAAATGTGTTTTAAAGATTATATTCGCTATCTGACACACTTAAAAATGTATCGGATACAGTTGACATGCCATAGGGATTAAAGTGCACTATAATACAAGACGATCGCCCTGCGTCCCTCGAAGAAGTTGGATGGAATCTGCAGCTTGCGGTGATTTAAAGATTACTCGGGCTGGATGCAAGACAGAAAATGTGGTTTAAAGGAACCACTGAGGAATTTTGTTTATCCGGTGATGTTTCATAAAGGAATTATGGTTTTATTATGGGTCACACTATTTGCCAATATATGAGGTTATAAAGAAAAGCAAGATTGAAAGCTTGATGCATATGATTTGAATAAGCATGATATGTTTTGCAAGAATGAAAGCATGATGTATACATTTTGAACAAGCATGTGTTGTTTAAATGCTTGAGAATGAAGAGTTTTTATATGATCTAACACGGTTTCTAATACTGGTTTTGGTTTTGAAAATGCATTGACATTTTGCATTTTAGTGCACTCACTAGGCATTATATGCTTATGCTTTCTTTTCTCCATCAATGCAGTGAATTAAGCATATGCAAGGTTGTGGTTTGAGGCAACAAGTGGTCTTAAGACAAGCATATTAAAGAGTATGTTTTTGGTGTTACATTATTTGTAATAAGGTAATATGGGATAATCATTTGGATGTTGTTTTATATAAGGCATGATTATATTGTTGAAGTTTATATTATGTTGGATGATGGCATTATTTAATGTGTATGATTATGTTTTAATGCTAGGTATATTTGATGGCTATGAGCTAATGTTCTAAAATGATTTAAAATAATGATTGGAGGGATTGTTTGTTTTCTAAGTGTGCATAGTATCATATGCTTCTAGTTTAATTTGATCTATAGTATATGTTTGAGATCTTGACCATTAGGTGCATTGGATATTGCTTTATTTTCTTAGGAAGCATGCCTCTAGACTCCTTGGTTGAATATGAATTGCGTTGGTTAATTGGCATGTAATTAATTGAGCATTTTATGTTGTATGATGGTATAATTTTAGAAGCATGTCAAGGTTGTTTGTATGTAATTTGGTTATGATAGGGTTGGGATTCAAATCTCCAAAATGCATTTTACTACAGCCTGTATCGGTACACATGGAGCCAGTACTAGTAAGCAGGGCCATTCTAGTGACCGGTATTACTTGTGGGTACTGATATGTAGGACCAGTTCCGATACGTGTAACCGAGTATCCGTACACCCTGTTGCATACCGATTCTGATATTTGCTTCAATGATTTCCTTTACCAATATGGTATCCCATGTATCGGTATGGCCGATAGTTAATTCGGTTAATGGGCTTTACCAAGTGTAGATTCTTTGCATTTTGATCATCGTTTATTCATGCATCAATTGAATAAGTGTTCTCCATTTGACCTGAGATTTTGCGTGCATGCTTATATTATGTCTGTTTGCAGTATGAAGCCTATGAGTTTGAATTAATCCCTATGTTTTGGCAGTTTTATGTTTTAGTCCTTAGTTTCGTATTTTAATAAATTGGATGCTTAATTGTAATGCGTAAGAGCTAAAAATTTACATGTTAGCATGAAATATGATTAATTAAGTATTGGTAACCTGAAATTTTTAAAAGTCCATGTAATTATTCAAATTTGCTTTTTGGTCCCTAAAATGCTCATTTTTGCGATTGAGTCCCTTATCGATGTTTGTATCAAATGAAATTTGACTTGTTGCTTGTGTGTCTGCTTTAGGACTTAACGATGCATCTAGATAAGATAAAAGAAAAAAATGGACCTAATTTCGTATAAGTTAGTTCGGGTTTACTTCGATAAACCAATGTGATCTCCTTATTTCGGCCTAGCGACTAGGTCGGGTCGAGGGGTTACAACCTCAGTGTTCCAAGCAAATAAATTGGATGATATGATGTCAATTAGAATGCAGACTTATTAAACATATGCTCACTCTTACAACATAGAAGAAGAGATAGATGGTAACCAATGGTACTTTGATATTCTACAATATATCAAATTTCAAACTTATCCTAAGGAGTTAAATGAAAATGATAAGAGAACCATTAGGAGAATGGCAGCATGATATGTCCTGGATGGGGAAGTCTTATACAAAAGGGAAAAAAATCTGATATTTTTTAGATGCGTCAATGCCCGAGAAGCTAGGAATATATTTGCGGAAGTGCATGATGGAATATGTTGAATACATGCTAATGGTTTCTCAATGGCTAGGAAAACCATGAGATATGGATATTATTAGTCAACTTTACAAGGGGAGTATTTTGATTATGCCAAGAAATGCCATAAATGTCAGATATATGCTGATAAGATTCATTCTTCGCCATTACCTCTGTACACTATGAATGCACCATGGCCCTTCGTTGTATATGGTATGGATATTATTGGATAGATTCACCCAAAAGCTTCTAATGGACATCGTTTCATACTGGTAGTAATTGATTACTTCACCAAATGGGTAGAAGCAGCTTACTATGCCAGTTTCATACTGGTTTAAATTTCATGTCAAAATAGAATAGAGATTATCTGTCGATATGGATTTCCAGAAAGAATTATCACTGACAATACTTCCAATTTGAACAACAAGATAATAGTAGAAGTGTATGAGTAATTCAGGATAATGCACCGCAATTATGTTACTTACTTTCCTAAGATGAATGGGCAGCGAAAGTGGTAAACAAGAACGTCAAGAAGATCATATCAAAAACAATAGATACTTACACGGAATGGCATGAAAAGTTACACTTTGCGTTGTTTGCGTATTGAACCTTAGTGCGAACTTTTACGGGGGCAATTCCATATTCTTTGGTATATGGAACAGAGATAGTGCTACCAATTGAAGTTGAGATTTCGTCTCTTTAAATTTTGACTGAAGTGAAGTTGGATGAAGCAGAATAGGTACAAGCTAGGTATAATTAGTTGAATCTTGTTGAAGAGAAGAGACTGAAAGCTATCTGTCACAGCCAGATGTATCAAAAAAGGATGATGCAAGCTTGCGATAAGAAAGTTATTCCAAGAGAATTCCAGAGGGTGATCTAGTGCTTAAAAAGATCTTGCCAAATCTGAGATTTATGTGGGAAATAGATGCCTAATTGGGAAGGGTCATATGTTGTCTAAAAGGCCTTCTCTAGAGGAGCATTGATTCTAATTGAAATGGATGAGAGAGAGTTACATAAACCAGTGAACTTAGACTCAGTTAAAAGGTACTACGCTTGAAGAATAAAAAAAAGATTGGAAAAAGAAAAAAGAAAGAGCGGAGTGAAAACCCAAAAATGGTGCTTCACAAAATGAAATACCAATGGTGAAAACCCAAAAGAGCATCATAGTTATTACAAAAAAACAACAAAGGAGAAAAAGAAAATGAGGGTTCAAGATGAAAACTAATAAAGAGTGTCTTGAAACTAAAGGAGGATTAGAGTTGAAAACATGTAAAGGCGACTTAGATATGTTCTGAATAGGCATCCGGCAAGCAAAACCTCTCGGACACCTGGTATTTTGGCAGAGATTTCACATATGCAAATATCTTGACAATGTTCAAGATCTGCTAGCCAAAGGCTCACATCTTAGCTCAGAACTTTGTTCGATCGATGGATTTCTGGATCATTCATGTTATATATGCCTAAGGCATCTAACTTTGTTTCTTGATTTTGTTATTTTCTGTTTGCCATGACTTTTTAGACTTTTCTAAACTTTTCACAACATTAATAATATTCCAGAATTCTCTTTTGAGCTTTCTTTTATTCACGAGCATCATGCACATACATTAGTATAGATTCATATGAAAACAAAGGATTTCTTGGTATTACTATGAATTGAATTTTAAAGTGCATGTAATCCAAAAGATAAAGTCATCCTTAACACTCGAGAATATTGTTGAAGAGTGAATAAAGAAAAGGAAAGGGTTATGTGTTGAATTTGTAGAAACGATGAGAATGAAAGAATAATGAAATCATCTGAGCCAAGCATCACTAAGGAAAGTAAAAGATTTTCAGGAAAGAAATATGTAAAAACAAAAGAATAAAGAAAGAAAAAGAAGAAAAGAAAAAAGAGAGGTAAAACCCAAAAGGGCTCCTAAAGAACAAAGTGAAAACCTGAAAGGGCGCTTTGAGAAAAGCAATCTAAAGAGAAAACCTAAAAAGGCGCTTTAGAGAAAAAGATTCAAAATGTGTAAAGAGGATATTAAGGTTGATCCCAAGTGTGAAATGGAGTACCAATGTAAATTAAGAGCCAGTAAAGAAGCGCATCAAAGAAAGATCAAGATTAGTCTTCCAGGAAGCAAGATTTGTTCGAGTGGTTCCAAAGTGTCACGATTCATGCATCATATATAGGTATTCATAAGCTAGAGTCATGCTAACATGCATGAAAATATTTTATTCTGTTTTGACATGAAATTTAAACCCAGCAAAGAACGAAGGGCTCCTAATGAGAAGAGTTCGCCCAGCGAAAAATGAAGGACTCCTAAAGAGAAGAGTTCGTCCAGCAAAGAAAGAAGAGTCCATAATGAGAAAATTTTGCCTAGCAAGCAAAGAAGAGTTCATAATGAGAAGAACTCATTTATTCCAAGATCTTCACAAAGAGGAAAATAGATCAACATTTCTAAGAAGAATGAATGGTTCACAATGAGAAGAACTTGTTCAAGATTTCTAAAGAGGTAGAAAGAGAGAATGTTCATAATGAGAAGAACTTGCAACTTAGAAGACAATTTGTCGCATCGGACAAAGTTCGTGTCTTTTTGGTCTTTGACCAATTCTCGTTCCACAACAATGTGCAAAGAGGGGCAACTGTAGTACCCATATTTTATTCAGGGTTGGTTTTATTATTAATTTTTTGATCCACAAATCATATGAATTTATTAAGGATGAACTCATACAAGCCACTACTATCATGAGTCTCATTAAAAACCTCTCTAACCTAAAAGGAGGAAAATAGTACACCATGATAACAGACATGGAAAAATGCCAACAAAATAAACAACCGATAGAAAGGAAACAAACCAAACAACACAACAACAACTAACAAACCAGCCCTTAAAGCTCAGATCTACACACATTGCCTAGCCCCTCACACCAGCAAACCATCACGATAACACCCCCAAACCTCACATTCCCATAGCAGTGCAAGAACATCATCATTGTTGAAACTCTCTCACAGAAGATTATTAGAAATTCGACCCCAAGAAATCCCTCAATCAACATGACAAGGGCAAACACACATCACACCAAGCAAGAATCAACACCAAACCATCCTCGCTAGATCACAAAAAAACCATGATATGATCAAGATCATCCACACTAGAGTATTATACCACGGTCCTCGATTATACGCAATATATCTTGAATGATCTCCTCTTCTCTACCTAAAGTATTTACTCCTATCAAATTTCCCAAATGAATAGTTGTCATAGCTTCAAGAAGAAAGGCTTGTTGTCGATTCTGAAAATCATAACCTCTAATAGATTTGTTTGCTACACCTTCTTTCGTTAAAACCCCTTTACGCGATCATCCACGCCTTCTTTTCTTACGATAAGCCTCTATCACAACCCAGTGTTCTAGAGATTCAACAACACAATGAGTCTCAATTACCTCTACCCGAGCATACGATTCTTGCCCAACTACAACTTTTTCCATATTATCTCAACTTTTAGAGTTTAACTCGAACTCTACTAGTTGCATCTCATTTGTCAAACCTCTCCCGACATCACCCCTCCATACTCGACCCTATACGACATCCCCTCCTAACCCCCATGGTTCCCTGCCAGTACACGATCAACCACCCCAACCATCTCATCGAAAACCCAAGTGGAACCCTCAAAAGGTAACTCACATCAATGATTAGGTTTTTAATGCTGATTGTCTTACCAACAAGGTTGATTCTCTCGTGATGCAGGAACTAACATGTCACCAATCGCATCAACTTTTAGCATCTCATCCCGATTCACAGGTTCTTCCCCATCTTTAGACCCAAAGTCATAACTCAATTCATCATCTTCACTATATTCCTCCACCGTCGGTGTTCTCACTATCTCGGCCTCTTAAATTCGGATTAGAAAAGATGAACCATGTACAAGACCTCATCATTTATTGCACATTGTTCAGTCTCAATCATCACACAGCTCATCTCAAAAGACTTTGGATCATCCGTTGCTTCATCTATACGAATAAACTTGCCCCAAATTCTTGCTATATTCTTGAATGATTCCATGGAGCAAGCATGCATAGGCACACCACTAATAGATAACCAGACACGACGAGAGCCAATCGGGATATCAGGAGACCACTCCTTTATGTGGAAAAAACATCGTGTAACCTCAATATTACTAAGCAACATCTGACATGATTTCGTATTAGGGAACATTAACAAAACCATTAACCCCGCAATCAACATAAGTTCAACCCCTGGTATCTTCTCTTGAGTGATTCTCTCTGCTACCTTGAAAATCAGCATAGAGTTTTTACACCATCTAACTGCACAAGAGTTCAAAATAGACACTTAACCATATCAATAACACCGCTTACCTGTCTTCGCACCGATCGTTCATTGTTTACCACACCATCATTGGACTACATATTCTGATCTTCCCGAGATGAATCCAAATTTCCCTATTTGCGCCGCCAAAAAGTTTCTCAAACATCCCATTGAGCCAATGCCACACTAATCTTAGAACCATACAACCAAAACCCATTTATACGTTCTATCACTCTCATCACGTCCGCATGAGCACCCATACGGACAAAACCAAATCTCGCACCATCCCTTGTTCGTTTGGACAGAATGAACACATCCACCACCTTCCCATGTCGATCAAAGGATTGGCATAAGCCCTGCCAGTGCAACCAATCCGATATGTTCTTGACAAATAATGTTCACAGCCGCCGTCGCGCACCCTCTTCGCCGCCAAATCTAGACGCCACTTTAAAGTAGGATTTTGTTGGTTTTATTATTGTTATTATTCGATATAAATAAAGCCAAAATAAATAATAAATCAAAAAATATAATTCAATAATATAATAAATCCAAAATAGTCAATAAATAATAAAATGTCAATTTTACCGAACTCTAAAGCCCATTTACAATTAAAAAAACCCAAAAGCCCAATTCTAGTTTATTCCCACTCAAAATTACAACTTGCGCCACGTGACACTCTCTCATTGGTCAAAACCAAAGCAAACAAATTATGCTTCTTCCCATCTTAGTTGGCACCAGCTAACATACAACTGTCTATGATGTCATCTATATGACGTCAACATTGGCGTCGACTTCGGGCCACCTATATAAAGGAATAGAGAGAAAAATGTCAAAATTAATTACAAGTTAATAATTGCAATATTAAAAAATGAGAGTTAGTGGGAGAGAAAGATCTCACCTCGAAAGCCAAACCTTTGTTGGGAGGACAAAACAACGCTAGAGAACTCGATCGTCGCCAGAGAAGTTGATCGAAACTGTAACTTCACCACTGTGAAGGTAGTTCCTCTTGTGTTATTTTAATTTTTGAAAAAAATAAAATATCAATTTATATATATATAAAGACCAAAATAAAACAAACTAAAAATGTAAAAACAAATTAGAAAAATAAAGAGGGCGGTCAGAGTACTAATCTTCTGTGGTGGAGTCGAAGAGGGCTTAGTTTGGTTAGATTTAGGTTAGATTGGGGAAGAAAGGGTTAGGTCCAATCGGATCGGAGATGGATTTAGGGGAAACGTATGATTTTAGGTTAAGGGGTGATGGCCGAAAATTGCCCTGCGATGATCGATGAAGGTTGTGAGGTGGCCGAAGGTTGGTAGGAGTTTGGTAGGGGTGGCTGGAGGAATGAAAGCGGCATAAGAGGTGGTGGTTTATGGTTGTGATCATCATGTTCTTCATAACACATGATGAACACAAGGCAAAAGAGAGATTTAGATCCATTTTGGGTTAAATTCTGGGAAATGGAATATTTTTAGAGAGATGGGCAGAGAAAGTATATGGTTTAGAGAGAGAAAGAGATCAAAATGAAAAAAGAAAGCCAAATTTTAGCCTGAAATGAGTTTACCACGAAATCTATTAGATTTCAAGATAAGAATTTGCAACCTTGGAAGAGAAACTAACCAATAGGTAAACCTATCAGTTAACTAGTTGTTTCCTAAATTAAAATCTCCAATGAAGTAGAATTATCCAAAGATGGTGGCACTAATCCTTCCAATCAATTTTCATTCTAGAAAAGATGGGTCAACCTAGTATTCATAAAAGAATCAAGGATCTTCTTCCCGAGAAGTCGTTCATATGCAAATCCACAATGCCGAAGTTGATGTTTCCAAGACATTCAGGAATAGTTCCATTCAACTATTTCTTGACAAGTCCAGTAGTGTAAGTGAATTGTAACTAGAAATGGAAAAATGAATATTTTCTATCAATTTATTGTCTAAAATTAACAACTCCGTTAAGGAGTTTTAATTTGAAGTTTGCAATTTATTTTCTATCAATTTCTTGACAAGTCCAGCAGTGTAAGTGAATTGTAACTAGAAATAGAATTATCTCTTGAAGCATGTCGGAACGAAATTTGAGATATGTCAAACTCTTTCTTGGAAATCACTCAAATGTGGTTATGGAATTATAAGAAATGTTCAAAATGTGCAATTTTACCTCCCCTTCATCTTCCTTTTGGAAATCCCACTAGAAATCAAGTTGGAATGATCTTAAACATCCAATTTCGAGGTTTGAAAGAAATTCGGGAATTGATTTACGCTACAAGAAGAGAATAACACACCTCTGAGTTGAGGGGAAAATAGTTCACCTCATTTTCGCATGTGCTTAATGACAATAAACTAGTATTTGAAGGATAAACAACTTCAAGACATGTGATTTTTTATAGCATATTCGGCTCGATTACTCCACTCAAGTTTTTTGATGACAAACGAAGTGTGGTAAGGTTCACAAGATCAAACATAGAATCGGGGAGTGGACCTCTAAAATTTCATGAACATGCCAATGAAGTTAATTTTTTAAGTTTCCTAAAAAAATCTTGAATTTGTCCTTCAAAAAAATTTCTAGATAAATCTATATAAACGAATTGAGTGAGATTCTCAAATGATGGTGTAATTGACTCTCCCAAACCATAAAAGGGAAGGCCCAATAAATCAAGGCAGCAACCCTAGTTTGTCTTAGGGAGATAACCTCCTAGATTTTCATTTCGAGATAAATCTATATGTGTGATGTTGGGAAGCTAAAAACTTGAGATGGAAATTCCCCATGCAATTAACTATAACTAAGGAAAAAATGTTCAAGAGATGAAGTTATGTTTAGAAAGGAAGTGGAATTCCCAGACATGTCTACAACGAGGAGCACAAGGTGTGTCAGCTTCGTTAAGTTTCTTGCAAACATGTCAAAACATTGGTCATCAATTTTCATGTTGGGGAAAGAGAAAAGATTAAGTGATATAAAACTTGAAAAACCATGATTTGAAGGGGAATTGGGCCAGAGAATTCAGTATTAGAGAGATCAAAAAGGGTTAAACTCAACAACTGACTAAATAGCTCTGATGACATGTTTTTATAAAAGGAGGCAAGGTTTAGTCATCAGAGTCAATGAAAGTGAAACAAGTTGTTGGTGTTCTCAAGAGGAGCGTCATCGAGGTCGTTGTAGCAGCATGTTTCACTTTAATGGACACCGACGACTCAACCTCTCCTCCAACTCTTTTTATGACACTATATCTTTGAGTTGTTTTTTCATTTGGTGAGATTAATCCATCTTGATCTTTCTATTACGGGATTCCCTGTCCTAATCCCTATCAAATCAGTCTGTTGTCAAGTTTGTTTTCCCTTAATCTCCTCTTTCCCTAACTTTACATTTAACGAACAAGGTTTTGACATGTTTGCAAGAAACTTAACCAAATTAACACACATTGTGCTTCTCGGTGTAGTCATGTCTGGTGTTTGCACTTATTTCCTTTTTAAACTTGACTTCATCTCTTTAATCAACTACATGAAAAATTTCCATCTCAAGTTATTCAACTTCTCAACTTTAAACATATATATTTATCTCGAATTAAAAATCTAAGAGGTTATCTCTATAAGACAAACTGGGATAGTGGCCATGAGTTGTTGGACCTTCCTTTTTGTGGTTTTGGAGGGTCAATTTCACCATCATTTGGGAATCGCACTCAAATTTTTTCCATAAATTTATTTGGAAATTTGTTTGAAGGCTAAATTCCAGATACTTTTAGGAACCTTACAAAATTAAATTCCTTGACATGTTGTTGACGTAATTTTAGTGGTCCACTACCTAATTTTATGTTTGATCTTATGAACCTTACTACACTTCTTTTTTCATCAAACTTCAATGGTGTAATTGAGTCTGATATGCTATCGAAACTCACAAGTCTTGAAGTTGTTAATCTTTCCGATAATAGTTTACTATCACTCAGCATAAGTAATAATGAGGTGAAATATTCTTTCCGCCAGCTCAATGGTGTGTTATTCTCTTCTTCTAACATGAGGCAATTCCCAAATTTGTTTCAAATCTCAAAGTTGGAGGCTTCAAATCTTTCCAATAACATGATTTGTAGTGGGATTTACAAATGGGAAGATGAAAGGGTGGAAAAAATTGCGCATGTTGAACCTTTCTTATAACACCTAAGCCACATTAGAAGAATTTCCAATATAGAGTTTGGCATATCTTGATCTTAGTTCCAACTTGCTTCTAGGGTCAATTTTGGCAACTTGCTTGAATCTTTAAACTTAAAATCAAAAGTCCTTAATGAAGTTGTTAATTTCAGAGAATAAATTGACATACAACATTCCTTTTTCCATTATAGTTGGAGTTCACTTACACTACTAGACATGTCAAGAAACAACTTGAATAGAACTATTCCTAAATGTCTTAGAATCATCAACTTCGACATTGTGGATTTGCATTCTCTGAATAGATCCCTGATTCTTTTCTGAATATTAGGTTGACCCATCTTTTCCATGACGACAAATGATTGGAAGGATTAGTGCCAGCATCATTGCATCATTCCATAGCTTCATACAACTTCTATGCATTGTGAATGATTGATCTCTCTAGAAACAAATTCATGGACCCCTTGCGAATGGAAATCATTCGAAATTTGAGAGCAATGAAAGATAAACAAGTAGGCAGACTTCCACACAAATTTATCTAAATCTTTAGAAACGGGTCCAACAATTCTCAATGTGAGGCATTGCAAGCAATGGGAATCAAACCCACGACCAAGAGTAGGGAAAGCTTAAGCCACATCAGTATCGGTACCATCATCAATGTAAGCATGATAGATGCAAGGTGCAATGAAGTTAGAACTGCCCCAGTCCTGCTTTGCAGCGAAACCATTTATATCCAACTTCTTGACACGCATCTCAAGTGGCATGCTCTCTGTCAACCTTCACTGTGAACCAAAATGTTTCCCAGTTTCTAAAACTGATACAGCATTCCCACGTATCTGAATGTTGGGATGGGCTTTGATTTTGTGCAATTAAGCGGTAATCTCTTTAATAAAATATGTTCTCATATCATATAAATGGAGTTAGCCCAAAGGTTGTGGCTTAAGCCTTCTTTGCTGTTTGTTGTAGGTTCAATTCCCATTGCTTGCAGTGCCTCCTGTTTTATTTCCTTCATTTGATTAGGTCCAATAGTGTCACCATCTAGTTGGTTAATTAAATATGTTAAACTGAATAAATTAAAATTAAAAGATGGTGACACGTGTCATCCTCTAGCTGTTTGGTTAATTTTAATTAATTAAATTAAAATTAGGACCAAATTGATAACGGTAGTTGCAAAAATATGTCAATTTAATATGTTTGGTGGTCTGATTGACGAGTTTCCTAGTTCGGTGGTCAAAATAGGTATCCCCAAATTGTTCGATGGTCATCGGGGTAGTTTACCCTTATATTTATATTAGAAAAATAATTTTAAAAAAATAGGATTATACCGAAAATTTTAAAAGTTCAGTTTTAATTTTTTGGTTGGTAGAGTGGGATTCGAAATTTTAATCCAATTTCAGAACTTCCACTTCATACTTATCTGAAAATTGTTCTACACAATGCAATAATTGAAAAGACCTATTAGCTACTAAAGTATCGGAACGGGTTATAGAGATTCGCGACTGACACGGAAAAGACGCATATATTGGGAACATGCGGCTTTTGAAATATGAGTAAATGTGTTCAAAACATTGGTTTTAGAGCTCTTTAATAGATGTTCGGTACTAGTAAAATTAAATTCAAACTAAAAATAGGAAAAGAAGTGGTACATTGTAGGTTGGGTTCGGAGCTCTTTAATAACGTAACATAGGTTTGGTACAGTTTACAAAGTTTCGCTACTGACACTGAAAAGACGCTTACTTATTGGGAACATGAATCTTTTGAAATTAGAAATCCTTCCAACCCGACAAAGTCATAAATGAGTAAAGTAGTTGTTGGTTTCGGATTCAGAACTACTAAGTAAAGGTTCAGTACTGCTGTTATTAAAGACCAACTCAAAATGTAAGAACATCCAGTAGCATTATAGTTTTTTTTTTACTTTCAGATGAAACAACAACTTATTGGTTAGTAATCTTTTCAACCGCTAGGGTTTAAATATGAACAACCATATTTTCCTTATAAGTATAATACTGCAACTTTGTGTTTTGCATCTTCTATCCCATATTAAATTAAAATCACGCATAAACATGTCTGTGCGAGTGCTTTTTTTATTCGAGGGCAGTGTCGTACTGATGCCCTGTAGGCTCCTAAAGTCGCCCCTTATCTTCTTTTTGGTAAACATCTCTATGTTACATTGCTCTTTATGGTTTCTTTTCATATAGTTTGTAATTATTGTTATTATTCTTTAGTCACAGTAGAAGTTGATGGATCTTTGTATCGTTATCTACTTCGAACTGCCAGCCCTTACGAAGGGCATGAATTTGATGTTTCCATTATCTTCCCACTTGACTACCTGTCCTCTCCTCCTAGGGTAATTAACTTCCCAAGATTGTTGTTTTATCTTGGTTAATTTTTTTACACTGCAGCATTTAATGGATAACGGTTTTATGTTTTTGTAGATTGCTATTATATTTGATGGCGATCTATTCCACCCCAATATTACTGAGTATGGCGCCATTAGGCTGGTCATCCTCCATGAAAGTTGGAGCCTTTCTGTCAGATTTGTGGACATTGTTCTCGCTATACAGGGTTTGTTGTGTGCTCCAAACCCAGATGATCCTCACCCAGATTGTGAGGGTGTTTCTCTGATTTACAGGAGGAATCCCCAGCGCTTTACAAAGTATGGGCAAATATGAATCTTATGTTCAATTTTTAATATATGAATGCGTCTAGTCAAATTTTGATACTATAAAGTTTGAATTTGCAGATAGTAATTTCACAATTTCCTTTATTATTTTGATTACACACTGTATGGGAGCATTTAAATGACATTTATGGCATGTTAATATTATAAGTGAAAATATAGTTTCGGGCAGGAACAATTTAACACCCCTTTTCGTATCCATACGGTGAATACGAATCAGGAATGTCACAACTTTACTATCCTTAAATATTAATGATATTTGAAACAAAATTCAAGTTTTGATAATTTTGAACCCAAATCTTGAGTATTGGTACACCCAAATGCACATTCTTGCATTTTCATATTTTTAAATCATCCTAATTCAATTCCCAAATGTCTTCAAATGTTATGTATGCTTATAGGGAACAATTGACTATCATAAAACATACATGATCTCAATTATCTTAGCATGTAACTCATCCCTTGAGGTTACTCTTAACTTTGAATCTTTCCAGAAACGCCAATTATCTTGAAACCATAACGAACTTTAAAGGCCAATTCAACTCAAATAGGTTTAGCAAGTATACATGCCACTATAATAATCAAACATCAATTAGGATGTCATTACTGTGATTACCTGTTGAGCTTTCCAATATTGATGCAATGCTCTTCTCACTCTCATCTTGATTTACCTACGTGTGCACAATCAAACACACGCTAAATATGAACTTAGTGAGGCAATAATCAAGATTTAAAAACAACTAAATAGGCTTATTCAATTTCATGATTTATTAAACCACAAGGCTACATATATATATAACATGCCATATGCCAATATACTAACCTTTATATTGCATTGGTAATGATTTACTACATGCCAATGCCATCAAACCTTCATGCTTGTCCATTTGTCATAATATAACATATATGCATAAATGCATCATGATCACTAGGTATGTATTACCATCATGTTAATCATACATTAACATAATATAATCCATGTATAAATTTCTTACAAATATACTTGACACTTATTCCAAAAGCTCATAATCTTATTCACCTGTTTATCTTTTATTAACCAATAAACCATAGCCCAAATATAAGCCTATGAGGACCCTGGTACACGAGTCAAAACTGCACATAAGGTTGTGCTAACCATCCGTACATAAGGTTGTGCTAACCATATACACTAAGTGTCTTTTATATACACTATAGTGCTAAATCGAGTATGCAGCGTGCTGCTGGACTCTATGGCATGCCAACAATACCCTGCCCCTCATTAACATAGTTGGGCATATATTCCATATTTATTCCATCCATGGCAATGTACATCAACATAATTTAACATTGGGCAGTTCATACCCGAAATAACATTCATAATATAACATCATATATAACTAGTGATTTATGCATTTATGTTCAACCTTTGACTTATATAAAACTTGTCAATATATGATCAATGACATAAATATCATGCCAATATATAAATAAGGTAGACTCATCGCAAGTCTTCCTAATGATGTATAAAACATCCATGTAACATGTTATGTATGCATTGCACTCACCTTGGCCACTTAACACGATGCCTCACTAAGTCCTAGTTCGATCTTTGCTTTCAAAGTACCTCAAACCTTCTTTGATTAGGACTTGACTACATTAATCACATGAATAAAATAAAATATTTGTTAGATTCAAATCTAACAATACCTTAAACATGCTGTCTAATATAATCACTCGAATATAAAATTTCCAAATATTTTTCCTTTCTTCCTTGTACTGTTCAAAAGCTCATTATGGTTCTTAATTACCAATTTGAACTTCCATTCATTCTTCCGAGCTTGCTGACTAACATTTAAATACAAAATGTTTCAATTCCATTTTCTGACAGCTTGCGCTACCTTCAAAATTTACTTATACAGGGCAGAATACATACTGGATCTCAATTTCCTTTGTACCGCAAAAATTATATTCGATAACAGTTATAAAGGTATAAGCCACATAAATTAATAAAATCTACAAAAATTATGAAAATTTCTTACATACACGTCACAAAGTTGTCCAGGCAGAAACTGTTCTGCAATTTTTCTGACCTTCGTTCGATTAAAAATTCATATCTTTTAACTCAGAACTCAAAATCAGTTTTCGTTTGATGGAAATGAAACTAGACTAACAAATCTTTATAACGGTGTAAAATTCATCATCTAACCATTTTTTAGAATTTATGGCAAATTTTTAAACTTACTGCCATAATTCAAATTCCAACATAACTTTCCATGAATGACTTCTAATTTACTCCAACTTTTCCTTATTTCTCTACTTGTCAATTTAGTCCCATCGCTTTACTTCAAATGGCTAGAATAAAGCTTGTATTCATATTTTATATTTACATCCTTCATCATAATAGGCTTAAACCTTTACTCCTCTAATTTCTCTTGATTTGTCAAAATGGTCACCAAATTTTCAATACAAGGATTCAAGCTTTTTAAATTTGCAAATTAGTCATCAAATTAACATTACTACCTTAATTCCATCATTTTAACTAAAAATTAGATTTACTCCTTCTACATATCCTCTTTACCGAATAGACTATTCATGTTTGACAAATTGCCAAAATGGTCACTAAAGCGATTAATCGTCGGTTTAGCATTCTAACATCATTTTCATGTCTCTAACATCATTAATAACATAAATACATTTCAAATTCTAAAAATCAGAATTGAACCCCTAACTTTAACGCTTTGCTGAATTAGTCATTTAGGTTTTAAATTTAGGGTTTTGATTCCAGACAACAAATCAAGATTGCAAGATTACTAACTTATCATCATAAATCATAATTTAAGGTTGGATCCCTAAACCCTAATCTTCTTCAAGGTTTCTAAATTGTTTAGGGTTTAAATGACAACTCAAAAACATAAATCCAACATCAGTCTTGCTTGATTTCAACATAAAATCAAACATAGATTCATAAAATCATAAAACCCCCAATTTGAACATAAACCTTAATTTCTCTCTCATATCAAGTCTCATCAATCAAGCATGAAACCCATGAATAATCTACATCAATAGATAGAGATTGAAGAGATGAACAACTTTGTAGTTCGGAAGATTACCTTAAACCAAGATTAGGGGCTTAAGCCGAGCTTGGAAAATTTTCCTCTTCTTTCTCCTCTTTCTCGACGGTTTTGGAGATGAAATTTCATTGATAAACCTTCATATTTCATATATATAAGCCACTTGTATAATCAAAAATGATTTTTTAATTCAATAAATTCCACTTTCCAAAAATACCCTTCAACTAGATTTATATTTCTAATTTGCCATTTTGTAACATTCCAACTAAACTTAGTTGGATTCTAATCAGCCACTATTCATCCATAAAAGAAATCTCAAAATTCATTCCATGTCCTATTGGGTGAAATGACCAAAATGCCCTTTACCGATCAACTTATTCACAAAATTGCCATTCCATGTCATTTCAATTGATTTAAATTTTTCCCGGCCTTTTTAACATCCAAATGTCCATAAAATAATATTTTATTACTCTTATAAGGTTCATGGAACCATCTCTGAAATTTTAGCTCGATTTGATTATCTGAATATTTTTCTGAACTTTATCGCTTTATAGCCATTAACACAAATTCTGTATCAAAAATTCAAGTAACATAAAAAAATCATTATTGGGGGTAAACTATTCATTTACAGGGTTAAAATACACAACTTTTGAAAATTACACTTTGGTCTTTGAACTTTTCTAAAGCTTATACTTCAGCCACAAAACTTTCAAAATTTACATTTTGGTCACTGGCCAAAATTGGGATATTAAAATTCTCCCCTTAAGAAGATTCTTCCTCGAATTTTCAACACATACCTGATTCAAAAACTATGAGGAAACTGTTTTCTCATATATTTTTCTCTTTCCCATATCGCTTTTTCGACTTCATGATTTCGCCAAAGAACTTTAACAAGTGAGATCATCGTATTCCTTAGTTCTTTGACTCCATGTGCCAGTATCTTTACCGATTCTTCCTCTTAAATCAAATTTGATTGAATCTCTATTCCTTCCGGGTAATGATATGTAAAGGATCTGATCAATACTTCTTGAGCATCGACATATGAAATACATTGTGAATCTTGTCCATTTTCGGACGTAAGACTAGCTAATAAGCCACCGGACCAACTCTTTTCATAATCATATATGGCCCACGGCTTCCCTTTTTTCCAAACCATAACACCTCCTTCCCAAGGTGAAACTTTTAAGAAATACTTTATCCTTAACTTCATATTAAATATCTTTTCTTTCAAGATCATCAGATAATATCCATCATTCTAAAGCAATTCTAGATTGCTTCAAACTATTCTTACTTTATTATCCACATCCTGAACTGAATCAAATCAGATTCAATCACCTCTTAGTTCACTTTTTAACTCATTATCTTTGGGGATATAAATTACCCATTGATAATATGAACATCCTTTAAACTTAATATCGAAATATTTAATTTTCCCTTTTCACCTTAATGAATTCTCGCTAGACATATCTTAGCTTTCATCTGTAAATCTTTGATCCGATTTGTCAAAGTAGATTTGAGCTGAAGCTGTGTAATCAATATACTATTCTCTTCCAAAGGTAATTGGGCATTTAATGCTTATAAGCCAAATAATGACTTTTGGCTAAATACATCTACTACGACATTAGCCTTATTACATTAATACACATCCCAACCTATTATGGGACGTATTATTGAATAAGATAGAATCCTTACTAGATTCATACTGCACTAAAACGGGTGCTACTATCAAATCTTCTTCTACTGGTAATAATATAATCGTAATTTATTCTTAGAGGAATATTATTGCTTCTTTAACTAACATCACTGGAGCTTTCTAAGATGATATATTGAGTCGTATAAAACCTCAATCTAAGGATTCTTACAACTAGGCCCTTAGCTTTCTCAATCTAGTAAGAGCCATTCTGTAGGGTGCACTCGATATAGGTCCAATATTGGATTAAAATCCAATCCTAAACTTAGCCTCTCGATTAAGCGTCAAGCTTGACAGCTCCTTTTGGGTAACCCATTTAAAACTCATAAATAATAAGAATACTCTCCTAGCTTACCCTTAATGGCCGTTATCCATAGCATAAGTTAAATAATTTTTCACATTGGTAACAAATTCCAACAAAAACTCTTCATGCTCATGCATGAAAATTATTATCACACTTACATGATGAGTTTTGTGGTTTTCTTGAATCTCCAACATTAATTATAAATGTCAGAGAGTTCCTAATTTTCCTTGTCCCGATCTCTTAGCAGAACTATGTAATAAATTTAGTTTGATATCTTTTCCAGGAATCCTCACCACTTTTTAGAAGTGGTGAAATAAATAATGATTCACAATTTCTCTTTACGAGCTATGACCTATGTTTAGATATTTTCTCATTCTAAACTCTTTGCATTGCATTTGTCATAATTTACTGATTCATGGAATTTTGAAATACATAGGGCATTCAGTACTTCTTTGTAGCTGACCTTCAGCCCTCTATGAGCTGTCATAACAAGCTCTCTTTCTGTCTGTAGGAAGCAGGTTAGAAGCAAATCAACTCAGTTTATTAAACTTGCACTCACACCCGTAAATAATCCAATTGCCCTAATTAAGATACAAGAAACTCCATTGCATCTCTAGGATAAACTTTGTTACGGAACACTCAAAGAAAGAACTTCTAGTTAATAGACTTTTGAGTATGTACCGTAACATTAGTTTATCAAATACGGGTCTAATCCTTTCAAATGAGATAATACGTTTTCTTTGAGTCTCCTCTGATCATCAATACAGAGTTCCTTCAACATAACTTTTATATCATTAAACCATAGATTAACAATCATAGGATCTCCATTAATATCTCTTTGAAAATCTAGTGTGCCAGAACTCTTAATTCTTTTGCAATCGATGCCTAAGCAGGCTGATTCATAATCGCATCTAATGTCTAGAAGAAAAGCTCTTAATCTAGAACATGTATATCATGTTACTCTGGTGCCTTTGCACCATGCTAAGCTGAGGGTAGAATATTATCATTAACCTGATCACTTTCATGAATATCTTGTTGATCCACTCGCCTAAACACCTGACACGATTCTTTTACCCTCACACATTGGAATTTTAACATTATTATCATAATGAAGTAAGCAATTGCATCCATTCAAACAAGTAAAATCATCAGTAATTCTAACATCCTAGTGGCATATATACACTTTTGACCTTTACCATACTTCGTTTAACTCCAGAATTGGCTAAACCTGTAGCTCTAATACCAATAAATGTAACACCCTTTTTCGTATCCATACGGCGAATACGAATTAGAAATGTCACAACTTTACTATCCTTAAATATTAATGATATTGGAAACAAAAATCAAGTTTTGATAATTTTGTACCCAAATCTTGAGTATTGGTACACCCAAATGCACATTCTTTCATTTTCATATTTCTAATTCATCCTAATTCAATTCCCAAATGTCTTCAAATGTTATGTATGCTTATAGGGAAAAATTGACTATCATAAAACATACATTCTCTCAATTATCTTAGCATGCAACTCATCACTTGAGGCTAATCTTAACTTTGAATATTTCCAGAAACGCCAATTATCTTGAAATCGTAGCGAAATTTAAAGGCCAATCACAACTCAAATAGGTTTAGCAAGTATACATGCCACTATAATAATCAAACTTTAATTAGGATGTTATTACTAAGATTACCTGTTGAGCTTTCCAATATTGATGCAATGCTCTTCTCACTCTCATCTTGATTTACCTACGTGTGCAAAATCAAACACACGCTAAGTACGAACTTAGTGAGGCAATAATCAAGATTTAAAAACAACTAAATATGCTTATTCAATTTCATGATTTATTAAACCTCAAGGTTGCATATCAATATATATATATATAACATGCCATATGCCAATATACTAACCTTTATATTGCATTGGTAATGATTAACTACATGCCAATGCCATCAAACTTTTATGCATGTCCATTTATCATAATATGCCATATATGCATAAATACATCATGATCACTAGGTATGTATTACCATCATGTTAATCATATATTAACATAATATAAATCAGATATAAATTTCTTACCAATATACTTGTCATTTATTCCAAAAGCTCATAAGCTTATTCACCTGTTTATCTTTTATTAACCAATAGACCATAGCCGAAATATAAGCCTATGAGGACCCTGGGTACACGAGTCAAAACTGCACGTAAGGTTGTGCTAACCATCTGCACATAAGGTTGTGCTAACCATCCGCACATAAGATTGTGCTAACCATATACACTAAGTGTCTTTTATATACACTATAGTGCTAAACCGAGTATGCAGCGTGCTGCTGGACTCTATGGCATGCCAACTATACCCTCTCCCTCATTAACATACTTGGGCATATATTCCATATTTATTCCATCCATGTCAATGTATATGAACATAATTTAACATTGGGCAGTTCATACCTGAAATAACATTCATAATATAACATCATATATAACTAGTGATCTATGCATTTATGTTCAACCTTTGACATATTTAAAACATGAATGACATAAATATCATGCCAATATATAAATAAGGTAGACTCATCACAAGTCTTCCTAATGATGTATAAAACACCCATGTATCATATTATGTATGCATTGCACTCACCTTGGCCACTTAACACAATGCCTCACTAAGTCCTAGTTCAATCTTTGCTTTCAAAGTACCTGGAACCTTGTTTGATTCGGACTTGACTTCATTAATCACATGAATAAAATAAAATAAAATATTTGTTAGATTCAAATCTAACAATACCTTAAACATGTTGTCTAATATAATCACTCGAATATAAAATTTCCAAATATTTTTCCTTTCTTGTACTGTTCAAAAGCTCATTATGGTCCTTAATTTCCAATTTGAACTTCCATTAATTCTTCCGAGCTTGCTGACTAACATTTAAATACAAAATGTTTCAAATTCCATTTTCTGACAACTTGCGCTACCTTCAAAGATTTACTTATACATGGCAGAATACATACTAGATCTCAGTTTCTTTTCTACCGCAGAAACAAGATTCGATAACAGTTCTAAAGGTATAAGCCACATAAATTAATAAAATCTACAAAAATTATGAAAATTCCTTACATTCACGTCACAAAGCTCTCCAGGCAGAAACTGTTCTGTAATTTTTTTGACCTTCATTCGATAAAAATTCATATCTTTTAACTCAAAACTCGAAATCAGTTTTCGTTTATTGGAAACGAAACTAGACTAACAAATTTATACAACGGTATAAAATTCATTATCTAACCATTTTTGTAGAGTTTATGGCGAATTTGTAAACATATTGCCATAATTCAAATTCCAACATAACTTTCCATGAATAACTTCTAATTTACTCCAACTTCTCCTTATTTCTCTACTTGTCAATTTAGTCCCATCACTTTACTTCAAATGGCTAGCATAAAGCTTGTATTCATATGTTCTCTTTACATCCTTCATCATAATAAGCTTAAACCTTTACTCCTCTAATTTCTCTTGATTTGTCAAAATGGTCACCAAATTTCCAATACAAGGGTTCAAGCTTTTTAACTTTGCAAATTAGTCCTCAAATTAACATTACTACCTTAATTCCATCATTTTAACTAAAAATCAGATTTACTCCTTCTACAAATCCTCTTTACCGAATAGACTATTCAAGTTTGACAAATTGCCAAAATGGTCACTAAAACGATTAATCGTCGGTTTAGCATTCTAACATTATTTTCATGTCTCTAACATCATTAATAACATAAATACATTTCAAATTCTAAAAATAAGAATTGAACCCCTAACTTTAACGCTTTGCTGAATTAGTCCTTTAGGGTTTTGATTCCAAACAACAAATCAAGCTTGCAATATTACTAACTCATCATCATAAACCCTAATTTAAGGTTGGATACCTAAAGCCTAATATTCTTCAAGGTTTCTAAATTGTTTAGGTTTTAAATCATAACTCAAAAACTTAAATCCAACATCATTCTTGTTTGATTTCAACATAAAATCGAACATAGATTCATAAAATCATAAAACCCCCAATTTGAACATAAACCCTAATTTCTCTCTTATATCAATTCTCATCAATCAAGCATGAAATCCATGAATAATTTACATCAATATATAGAGATCGAAGAGATGAACAACTTTGTAGTTCAGAAGATTACCTTAAACCGAGATTTGGGGTTTAAATCGATCTTGGAAAATTTCCCTCTTCTTTCTCCACGATTTTGGAGATGAAATTTCATTGATAAACCTTCATATTTCATATATATATAAGCCACTTGTATAATTAAAAATGAATTTCTAATTCAATAAATTCCACTTTCCAAAAATACCCTCCAACTCGATTTATATTTCTAATTTGTCATTTTGTAACATTCCAACTAAACTTAGTTGGATTCTAATCAGCCACTATTCATTCATAAAATAAATCTCAAAATTCATTCCATGTCCCTATTGGGTGAAATAACCAAAATGCCCTTTACCGATCAACTTATTCACAAAATTGCCATTCCATGTCATTTCAATCAATTTAAATTTTTTCAACCTTTTTAACATCCAAATATCCATAAAATAATATTTTATGACTCTTCTAATGTTCATGGAATGATCTCTAATCTGATTATCCGAATATTTTTTTGAGCTTTATCGCTTTATAGCCATTAACACAAAAAATCCAAGTAACATGAAAGCGTCCTTCTTGGGGGTAAAATATTCATTTAAAGGGTTAAAATACACAACTTTTTAAAATTACACTTTGGTCCCTAAACCTTTCCAAAGTTTATACTTCAGCCACAAAACTTTCAAAATTTACATTTTGGTCACTAGCCAGAAATTGGGATATTACAAACCAGAAATTAAGGTAATTTAAAAATAATGGAGATCTGTTTCAAAACTTGGAAATCAAATCTTAAACTGAAATCGTTAGGATAGCTTGTAATATTTTCCATTTTGCATGAAAAGTTTGAAACTGAATATGCAAACATTTGATACTCATCGTATGTTTCACGTGCTTGGAAGAACCAAAGATATAACTCTTCATTTACCAGGAATTTTACAGTTTAATATAAAGAATAAATATGTAAATATTATATATAAAGATTTTGTTTACTTTGTTAAATGTTGGCCCTGCTTGGTAAAGAGAAGATTGAGCCAAAATTTGAGGTTTGAGCTAAAATTAGAGGTTTGGCCAATTTAATCTGCTAATTTAGATGTTTGGTAAAGAGCAGATTGAAATAGCGGATTGAGGTGAAACCTCTAATTTTGAAAAGTGCTAATAGGAGCTTTTTGAAATTAGAGGTTTTGAAATAAAAGTTATAAAGACTCTTTTACCCTTAGCAAATATAAAAAATCTCCAAATAACCTAATTTTAACCTTTTCTATTTTAATTCTTCAACATCAAGTATTTATATTGTGATATTTGTAAACTAATACTTTTTGTTTGTTTCTTTTTATTCTCACATATTTATATTTGTATTTAAATTTAATAATTAATTAAATTATATTAGAAGCATTATATAGTCTATAGCCTACAATCTAGATATAATATACCATACGCTATGATATTATTATTAATATAATCTATAGTATATGTCTCTGTGCTCTATAGTGTAATATACTGATACGTGAAGAAGTCATGTGTCACGTGATGATATAATTTCAGGAGTACATTCATAATATGGTAAGTACAATAATATGATTCTTCTCGCAAATAATTTTGAAATTAACATTTTGTGTTAAAGTTCAGGAACTATAACTCAGAATGCTCATCCTCGAATGTTACAAAGTCATTTAATATTTCACATATGTAAAATATGCCACGTTTATAACATTTATGGAACGTTAAATTTTTTTATGAAATGGAAGTTTTGGGCGGTAACCCAAAAGGTTTGAAACTATTTTTGTAGTTTCGGAACATCTTAAGGCAAACTTCGAATGTGATATTTACAAATACATGTTACATTTTTAGGTTTGATGTAAAAAGTTCGAAACTGTTATCAAACGTAAGAAACTCGAAGTAATATTGTGCTTTTCCAGTTAGGCCACAAATTCATGGTAGGGTTTATTTATAATAGAAAAAAGATTTTGGCGGGATATGGTCCTACCTGTGGAGTTCCTATATTTAAACATGTTTTGGTACTCTTTGAAATATTTCAAAACAATGTTCATGATAAATAAACTGAAAATATTTAAAGTATTTTTCAAATTGTTGGTTAGAAGTCTAGGTATCGGAATTTTATATCCGATTTTGAAACTACCTATTATGACTTCTCTAGATACAGTTCTGCCCAATGAACAATTGAAAAGATATATATGGTGATGACATCTGAACGAGCTACAGAGATTCGAAACTGACAGTGAAACGACTCTTTTGTATTGGAACATGCGTCTCTTGGAATTACAAATCCAGTGAAACATCCAATTATTTTTGTTTAATATGCCAATTTGGAATTACATTTAATTTTACAATGGAATAGATAGTACGAATCGGGAACCACAAATGTTACCTAGTTTCGTACCAATGAGCATGGGTTTTGATATGTATCAA
Source organism: Hibiscus mutabilis (assembly GCA_019671005.1). Lineage (NCBI taxonomy): Eukaryota > Viridiplantae > Streptophyta > Magnoliopsida > Malvales > Malvaceae > Hibiscus > Hibiscus mutabilis. The sequence continues at coordinate 16,817,146 of CM033752.1, read as the reverse complement.
GCAAAACATAAACTGAAATAGTTAGTAAAACATGGGTTAAGGTTTATAGGTAGTTTAGGGTTAGTGGTTAATGAGATTATTTTTTATGGCTTAAGGTTTAGTATATGCCTATAGTATATATCTCTAGTATATGTCTATAGTATATAGTTTATAGTATATGTCTATATGCTCTATATCCTATTATACTGATACATGTAGAAGGCTTAGGGGTTATAGGATTATAGCCTATAGGTTAATTTCACTAGTTTAGGGCTTAAATAGAGGCTTTAGGAGTTTATGTTCAATTAATTTTTAAATAAAAGAGCAATATCATGGCTCTGTAATATTTCTATAAAATTTGGTAAGAAAATAAAATAGACGCATAGCATATTACAAGTAAAACCATAGAGTTAATTTCGCAGAAATCCTCATAATTTGGTGTTTCATGATGCGATCATCGTGCTAGGATTTATTTGTAATAGGAACAAGATTTTCACGGGGTTATGGTCCGATTTTTAAAATTCCTATATTTATACCTATTTCAAAACTCTTTAAATTATTTCTGAACAATGTTCAATGATAATGATCTAAAACTAATTAAAGTATAATTACAAATTTCGATTGGTAGTACGGGTTTCAAATTTTCCATATGGTTTCGGAACTGCATACTAAAAGTTATCTGAAAAATTATTCTACCAAATGCAATAATTGAAAAGACTTATTTGATGCTGACGTATCTGAACATGTTATAGAGATTCGAAACTAATAGCAAAAAGACACTTATATTGGGAACATGCGTCTATCGAAATTTGCAATCCATTGAACATGCAATTTTTATTTAAAACGCCAAACTTTTTTATTATCAATGTATATGGAAACGTTCAATACTCATCATATTATTATATTTAAACCCCAAAAATTCCTTCACCGCACGTTTTACTTGTTCATTCTCACACAAACATTAGCATTCTTACCATATTATTTGCTTCCTAAGATTAAATTTTTACCCTAATAATTTTAAAATGGTGATATTTGTGTTCATTTTAGTTCCAAAGGTAAGAGTAACTATAATGATATAATTTAGGGTTTTTAGTTTAAGCGATTAATTTTAATGACTTTAATGTTTTTTGGTTTAGGGTTTATGATGTAGAGTACGGTTATTAGTTTATGAGATGACTTTTTATTGCTTTAAGGTTTATTGTCTATGATTTAGGGCATGCAATTATCGTGTTAGGCTTTATGATGTAGTTTACAGTTAGTGGTTTAAGATATGAATTTGTATGGTATAGGGTTTAGTGTTTAACTTATTGTATTAGATTAATTTCAAGCGTTATATAGTTCATATTCTACAATCTATACATAATATACCTTACGTTATGATATTATTATTAATATATTCTAGAGTATATGTCTCTAATGGTCTTTAGTGTATTATACTGATATGTGAACATGTCGTGTGTTACGTGATGATATATTTTTAGGGGTTTTAGGATTATAACCTATAGGTTTATATCACTAGTAGGGTTTATGAGTTTAGGGATAAAATTGAACCCCATGTATTTTTCATTTATATGGTTTTGTCTAATAAAGTAAAGATTGTGTAATTTTTGTTCATTTTAATCCATAAAATTATTATTTTATCCAAAATTGATCCATATTTATTTCTAGTTTTTGTAATTCTGCCCAAACCCTAAAATTTGTATAATTTAGTTCAAACAATATAAATTATAAGTCCATATAAGAATTTTTAAACATACAGCTCCAATTTCGTTTATAACCTAAATTGGGACTCAATTGAATTAAATATAAACCTTATAGTGCCTTTCGTCGCATGACACGACTTCAAGTTCAACTGAAACCGATATTACCCGAACCTAAATTAACTCGCTAATTACTTGATTTATACCCGGACCATTTTGGCCAAAGTGGAACATGAACATTACGAATACATGTTACATTTTAGGTTTAAAGTTGCATAATATCATTTTATATGATTAATTACATGATTAATGAACATAAAGTGCAAAATGAAAAGTTGAAGGTGCAATTTGGATGATCAGATTCTCTAATTAAAAGAAAACTTAAACTGAAATCATTATAAATTCATGTTACACTTTAGGATTTAAGTGGAAACTTCGAAACCGTGTTTAAATACTGAGAAACTCGTCGTATGACTACGAAGACACTTTCTGCGAGTAGTTCATGGAATTTTTGGCAAGTTTAATAGTAGAACTAAAAAGACAGTTTTCTAATATAGAAGGGATGATCATTACTTAGTCGAATGTAGTATTAACAGGTTAAGGTTGCAAAAGGGTTGGGGAAAATTTGCATAACATTACTCACTAGAAGTTGGGTCTTTTGTGGTTTTCCAATACAAAGGGAATGATCAAATTCCTAAGATTTATTTTTTGATAGAATTGCTTCAGAGATCGAATATCCCAATACTAACATTGATGATGGTAGTAGCAAAAGGCAAACGAAATCAGATTTGTCAAGTTCTCACCCTCAAAAGTAAATTTAAATTGATTCACTGTATAAAACTGGAACTGATTTATTCTAACAAATTCAGACCTTAGAGAGCATCTGGTATCATCAACCTTGGTCTTTTGATTTCGCAATCTTTCAAACTCTAGTTTGCATTGGCCACCTCCTAATGTAGTTCCAAACAACAACAAACAATAGTATTTGAAAAATCTTGAGACAAAGGTTTTTCAAATACTTTGTTTCTTGGTGTTCATCCCTACAAATGGCTAATCATAGCCTTCCAAATACCATTGTTTGTCGACAAGAAAAACCTAAAAACAATAAGGCTCCTCCTGGATCTACAAAATGAAGTCTCTGTACAATAGCCATCGCCACCAGTAAAACCATAAACCACACATATAATTCTATCTACAGATACATAAAATAGGAAGGAAAAAATAGCTGATGAGGGTATGAAACTATGGCCTATTTATAATTGAAAGCGAAATATTGAACCCGACGTTTAGGATTTATTTACAACAGAAAAAAGATGTTCACGGGGATATGGTGCTACGTTTACAGTTCTTATATTTAAAAATTTCGGTACTCTTTAAAATGTTTTGGAAAGGTGTGAATGATAAATAAACTGAAAATCGTTAAAGTATAGTTCACATTTTAGATTCGTAGGCTTTGTTTCGGAGTTTACTAACCATTTCGGAACTGCTTACAAAGTTCAATTATCTGTAAGTTGTTCAGCCCAATACAACAATTGAAAAAACTTATCTGCTGACGACGTATCAGAATGGGTTACAGAGGCTCCAAACTGATAGTGAAAAGGCTCTTTTATAATGGGAACATGCGTCTTTTGGAAAAATGCGAAATCTACTGAAATTTTTTAACACCCTATTAAATAATTAATTTTTTATGCTTTCTTTCAGTTACTGTTGGTGAAAGAAAGTTTGGAGTGGGAACCATAAATTTTAAATAGTTTTGAACCTAGGAATATGGGTTTGGATACGTGTATAGCAAAAACATAAACTAAAATCGTTTGTAAAACATGTATTATTTTAGGTTTGTCCATAAACGTTTGAGACTGTATATGCAAATGTTTGATACTCGTCGTATTATTATACTCTATTTAAACCCCAAATAATCTTTCAACACACGTTTTACTTGTTCAGTCTGACAAACCTTAGCTTTCTTAAAATATTATTTAGTTCCTAGGATTTAATTTTTACCCTAATAATTTCAATATGGTGCTTTTTGTGTTCATATCAGTTCCTAAGATTTTATTTTTACCCTAAACCCTACAGAAGCAAAACCAAAATCGGTAAGAGTAACTAATGTGTTGTAATTCACGGTTAGTGGTTTATGAGATAAATTTTAATGGATTTAAGGTTATTGGTTTAGGATTTTGGTCTTAATGGCTGTGGTTTAAGGTTTATGGTGGACTTTAGGGTAATTGGTTTATGAGATTAATCTTTATGGCTTTAGGATTTAATGGTTTATGATTTATGAATTACTATAAATGGGTTAGGGTTTATGGTGAAGGTTAAGGTTAGTTGTTTACGAGATTAATTTATATGATTTAAGATTTAGTGTTTAGCTTAGTGTATGAGATGAATTTCAAGCAATATATAGTCTATATTCTACAATATATATATAATATACCGAACGTTATGATATTATTATTAATATAGTCTATAGTATGTGTCTCTATGCTCTATAGTCTATTATAATGATACGTTCATGTGTTATATTTTTAGGGGTTATTGGATTATAGCCTATAGGTTGATGTTACAAGTTTAGGGCTGAAATTTATAGATTAGGAGTTTAGTGTTCAATTAATATTTAAATAAAAGAACAAAATCATGGCTCTATAATATTTCTATAAAATTTTGTTAAGAAAATAAAGTAGACGCATAGCATATTACAAGGAACACCTTAGAGTTTATTTCGTAGAAATTCTCATAACTTGGTGTTTCTTGATACGATCGTCATCTCCTATTTTTCATTTTTTTTCTCCTTCACTTTATGCAAATTTATTAGTCATTTCATTATTTAAATTGTTCTTTATAATTTGAGGAGTATATTTGTAATATGGCAAGTATAATGATTTGAATCTTCAAGCAAATAATTTGTAAATTAATATTTTATTTGAAAGTTCAAAAACTATAATTCTTAATGCTTAGCCTCGTAGGTTACAAAGTCATTAACTAATGCCACCTTTCATTTATGTCCAATCAATTATATTAGAAACGAAAAGACAGTTTCGGGCGGGAACCACAAATTTTAAATTCTTTTGAACCAATGATAATGTGTTTCGATACAAGCCAAGCAAAACATAAACCGAAATCGTTAGTAAATCATGTAATATTTTGGGTTTCACATGACAAGATCGAAAGTGTATATGCAGATGTTCGATACTCATCGCATTAACAAAAATACAATTTTTGCGTGCAGTTGTTTCATTCCTATAGTTATAATTTTTTTAATTACTTGGTAACATAGTTTATTCTTTAAAGAACCAAATCAAACTAATTACTAATTAATAAACAAATCATCACAAGATATTATCTATCCATAAATTAAGGACCTAGTCACAAGTCGACTATGTTTATAAGACATGACTTCCTTTCAAAAGTTTTAGCTCAATTCCATGATATATAATACTTAAATATTCCTCTAATCAATACATTCATAACCAAAGATCCGGATTGTATCGAGACAAGAAGAGCATATCAAAATACTTATAAGTCAAAATACGAATTAAGGTATGAAACTCCAAAGTAAAGGTTCAATACTAGGAGATTTAATGACCAACGTAAAATGTACGAACAAGCAGTAACCTTATAGTTTTGTTTTTTATGAGTTTTGAACCAACTACCCTCAGTCTCAAAACGATATGTCTGAATGTTCCACAGCAATTGTCATAGTTTCATTAAGTAATTTAAGGTATGATTTTGTTAAGTTTATGTACAAATTAACAGTATCGAGGTCCATAATCCGAGTTCTGATTTAATTATTGTCCTAGTACATGCAAACACTATCCCGAATAAACATTATATGTGTACACTAAAACGCGCACATAATTATCATTCAACATATAATTACATACCTTTCAAATACTCATAAAAGATGATAGTCTTCTTTCGTAGTTTGTGTGGGATTGTTTGAAGCTCCACAGTCACTCATCCATACTTCTTCTTGCTCCTAATAAGGGCAAAAAATCGTTTCACACATTATAATTAACCTGGGAATACACACAAACATGTAATTTAATAAATAAGAACTAACATTTTCTTCGATCGGCTGTATGTTGTCCATTGCACTTTCTAAAAATTCCAAGTCTGGAGTATAAAATCATCATGATGTACGGATGATGGTGTTGTCAATCCTAGCTTCAAACCAGGACACGAGACTTGTTGTGACCTTGAATTGCAATTTGATGGCGCCTATTCCTACTTGTAACTTTTTTGGACCCTGTATTTGGACTTTTGCCTTTCTTCCTGGACCTTGTCCCGAACACTTTTCAGTGGTGTGGTTTGATCATGAGAATCATTCAACATACAACATGCCTCGAGTTTGGTTGTCAGTCTATGAATCTCATCTTTGGCTCATTGGAAGCTCTCTTCCATTTTTGATGCAACATGGAAAAGTTTATTTGACTTCAATTGGAGCAAAGAGAACCAAGCCATGTGTTTCACTTTATGAGGAACATTGAAGTCCCCAATTGATGGGACACCAACCTTCACATTCTTTGTCCATCGATTTAGAATAAATAAATTTGGGATACGTGTGCTATCTAGTATATTAAGCACGTGTAGTTGATGTCTACATGGAAACTCAACTATCTCAAATTTACGACAACGTGTTATGGTTTTCGTGACAACATTGAATTGTCCTTCATATTCCTTGCCCTAGTTTTTATATTTCCTTAGATAAATACTGCGAACATCGTTGCCATCGTCATCATGTCGTGATACACTATACAATGTCTTATGCATAAGTTCCTCTTGGAAGGTCCTATATGATTTTCTTATATACAGTTCTACTGCAAGGCCTTCTAGCTCTTTCAGTTTTCTTAGTTGCATCAGCCTACTCTGTGTACAAGTAAAATCCGTATTTGACCTATGGCATCTTTAATTGCACGAATAAACTCTAAATATTTCTTATTGCACTTAAGGAAAATAACCAAAGACCCATTCATTGATTCACACCTTTGGGTTGACCGCACATTCGTAAAAAAATAACCCGTAATATACACTTGTGCCAATAAGTGTCGGGTCTTGCTCATCTCCAACACCCACAAATGGTTTTCCATATTAAACTTCTCAATATTTATCTCCCGTTGTTCATTAAATTCCTCAAGTGTCCACCAAGAATGCATGTATATGCTAAATTCCTTTGTAAAATTTGAATCCCTAATATTTGCTTGTGCATTGCGAGCTAGATGCCAATAACATATTTGATGTTTAGCATCGGGGAAAATATTATTGATCGCCCTCTGCATTGCCCTATCTCTATTTGTAACCACTAAAAGCGAAGACTTCTTCAGCATAGCTTCTGTAAAAGCTTTTAAGACCCACTCAAACGTATTTACGGTCTCTTCCACAAGGACAACAACAAGAAACACAATTGTTTGATAGTGGTGATTTACACCAACAATGGACATAATAGGTCGACCGTATGCATTACCTTTGTAGGTGGTGTCAAATTCAATAACATCACTAAATATGGCGTAGTTAGCTCTAGAAGTTGAATAAGCCCAAAATAAATTATGCAAAGGATCAGAATCGTCGGTTAAGAATATCATGAAAAATACAGAATCTATCTCTTTCTTGGTTTCAAGTTAACCTAGTACGACATTGACATTCCCATCAATAACTTCATTGGATTTTATGTTATTGAGGGTATTGTATAGATCTTTCTTAATAAAACCAATATTTTGATAACCACCAGACTGTTGCATGAAGAATTTCATAATTTCTGATGTTTTGACACCAACATTATGCAATGCTGAAGCCTCTACAATATTGGTCTCCATCACAGATCAATGCGAACAAATGAAGGATGCCATGGATGATGGAAAAAGTTGATTGTTATGTTTGTTATCAGACAATGTTATAACCCCACTATCCTGATCTTTTGAATGAACCACTATTCTATCCTTCCAATCGATCCTTGTCAGTGGACGTGGAGCGCGTGAACTCTTTGCCCCATCTACTTTTGATTTCTTTTGCCCTTCTTTTGAACAACAAAACTTTTTCTAGTATTTATTTCCATTTGTATCAACCAGACTTGTTCCACGACGTGCACTAAATCTATTTTGATTTGTGTATTCCTTATAAAATTCCCATGCTTCTTCAAGTGGCGAAAATGTGATACCAACAATGTTATTCGAACTCTCCACACGATCTCAACGTATTTTTGCATTACCTACTGTACTCGTAACTTCCATGATGAGTATACTCCAACACCTTCTTATGACCGTTGCTACTGGAAAAAAGGTTTATGAGCTTCAAAATAAACAACTTGTTCAATGGGAAAAGGATTAAGAGGAAATAGACGTGTATTGAAGTTGGTAGTACCTGCCCTGGGATGGTAGTTACAATATTTATTGGAAATTTTATACAACATTTCAAGAATGTTTGTTGTTGGAATAATAAATTTTACCATTTTGTTGCAGTGCTTGCTGTAACGTATCGGAACTAGTATCTAAGTTTCGATACTTTAAAAACATTTGAACTTCTGCGTTATGACATTTTCGATTACTAACTTCAAATATATAACTTTTTTGCTTGCCATTCCCACTTCTTTTTTATTACAAGTATCGAAACTAACAACTGACCTTATGGAACAATGTTAGAATACATTTGAAAACTAACAACTACTTAGTTATCATCACTGTGACTATACTCCAACACGACTCACAACTCATGTTAGGAATCTCTTATGCATGCCGCTGGCACGTCATCTCATTATCAGGAGTCTCTGTTGTACGTGTCTGACACATTTTCTCTTGTCAATAATCTTAGCTGTAATAGAACTTAGAGTTTTGATACTCAAACATATAAAATATACCATTCCTGCAAAGTTTTGATACTCATCGTGTACAATGTTCATGTTCATGTATAGTTACATGTTCATATGTAATTAGGAGTAACAAAATGTATATAAGAGGTTCGATACTTATAACGAGAACGACCACCTTAAATGTTACCATATCCTGTAAGATTTTATGTTCCTATTAAAGAATATCAAAATGCGAAGTATAGTGTCAATACTTATCAATGATAAAATGATGCCGAACGTGTTTAACGATATACTCAGCTCTAATTAAGTTTTCAAAATCCAGTTACATTTGCTACATTTGTTCGTTCGAGGAACCGATGTGTGCTGAGAAATATGGTCACCAACACAAACAAAAATTAGATTAAAAAGTCTGATATGAAATTTGGTACGTGGTTCATTTCTCAGTTAAAATGAATAGAAGAATAGTCTATTTCTGTGTTGTTGTAGTATGTAGATTTATCAGATGTGACGTTCAATTCCTTGATTATTTGTTCTTTCTTATGTCGTATCCTAGAATTACGTACAGAAACAAAATATTCGTCTGCAGAAGGGGGAGAACCTCCTAGGATTCTTGATGAACTAACACCTTCATCAAAATTTACTAACAACTCGATGTTGGTACACCTTACACAGTTGTATATCCTAAACATCTTCTGAAGGTCGCTTGCATTACATATCTTTAGTATGTAAAGAGATTCAGGGCTAGGCTCATCAACGGAGATTTTGGCTTCCAATGAAGATAATTTCTTCCTTGTTGATTTGTTAACCTCCGTGGAAATCAACTCAATCAAATCATCCTTCTTGATGTTGCTCTTGAATGAAGTGTAGAGGTATGTTTCTATAAAGAAAACGGTTGTAGAAAATCTAGCCATAATTTTAAATAACAAATTCTTCTGCAAAATATACCAAGTGTAGAAGAATTTATAGAAGATTTGTAAGGGTAATATTAGGGTTTGGCACCTAAAATGTTACTAATAATTAATTTGGGGTTTGACACCTAAAATGTTACCAATAATTAGTTTGGGTTTGGTACCTAAAATGTTGACGATAATCAGTTTCGGGTTTGGCACGTAAAATGTTATAGATAATCAATTTCAGGTTCGGTACATAAAATGTTACATATATTCAATTTTGGGTTTGGCACCTAAAATATTACTAGTATTCACTTTGGGCTTCGGGACCTAAAATGTTATCGATATTCACTTTGGGGTTTGGCACCTAAAATGTTACTGATAATTAGCTTAGGGTTTGGCACCTAAAATGTTAATAGAATTCAATTTGAGGTCTGGCACCTAAAATGTTTCCCAAAATGAGTTTTAGGTTGGACACTTAAAATGTTACCAAAATTTAGTTTAGGTTTTGGCACTTAAAATGTTACCGACAACGAGTTTGGGGTTTTTGACCTATAATGTTACCGAAAATCAGTTTCGCGTTCTGTATCCAAAATGATACCAAAAATTAGTTTGGGGTACAAACTTTGAAATATTAATGAAATTCAATTTTGGGGTGGTCGGCACCTAAAATATTGCCTACATGCAGTTTGACTCTAAAATGTTAATGAAATTCAGTTTCGAGGTCTGCACCTAAAATATTACCTATATTCAATTTGACTCTAAAATGTTAATGAAATATAGTTTTGGGATCGGCACCTAAAATGTTATCTACACACAATTTGGCGTTAGGGAATCTAAATTATTACCGAGAAATTGAACTTTTTATGTTGAGTCAAGCATTTCATTCTCTACCTAAAATGTTGCCAAAAACCAGTTTGAGTTGCTAGGGAACCTAAAATATTACGAATATATCTAAGTTCATAGGGAAACATTTAACTCGGCACCTAAAAGTGTTAGAAAAAACTAGTTTAGGAGTAAAACATTTTGTTAGCCAACTAAAAATGTTAACCAAAACCTGTTTGAATTGGTTGGTAACCTGTAACTAGGCACACATGTACCGCCGTATAGTAGCCATATTTTAAGCTGACAAACAGCAGACATACTCGTATGCGTTAAAAGGTGGCATTTTAATTGATTTATGGAAATAGAAGGTGGTTCAAACATTTATTGTGTCTTGGGGTATTTTAATTAAGTGGTTACTTTAGTGTGGTCAAATTTATATTGACCCTTGCTTTTTCTTGTGGAAGATGGCAAGTGTTTGGACGAGTTTCGGTTAGGCGTCAAGGCGTTGGCATCAAGGTGGTAGCAAGTTGGTGAGTGCAAATGTGTTTTGGTATTATAAAGATATTTGAATTATGGCTTTGTGAGTTTTGTTTAAGCCTAGCAAGCTAAGTTAAGCTTGAAAGTAAGTTTTCCCTATTTTTGCCTTTTGAATATCGGTTTGATATGAGACTTGAATTACATATTTTGGTTCAAAAGAATGGATTGGTTTACTTTGTATTTTATACATCATTTTAAAGATATGCAAAGAATTATCAAGTATGAGGATGCCTAAGAGAATTGAGAAATGGTTCCTTAACTAAATGTGGTTGTTGCCTTTGGCAATGTGATTTTGAATATGAAATTTGTTTGTTAAATGCATAGGAAAAATAATAAGTAAATGTATTTAATAGAGTATACTGGCTATGTGACATACAAAAATAAGTATCAGATATAGTTGGCATGTCATAGGGTTTAAAGTTCACTATAATATAAGTCAATCACTCCTCAGCCCTTGAGGATAGAAATAGTACTACTCGGGATAATGGAATTTACGGCTTTTTGATAGAGGTAGACCTATCCGAGCAATGGCAAATATAAGGTGGTTTAAAGGTACCACCAAGGAAATCCGTGTATCCAGTGAGATTTTATAAAGCAATAACAGTTTGTTATGGGTCACACTAATTGCCAATATATGAGTTTATAAAGGAAAAGTGAGAAAGAAAGTATGATGCTTATAATTTGATCAAGCATGTTTCATTTTAGTGCCTTAAGAATGAAAAGATTGTTATGAAAGCATGAAGTATATATTTTGAATAAGCATGTTTTATTTAAATGCTTTGGAAATGGTGAGTTTGACTTGCTTTAATATGGGTTTCTAATATCGGTTTTGATTTCTAAAATGCATTGATGTTTATCCTTTTGAGCGCACTCACTAGACATTATATGCTTACGCTCTATTTTCTTTCGTCAATGCAATGAATTAAACAAGTGTAGGGTTGTGGTTCGAGGCAAGGAATGATCTCAAGACAAGCGAACTTAAGAGTATGTTTATGGTGTTATTATTATTTGTAATAAGGCAATGTGGGATAATCAAGGGGATGTTGTTTTGTATAAGCCATTGTTTATGGTTGAAGTTTACATTATGTTGGATGATGGCATTGTTTAATGTGTATGATGTTGATCATGTTTTAATGCTAGGTATGTTTGGTGCTATGAGCTAATGTGCTAAAGTGATTCTAATAAATGACGGGATGGATTGCTTGGTTTCTATGTATACATATGAACAAATGCTTTTGGTTTTATTTGATCTATAGGCAGTGTTTGGGGTCTTGGCCTTTTGGTACATGTTGTAAAGTATGTTGCATTATTACGAAGCATGCCTCTAGATTCCTTGGTTGATTATGAATTGCGTTGGTTGATTGGCATGTAATTAATTGTGCCTTTATGTTTTATCATGGTATAGTTTTAGAAGCATATCAATGTTGTTTGTAAGTAATTTGGTATGTTCGGTTTAGGATTCGAATCCCTAAGACGTAATTTATTGCAACCTATATTGGTACACTTGGTGCCAGTACTGATACTCGGGGTCATTCCAATGACTAGTATTGCTTGTGGGTACCGGTACGTAGGATTGGGTTTCAGTACGCGTAACCTTGTATCGGTATGCCCTATTGCATACCTATTCCAATGTTTTCTTCGATGTTTGCCTTTACCGGTATGGTATCCCATGTACCGGTACGGCCGGAAGTTATTTCAGTTAATGAGTTTTACCAAATTTAGGTTGTTTGCATTTTGGTCATCGTATGTTCATGCATTAATTGAATAAGTATATGATGCCCGTTTGACCTGATATTTTGCAATCTTGCTTATAATGTAGCTAATTACAGTAAGATACTTTTAGAAGTATGTTAGTCCCTATATTTTGGCAATTTTACAAATTAGTCCTTAATTTTGTAATTTGTTAAATTGGATGTTTAATTGTAATCCATCTGAGCTGAAAATTGTCATGCTAGCATGACATATGGTTAACTAAGTCTTGATAACCTGAAATTTGTAGAAGTCCATGTAATTAATCATATTTGCCTTTTGGTCCCTATAATGACTATTTTTGCAATTGAGTGCCTATTCGGTGTCCGTTACCTATGGAAATTAAACCGCTGCTTGTATGTACACCATATGACCTAATCATGCATCTAGATAAGTTAAAAGAAAAAATGGACCATAATTCATGTAAGATAGTTTGGTTTTGCTTTGGAAAACCTAATGTGATTTCCTTGGTTCAGTTCTAGCGACTAGACCGAGTCAAGAGGGTGACAATTCAAAATCATCAGATATACATATCAAACTTTCAAAATATGGGCTTAAGTCCCCGCACCCTTCAAATCATATACATATCTATATCTCATAACCATTAGTCATTCGACCTTCCGCTAACACCTAATAAATGAGTAAAGCAAACGGTTATAGCCATCCGGCCTTCCATATACTTTTCAAAGATGATCAACCGATTAGACTCAAAGAGTCCATCAACAAACTTTGTAAACACATAGAGTACTCTTATCCTATGACATGCTAACTATATTCGATCTTAGTTCTCATTGTCACAAGCCAATATACCAAATAACATATTTATTTACTTAATGTTTTTCTGATCCGTTTACCAAGTCGAAAACATAGACAGATAGTGGTGCTCAAGGAAACCAATACATAATGTATTGAAAACTTATATTGGTGCATATAGTTTAACCCCCTTGACCCGGCCTAGACGTCACACCGAATCGAACGAGCTATATTGGGTTTGCTTAAACAAACCTGACTGATTTACTTAGAAAATGGTCCATTTTTTATTTTATCTTGTCTAAATGCATAATTAAGTCCTAGGGCGATCATGCTAGCAGTGGTAAAATTTACATTTAAATCGGCGCCACATTGACATCCAATTGGTCAAGATTGCACTCTAGGGACCAAATTGTAATTTTAGAAAACTATAAGGACTTACTTAATTCCAAAGTTACCAAACCTTAATTAATCATATTTCATGCATCTCGATTAAATTTCAACTTAAAACAATCATCCAAACTCATTTAATTTCATGATCAAGAAACAAGGACTAAACTGCAAAGATTCAAACTTTAGCAAAGCATATTACCAGAAATAACTAACAACATACCGATACACCCCCTTCCCATATCGATACGGATTCATTTTGTAAAAGGGTATTAGTATGATCATCAAGCATACCGATACAGTTGTTCGATATCAAAAAATAGCAGTTTCTAGTAGCTAAAGGGCATATCGATACGGATGCCCGTATACCAACACCAATGTAATTTTTAGCTATGCATACCGATACGGCTACAGGGCATACCGATATGCCTGCGCAATTTTGCACAGATTTGAGCTGAGATAGACCTCGAGTATCTGTCTTTGAGGACCCGTACCGGTACAGATTGGCTTGTAATGACCTCTTGGTTGAACATATGGCACTTTGGCTCAATCTAACATACTCCAAACATCTTACAAACATCATATAACATTCTAACCAGCATTTCCACAATCAAACAAGCATGCTAGAAGACCATTCCAACCATAGCAAATCAAATCAAAGATCCTATAGGGATGATCTCTACCCAAGTATGCATTTCATATCCTAACCCCTCAAAGCAAGTAATAAAGCATCATACAAGTCTAAACATCAAAAGAAACTTGTCCAACACAGGGAGTAACCAAAACAAACCTCCCAACTACATCTTGGTCACATTGCATCTTATTTACTACAAGTTCGATTATCAAAACCATACTTGAAATTTTTCAATTCTTGGATTCTTCCTCACTTGCTCGCTGCCCCGAAAGCTTACTTTCCTGCATTGATGAGAAAGGAGAGCATAAGCAAATAATGCCTAGTAAGGGTCGCTCTAAAAACACTCATCAATGCATTTAAAATCATTTTAGTCAAAACACTCTTTGCTCATCATGCTTAAACATATAATGCCCTTTTTACCTTTGTAAAATATGCATATTAAACCTTATGCAAAACATGTATCATGGATCTCATGCATAATCCCATATGCAAAACCTCAATTTAAGCCTTCACATGCTTATTCATCAAATAGCAAAACTTAAAGAGCAAAACATGTATAAATATCATTATACAAAACAAGTTTATCCACCATGATACATTAATTCATATATTGGCATTCAAGTGATCCAAAAACATAATCTTTCCTTATAAAAAACACATCGGTTACACAAATTTCACAAGTGGTTCCTTCGACCACTTCACATACATCTATAACCGGAGCAAACTGTACATTTAACACCTCGATGGTTATGCTGTATAATATCTACAATGGGAGCAAACGACATATTTAACCCCTCAATCATTGTGATACGTAATCCACCAACGGGAAAATGCGACATAATTAACCCCTCGACTGCTACGATTCCCATGGTGGAGAAAACGACACAATTAACCCATCAACGCACATGAGATGACTTATTATAGTGCACTTTAAACCCTATGGCATGCCAACTATAGTCGATAACATTTATTTCATTGTCACTTAACCAATATATTCCACTTTAAACATGGTACCTCACTTATTTTCATATGTATCATTCAAACCAATTTCCACTGCAACAAAACATGCATTTATACATCATTGAAATCCTTTTTGCAAATCATTTTCCATACTCAAATATCATCAATATAAGTTCATTTGCATCATAATCCATTTTCCAAGCATGCATAAAATAGTAGGTATCAAACATAAACCTAGGCATGAGAAAATCAACTTTGCCAAACCGAAATTGAGAGCGAAATCGTCTATTACTTACTTCCAAGCTTGGACAAGTGTTTCAAGCTTATTATAAATTCCCAAAATCACTTTCAAACCTTTTTAAAGCTGTAAACCACTTTTCCACTCACTGACAACACAAAGCTCCTCTTGCCGATGCAAAAAAAGCTTCTGAAGCTTCCAAAACTTCTCCACTTGCTAAAGGAACGGTCTCCCCTATTTTACCTACACAAAAACAGAGAATTAATGCATTCCAATTCATCCTTAATCACAGCAACACATCTTCTCAACTCCGCCTCACTAAAAACCATCAAAAACTTTCTTAACACAACCGAAATCATCACCAAACTCAACCTAATCAAAGCCCAGCCATAACCTAACCATTTTAACATCATAACATCATCAATTAACATCCAAAAACAACAATATATCAACCTTATATCTCCAACAACCTTTCACTACCAAGATCACCTCAAAATCTAACTATTTACAACCTAACGAATTAGCAATTCACTTAGTTTCAAGATTCTTTTTATTAATCTCTTATCATAACATTAAAACATATTTCAAATGTGATCTAAATTAATTAGAATCAACACAAAATAGATCCATAATTAAGATCCATCAAATTTCCTATCAAAACTCAATTAAAACATTATAATCATGATTTAGTCATAAATACATAAGAAAAATCAATTGTAAAGGATCAAGAACTTGGGAATTTTAGTAAAGAACCTTTAATTAGAGGAGAGAAACAAAAATCACCTCTAATGGCTGACTTTCTCCTTAATTGACATGATTTTAACGAAATCTTCAAGAAAGAAAATAGGATTTGATGTAAAAATCAAAGAAATCAATTAGGAAATCAAAAGGAAATAAAAAAGGATTGGTTCCTGAGAATTTCAGAGTAAAATTGATAGTTTGGCTGCTGAAAAAATTGAGAGAAAAATTGAGAGCAAAAGCAGTTACATAAGAAAATGAAATTGGTTATTAAAAATCCTTTAAATCAAAACTATTTTAT
The DNA here is from genome assembly GCA_019671005.1 of Hibiscus mutabilis. Classification (NCBI taxonomy): domain Eukaryota; kingdom Viridiplantae; phylum Streptophyta; class Magnoliopsida; order Malvales; family Malvaceae; genus Hibiscus; species Hibiscus mutabilis. The sequence continues at coordinate 16,800,656 of CM033752.1, read as the reverse complement.
TTTTATTTAATAACCTTTTAAAAACATTTTAAAAATAGGCCAAATTAAGGTAAAAGTCTGATTAAAAAATTTTGTAAATTATCTCCTTAAAGATTCTAAGTATTGACCCTTTTACGATTTAGTCACCAAAACAGTTTTAAAAACTTTACATTTTAGTCACCAGACCAAAATGTCCCAAAATCCGATTTTATTCCTTCAAATTGAGTTTCTCAAAACCCTTAGAACGTTAATTAAACATTTTCTAATATTTTATTTCAACCAAAAACAACTTATTATGAATTAATTCTCGATACTATCTCGAAGCGCCTAATTCGGTTCCCCTGAACCGTCTAATCGATCTAGCTAACATCTAGGCCTAAATTCGGGGCATTACACATAGTCACTCTCATGATTGAAAATTTATAGCATATCAATTAACAATGCAATAAAACATTAAGTATTTGCAGTTCACGCTTCCAAAACAAGCTTTCATAATATATTCGAGATACTCCAATGGCTAAATTAGGAAAACTTACTTTCTCGCTTAGTTATGCCTTATAGGCTTAATCTAATCTCCCAAGATATGATTTCAAACCTTGTTTGAAATCGAAACACATTTTTTCACTTACTGACAAGCTTTCACCCACTCCCTGAAGCTTGTTCGATAGTCGTTCTAGCCGAAATTCAACTCGAAACTCCCGAATGAGATTCCGATTGTTCTATAACTTAATACTACATTAACTAACATAAATATACATCCATAATTTCCTTCAACCATATCATTGTTGTTATCTAACCCAATTCACATTCCAACAATTGAAAATCTCCAATATTAACAATCCAAACCATCCTAACTTTAACCCATCCATTTAACATCAATTCCTATCCCAAAATCATCCATAATATCACCAAAATACCCTACTAACATCAGCTAACCCTTAAGAATCCAAAACACCGTCATTCAACTCAAAATCTTCAAGAACACATAATCTAATTTAATCAATCAATTAATTAAATTTCAGGATTTTTTTTACAAAATTGAGTTTAGATAACATCTAACCCATAATGAATCATTATAATCAAATTAAATTCAACTTAATTTTATTGATAAATGAAGATTTCAATCGAAATCACTTAAAACACACTTCCATCGTCAATTTCCAATCAAATCCATTAAAAGACCATTAAATAAAAAATCAGGAATACATAACATGTGGAATTTCAATAATAATCATCGTTATACCTTGCAACTGATGTACCAAAGTTTTGGGAGAACATCTCCAAAGTTGATGTGATCTTCCAACAATTGAAGAAAATAGATTTGAAGAGATTTAGGATTTAAAATTGAAATCAATAGAAAATATGAATGATTTGGTAAAAGATTTGAGAAGAAAACATTAGAAATCCATGAAAAATCTTAGAATTGGGAAATCAAAGAATTAGATTTTGAGAGAAAAATATGATGAAATAGCTATCTTCCATAGAAACTGATTAATGTCATTCTTTTTTGTTGAAAACATTTTTAATCAAAGCAAATTAAGATTAATTATATATTAAACTATTTTTATTTAAAAACACAATTAAAATTTTCTTTAAAAATATCACATGGCATAATTGGTCATTGAAGATTTTTAGCATGTATTTCTTATCAAATTATTCATCAGAATCACATGTCAATTTACTTTGACTTGTTAAAGGCTATTAATTTAAAATCCTTTTATTTAATATAAGAAGTAATAAATCTCAATTTAACCGAAACTTCTAAATTCACATTAAATCCATATTGATCTGTGACATTGAAAACCGCAAAGAAACAAGCCATTTGAAGGGGGAAGCCCCAAATCAGTGGACTAAAGAACAAAATTTCATCAAACAGAGTCCAGAGGGTGATACCATTCATGAACCACTCTCCATCTGAAGAAATGAATGCTCTTCGAATTATAAGATCCAAGTCGGTTTAAACTTGAACCACCTCCAAGGACTCCCCTTCTTAGTAGCACTATCAACCTGCAAAACAATTCTGAAAATCCTCAACAAAATTGCTCGTGAAAAACAAATAATCTGAAGAAAATTCAAGCTTTCCGTAACCTTGATTAAAGTTGATGTCCTGCTTGTGGCATTATCAAATACAGTTTAAATTATATGGGTATATTATTATATTAATAATTTATTTAATACATTTTAAAAAATAAATAATATGTTGTCATCCTTAGATGTGAAATGAACTTAGTCTTATGCTTATATACTCTTTTACCTGTTCAACTGTCCATGGTTTGATTCTCATTATAATCTATTCATTTAAAAGTAAAAAACATTGTCAACCATTGTCCTAGAATTGCACTTGGCTTAAGCCATGCTAAACCCAAAATCTAAAATTTCAAGTTTTTGCGGTTGGAAAAGTGCTTGTTACAATTTTAACCTTCATTTGTTATCTTATGTTGTGTTTATTTTATAATTTATAAACTTATAATTTTTTTACTAAATACATAATTATATGATTATTAAAATATTGTATATATTTTTAGTCAAATTTTTAGATAAAAATTATTTATTTATAAATAAAAATATTTTTATCATAATTTAAATTGATATTATAACATTAAAGATGTAACGACCCAGATTTTAGAATCCGAGAGTTGGGTTTATCGGGAGCGCGGGCTTCATGCGTGGACCTTGTGATTGGGCTAGTTGAAGCCTTGTTGGGCTTGAGGAAAGTTTTGGGCTTGGTTTGGGGTGGATTTTATGAAGGCTAAAATGGTAAGTATGGTTGGGAGAAAAGGGAAAGCTGTGGGAGTTTAATTTTCTACAGAAAAGAGGATTATGAGATCATTATTGTCCCCTTGTCTCATCTTTCTCTTACCCTCATTTTCTTCCTTCAAACTTTGATAGTTCAAGGTCCAATATTTACAATTTTGAGAGTGAATCTCGGATGGGGTGTGAAGAGGAAATTGTACAACAGCTTAAGGGTTATTTTTACGGTAGATGTGATTTGAAATGGTGGAAGGAGAGATGTAGAGGGGTTTGGAAGAGGAAGAACGAGAGTGGATGCTTAGAGGCTTCTTTATCAGCTTAAATCCAAGGTTAGTACACTTCTAACTTATGTGTGTTCATGTGCATCATCATTTTGGTATGTGTGCTTGATATATGATGTTTTGGTAATTTAGAGCTTGGTGGGTCATCAATGGTATATCCTATATTTGATGATGTTTAAGGGTAAAAATGGTTAGAAACTCACTTAATAACTCCTCATAACTTGTAGGATCAATTTGGGGCTTAAACATGTAGGTTAAGGGTCATAATGATGAAATCCTGAACTTTAGGTTTCGAAATCTGGGTTCGCGTACCGATATGGGGTAGGTGCGTATCGGTACCCCTTCGTACTAAGGAAGGTGAGTCATGAAGGGAGTATCGGTACAGCTTACCGCGTATCGGTACTCCAAGCATATTAAGAATTCCAGTGGTGAATTAGCGTACCGATACGTGTTACGCGTATCGGTACTCACTGTTATATTGCCTGGGAAGGCTTTCGAGTATCGGTACACAAGGTTGGCGTATCGGTATGGGTGAAGATCGGCACAGGTCGATCCGAGTACCGATAATAGGTATCAATACGGCGTGAGACGTATTGGTACGGCTTAAAGTTTTAATTCTTTTGAACCTAATGTGGGTATCGGTACTCGTATAGGAGTATCGGTACGGTGAGGGGAGTACCGATACCCACATAGGTGTATCGGTAATCACTGGGCAATCTACCCAAGAAATTGAGTTTATGTTCGGGAGTCCTATAAATCGTGGCTAAGGTCTTAATAAGTCTCTTATGACATAAAATGAATGGTAAAATCGAGAAAGTGAGCTTCTAATCTTTGATGTTAATTAATTGGCTAAATGAGAGTCTAAATGGAAGTGAATTGCTTATGTTAGCAAATTCTAGGGATCCATGGTGGATCGACTGTGGTTGTGTGCCAAGTAGGGCACTTATATGGATCCGTGGTGGATCATGTATGGTTACGTGTCAGGTAGGGCACCTGTTTGGTTATGTTTCTTTGTTTGGTAGGATTCAGATACCCAGTGAGTGAGTGTTGCAACACAAGAAGCCCACTCGATGTGAGATTTTGAGTGATGAAATGAAGGCCATCCGATGCAAGATTCTAGAGAATTATATTTACTCTATGCGAGATTTTGTGCCCCTCTCGATGCGAGATTCTGAGCGAAGACTCGATGTGAGATTCTGAGTATACCGCTTGATGTGAGATTTCAAGCATGGGTGGGTTTCCTAGTGTCAGGTGACAGTGGGCCTCACTCTTTGTTTGTTTATTGACGTATTTTTATGTTGTTGAGATGTGATTTGTGCACAGCATGTGTTTAGGTGGTTACGGTAGCGTCATTGCTTTATCTTATCTTGATATCATGTCTCATAGCATGCACTTAATTATGATTCACCTGAAGCATGGTCAAGTGGTTGTTTATCCACTGAGCTTTGTTAGCTCGGCGTTCGGAATCGTTGTTTTCGTTCGCAGGTCAGAAGGTTTGGCTTATTCTTGGAGGAGCACCATCAGTGGAGGATTCTAGCGCCTTGATTCTTCAGAGTATAGTACTTAGGTCTTTGGGCTATGTATTCGTAGAAACCTATTGTACATTGTATATTGTATTTGGAACTTTAAAATGATCGAGTCAAATATTTTATTTATGTAATTTCAAAGAAGCTCCACTTTATATGTTTTTAAATATTCATTATGTATTTTGGGCTTGAAATCAAATGGGTTTTAATAATTTATTTATGGATTAGGCTAAATTAGGTTAAAATTTTGTGGTAATGGGCTGGGCTTGGGGCCCAAATGTTACATCCTGGTCGAGGGTGTTACATTTAGTGGTATCAGAGCCTAGGTTTAGCCGGTTCTCAGAAAACCCTAGGGCGGTTAGGAGTCATGAATAGGTGTCTAGCGAATACGAGCCCGTGTGTCTAAGTTGTACTCTTTTAAGATTGTAATCTAGATGGTGTGCCATGTGTTCGCGTGTGCCGTTAGTTGTGACATTAAGATAGATTTGATCGAGGTCATAAGGGTTGTAATGTTGGTTGATTTCTTCGAGAATGATTTTGAGATCGGAGTTATCTCAGACGTTAAGCTTGTGTTTATGAAGGAATGGAGGAGTTGAGGGTGCGCCCTCATCCCATCGCTTGAGAAGTAATCATGGTTATGTTCCGTAAGTTACCTTTAAGCCTTGAATTTATGGTGAGAACCTTCGGTGGTGATATTCTACGTGTTGGTAGACGACCCTTATGGAACGAATAATATGACCTACTTTTGATTGACCAGTGGTAGAGTGTCGATCGGGGGTCTCATCATTCGTAGTAGGTGAACCTTAATTGTGGGATGTAGCACGCCTGGCATATTTACGTTTTCGTCTAATATGGAGAGGTACATGATGGTTGTGAGGTTTCAAGTACATTCTTAGTAAGTTGAATGCCCTAAGATCTCGAGCAAGGTATGCTTGTTGATGTTTTTTATAGTAGTGGCTGGAAGGACATCGTGGGTTTTGCGCGAGGCGATGCTTGAGTAAGGCTTGAGAATACGTGGTTGACAGATACAATGGAGTTGTATTATAAATGAGCCACCGGTTGTTTTTTGGTCATGAGCCATCTTGAGATGACAAGTGTAGTGTTGGAAGCTTTGAGGTTTCGGGGGAACCAAACCCAGGGTAATGGGAAAGACAAACTACCATCTTATGAATGTGATTCAGACTAGTTTGGTTAACGACGCAATTAACCAAGCAGAGTCATGAAGAGAGCCATGTTCTTTTAATGGGAGGAGCATTATTGTTACGAATCTAAGTATAGTAAAAAGAGTTGAGAAAGGATAACCTGATCAATCAGATCGATGGTTAAGAAACACTCATAGGGATATGAGGACGACATGGAATAGTCTTAAGGAAATCCTAATTGTATCATCTTTTTCTTAAAGGCAATGCATACGAATGGTGAGAGACCGTAGAGTTAGGACCACAGCTTGTTTTCTCAACGTGGGATGTCCCTTGGGTGAGTCAGGAAAAAGGTATGGCAGTGAGGCTCTTATGAAGAAGATGAGGGATCAGTTCTTGCATTCGATTTAAGGTGTCAAACAGTGTTGGGTATGAGATTTTTTTACGATTGAGTTGTTATGCCCGAAGTTTGTTGCTATCGAATAGTAAAGGTGGTTGAGGTTAGATGTGGATTCGAATTTGACATATTGATGCACGGGACAACAATTTTACCTAGGATATTCTCTGATTCAGTCGTTAGTACGAAGCACTCGAATGACCTTAGAGCCAACATTAAGTCTGTTGAGGATTTTATAGACCGTATTTTAGGGAAATTAGAATATCATAAGATTCTTCTCAGGCCCTTAAGAGGGGAGGGTTTGTGCTTTGAACGGATCAAAAAAAAAGAAAAAAAAGAGTTTCTTTAGATCAGCTAAGGATTGGTCAAAAATCTAAATTGAGGGTTTTGTATAGGGCTTATCGATTTCTTCTATAATGGAGAGTGTTGATGGTTCAGCCCTAGTGTCTTTCCCACCGGTTCGTGAGCCTTGTGGTTGACATCACCTTGAGGTATGTTTCTTGCTTGGGGAATTTGTTATGAGTGCCAGACATCGGGTCACATGGAAAAGGACTGCTCAATTGTGGATGAGTATTTACCAGTTTAGTCGTGAGGTTGACTTTTTCTGGGCATAGTCAAGGTTCTTCGATAAGTGGTGTTGGGTTGTTGTTGAAGTATCAGGATGGAGGTTAGGTGAGATCTATAGTTAGAGTCATTGCACGAGCTTTTGTTAAACAATATATTGTTCATACCAGAAATGACAAGCTTGTTACCGAGAGTGTGTTAAATGATTTGGTCCCATTGTGCTTTTCAGTTTCTTGATGGCAGTTTGATTTCTTATTCTTACCTTGGTAGAGATTTTATTGAGCAAGTTCTATGATAAGTTTCCCCGAGGTTGATATTAGTTTGGTAAATTAATGGATTGGTAAGTGTTGGTAAGTAAAGGTTCCACCGTGGGTGGTGTGTATGGTTTAGAGTAACAGTCCCTATAGAATTTTTAGACTTACCCTTGGTACGGGTTGGTCACGTGAGTGCGAGGGGTGCCTTGGTTTCCAAGCAAAAATCTCAAAGTTGGAGTTTAGAATGAACCAGTTTGTCAGTATTGTATGTGAATAAATCCTATCTCTTCAGCTTATGTGTTGTGCTTATGTGATGCTAGTTGAAGAAGACCGTGTAGGTTGCAAGACGTTATTAGTTCGCGTAGTTGACGCAAGGGTGAGAGCCTGTGGTTTAGAGCGGTGGACGTGCAAGTAGATATCGAGGTGCTCTTCGAGGGTTGAGCGGGATAACCTCTTGATCGTGGAGTAGTGCCCATGATAAGGGATGTGTTGAGTTTGGTATTAAGTGTTCATCACCTTGTGGTCTGATATCTACCGAACCTCTTGTGTAAGGACTCCTTGGTAGAGGAGGGGGCGCGGGCGATGTCGCCAAGGGGTTCACCTTGGGATGTGCTTATGTTGGTATAGCGAGATATAATGGTGTTAGCTATTGTGGGTCGATGTATAACAATGGAAGGCGAGTATTTATTTTTCAGGGCTGATGATCTTATTGATATTGAAGACTTCCCGTAAGATTGTTCAGGATAGTGGTCTCGTAAGTTAAAGGTTAAGGAGAAATGGTGTTAAAAATTTGGGGTTTGATGCGATGTTTTAACTCTAAGGGCAAGTTGAAAAGTGTTTTGGACTTACGAATGTGTCGAGATAATCTTAAGTTTGATGAATAGAGGGTTGCTTATTTGGGTTTGAGATGGATTGTTTTCATGCATGGTGAAAATGTAAAGATGTTCTGAATAACTTCAGAGAAATGTGGGTTTTGCTTAAAGTTGTATGGAATCAAATTCTTGTGTTGTAATAAGTTGTGTTGGGAGAACCATTAGGAATCTTAGAGGACTTGCTAAAGTTTTAGCACCAACGCTAGTCAGAATTCGGTGGTTGGGAGTGAAAGAAAGTGTTCAGACTCTTGAGGACAGTTTGGTGGTTTGATCCCTAGTAGAGCTTGGTTGTGGTAACAATTTTCTTTTGGAATCGAAGTGGCTTGGCTAGTATAATGGCTTGATCGTGGATTTGCATCTGCTTATGTCATAGTGGGTTCAGGTAAATGAGGTGTTAAGTTCTGTATTAGTTAACCAAGTTGTGAAAGAGGTTGTATTTTCATGTTAGATTGACGATAGAGATCAATTGATAGGGTCTACTTGTTTTGAACATGGGGTTATGGTGTTGCCATACCAAGAAGTACCTTGCGTTATGCCTTGAAGAAGTGTCGCTTTATGGACACAGATAAGGGTTGAGTTCAAGAGTTTTGGAAAACATGAGTGTTGGTAGAGAGGTTTGTTCGCTGAGTTGTGACTCACCCGAAGTAAATTCAGCGTGCCGATGTTCAGCAATGTTGTTGAGATTATCTTTGGTTGATCTATTTCAGGTTCTATATAAGTGTTGTTCCGGACGTTGGGAATATTTTGTTGAGAAGCCTTGTAAAAAGTTGAGAATTTATGTTAAGAGTTTTGGTTAAGAAGGTTTTGTAGAGAACTTAGGTGCCGTGGGCATACATGATCGAAAAGATGGTTGGATCTTCGGCAGTATCATCTTCTTCCCTTATTTAAATTTTGAGGATGAAATTTTCTTTAAGGAGGGAAGAATTGTAATGACCTGGATTTTAGAATCCAAGAGTCGGGTTTATCGGGAGCGCGGGCTTCGTGCGTGGGCCTTGTGGTTGGGCTAGTTGAAGCCTTGTTGGAATTGAGGAAAGTTTTGGGCTTGGTTTGGGGTGGATTTTATGAAGGCTAAAATGGTAAGTATGGTTGGGAGAAAAGGGAGAGCTGGTGGGAGTTTAATTTTCTATATAAAAGAGGATTATAAAATCATTCTTGTCCCCTTGTCTCATCTTTCTCTTACCCTCATTTTCTTCCTTCAAACTTTGATAGTTCAAGGTCCAATCTTTAGAATTTTGAGAGTGAATCTAGGATGGGGTGTGAAGAGGAAGTTGTACAACAGCTTAAGGGCTATCTTTTAATGTAAATGTGGTTTGAAATGGTAGAATGAGAGGTGTAGAGGGGTTTGGAAGAGGGAGAATGAGAGTGGATGCTTACAGGCTTCTTCATCAGCTTAAATCCACGGTTAGTACACTTCTAACTTCTGTGTGTTCATGTGCATCATCATTTTGGTATGTGTGCTTGATATATGATGTTTTGGTAATTTAGATCTTAGTGGGTCATCAAAGGTATATCTATATTTGATGATGTTTAAGGGTAAAAAAGGATAGAAACTCACTTAATAACTCATCATAACTTGTAGGATCAATTTGGGGCTTAACCATGTAGGTTAAGGGTCAGAATGATGAAATCTCGAACTCCAGGTTTCAAAATCTAGGTTCGCGTACCGATACGGGATAGGTGCATATCGGTATGCCTTCATGCTAAAGAATATGAGTCGTGAAGGAAGTACTGGTACGGCTTACCATGTATCGGTACTCCAAGCATATTGAGAATTTCAGTGGTGAATTAGTGTACTGATACGTGCAACGCGTATCGGTACTCACTGTTATATTGCTTGGAAAGGCTTTCGAGTATCGGTAGTATAGTACGGGTGAAGATCGGTACAGGGCGATTCGAGTACTGATAATGGGTATCGATACAAAATAGGGCATATCGGTACGGCTTGAGGGTTCAATTCTTTTGAACCTAATGCGGGTATTGGTACTCGTATAGGAGTACCAATACAGTGATGGGATTACCGATACCCACATAGGTGTATCGATCCTCACAGGGAAATCTGCCCAAGAAATTGAGTTTATGTTCAGGAGTCCTATAAATCGTGGCTAAGGTCTTAATGAGTCTCTTATGACATAAAATGAATGGTAAAATCAAGATAGTGTGCTTCTAATCTTTGATGTGAATTAATTGGCTAAATGAGAGTCTAAACGAAAGTGAATTGCTTATGTTAGCAAATTCTAGGGATCCATTGTGGATCGATTGTGGTTTTGTGCCAGGTAGGGCACTTGTATGGATCCGTGGTGGATCATGTATGGTTACGTGCCAGGTAGGGCACCTGTTTGGTTAGTGTCTTTGTTTGGTGGGATCTAGATACCCAATGAGTGAGTGTTGCAACACAAGAAGACCACTCGATGTGAGATTCCGAGTGATGAAATGAAGGCCATCCGATGCGAGATTCCGGATGATGATATTTGCACGATGCGAGATTCTGAGCCCCGCTCGATGCAAGATTTCGAGCGAAGACTCAATGTGAGATTCTGAGTATATTGCTCGATGTGAGATTTGGACCAGCTCAATGTGAGATTTCGAGCATGGGTGGATCTCCCAGTGTCGGGTGACATTGGACCTCACTCTTGGTTTGTTTATTGACGTGTTTATGTTGTTGTGATATGATTTGTGCATAGCACGTGCTTAGGCAGTTATGGTAGCTCCATTGCTTTATCTTATCTTGATATCGTGTCTCATAGCATGCTCTTAATTATGATTCACCTGAAGCATGGTCGAGTGGTTGCGTATCCACTAAGCTTTGTTAGCTCAACGTTCGGAATCGTTGTTTTCGTTCGTAGGTTAGAAGGTTTGGCTTGTTCTTGGAGGAGCACCATCAGTAGAGGATTCCAGCGCCTTGATTCTTCAGAGTACAATACTTAGATCTTTGGGCTATGTATTCGTAGAAACCTATTGTACATTGTATATTGTATTTGGAACTTCAAAATGATCGAGTCAAATGTTTTGTTTATGTAATTTCAAAGGAGCTCCACTTTATATGTTTTAAATATTCATTATGTATTTTGGGTTTGAAATCAAATGGATTTTAATAACTAATTTGTGGATTGGGCTAAACTAGGTCAAAATTTTGTTGTAATGGGCTAGACTTGGGGCCCAGATGTGACATCCGGGTCGAGGGTGTTACAAAAGAACTTGAGTATTATTTTAATATATATATATATATATAAACTTACAATATCATGTCGAAAATAGTCATTTATTTTTTCAAAAAGTACTTTTTGATAGCAATACTAAACACTTATATCTTAAATAAAAAAAATCCAAATACACTTCTCAACCGTTCTTTTCTACCGTACTTTTTAAAAACAATACTAACTAGCCTTAGTTGTTTGCGCATTACCTTTGCACGCCAAAGTCCAGGTTCGATCTGTCATCTACACTCATTATTCTCTTTAAATTTTCAACAACAATCCAATGGATTAGCTGGTGACATGTGATTGGATGAAAATTATTAAATAAAATAAATTAAAATTAAGAGTAAAAAATCCTCTAATCAGATGATGACGCGTAAGTAATATGAATTGAATGTGTAATTATACCAATTTCCACTAACAATCACGTCGCCTCTCCGTTAGGTTTTAACGACTAGTAACTTAATTGATAGTATTTTAATTATTTGATTGACAAAATTAATAGGTCGATGGTCAAAATAGGACTTATCTCATAGTTGGTGGTCACCATTGTGGTTTATCCAATTTTTAATTAGGAAATGCGTGGTGGAAAGGGGCAGAACAGAGCTACGTAATAGGTTTGACATAGAGTGATATCATGAGTTGAATGAGTCGCAACTCGAATCCTAATGTTAATAGTAAACTAATTCCGTATAAGATATGATTATGAATGAACAAAATGTACATATCTGAATAATTAATCTTCAAACGTCGGTTGCCAAATGTTTGAAAAATGAGAAGAAAAAAATGTTTGGTAGTTTTGGGACCGTACTCCACGCGGAAACCAAAAAGGAAAATTCTTTGCAGCTGCTTTCGTTCAACATTTCCCGCTGTCTCTATTCCTTATTATCAAAACAACCAACCCATGATTTTCTCTTAAACAACCCTATCTGCAGCAATAAAACCACCATCTTATTGGCTGTTTGATTACCAGAAAACCCAAATTGGAGCATGAATATTCTGACAAAGTGACCCCAAAAAAGGAAAAAGGGAGATGATCATTCTCATGGGTTACGTGGTGGCCCTTTTTGGTGGTCTAAAGTCCAAACAGAAAAGCTTCCATTATACTATATGGAGTTTCCCAGCGGCTCAAGCAATAATATTTTTTTTAACCACTTGTATCCTACTAATTGATTGATTAATCAGGATCGGGTACTACAAATATCCATTATGGTAGCAATCCTCCCAACTCAATTTGCTTTATTCACAACGTTAGAATTCGAACCCTGACCTTACTTAAGGCATCTCCAAATAACATTTCTTTTGTGTCTTGGATACTTTGAATTTGACACCCACAAGGCCACAACACAAGCCATCCCCTCACACTGCTATAAGCTCAAAGCCTACGTAGCCTATAACGCATTCTCTTTCTGCATAGCTGCAAATGGAGAGTGTTGAGTGTTGACAGCAAGTGTTTGTAATTGCCCTCTGCAAGTTGCAGATAGCTACTGATCATGCAAATTCTATCACCCATATATTGTTCCTGGTCATCCATTAGCCATTGTTTTTGGATGATGAAGGTAGAATTCGATAACGATTCATGGAGAGAGAGAATGTTGAAAAGAAAAAAGGCTATGGCTTCGTTGGTACATGAGAATAGGGACCAACCATGGCAATACCCCATTATTGAAACTGGCAAGTGGCAACCAATGGACTTCATCACATAACCCTTCTTTCAATATTATTATTATTATTATTATTATTATTATTATTATTATTATTATTATTATTATTATTTCCAAATCTGGGTATGTATGTATATATATAGATCTGGAAAAGTTTTCAGATTAGTTATAAAAATGTCTTAAATTAGTTGTCCCTTTCGCTCAATTTCAAATAAGCTTTAATTTCATAGTACTTATTCAATTTGTCAACAATCTCTAGAGTAGGTGGTTAAAAGTTCTTAGTTGACACATTTCCCTCTTTTCTAAGTTGTGAGTTAAATACTAGCAAATATCTCCTTCCCCTCTCCTAAGTAGTGATTGTTCAAAAAAAACCTTATCATCATTGGAGTGAAATTGAATATAAAAATGGTTTATTATTTGGTAACTGTAGGTACTTAAGGTAAGCATTCAATCGAATCGAGTAAAAAAATTTCAAGTCATCAAGTTGATGAATCTTATTTCAAACTTTATTTGAAATTTTTCGACTTAAAATGTTCAATTTTCTGTTCAAATTTAATTATAAATATTTATAATGTTATGATACTAATTGGTTCTAATTCAATCGACTTTCTTTAACCATATATATATATATATATATATATGTATATTCATATTTTTTCATATGTGATGTACATATATCAAACAAAGTTGAAGAACTTGACTCAAACGTGAAAATAGATCCACTAATTATTAAAAAAATTTAGTTATTCGAAGTCTCATTTTATAACAAAAAACTTTATTTTATTTTTTGAGTCGTGTCGAGTTTATGAAATTACGATTTGAGTTGAGTTGGGTAAAAAATTCAGTTTTTTCGTGTCAAGTTTTACTCACCCCTATCGATATCCAACTCATTAGTTGATTAATCCAAATTGGGTATTGTAGAGGTTCATTATGAGGGCGACACTCCCAACCCAATTTACTTTATTCATAACGCCAGGATGCGAATCACTGATCATGCTTAAAGAATTTAGTATCTCATCCCACAAGACCAACTAGCAGTTGGTTAATATGGTTTAATTTGATTTAGATTTAATTCATATGTTTTAATTGAACTAAAATTATTCCTTTTGTTTTTATAAGTATATTTAAATTGATAATTCTTTCAGTAGTTCTGAAAGTGATGACATAAAAAGTTTCTTCTACTATTATTCAGTCACAACCATGTGAAAATCTTATTACAAATATTTAACAACACTACATCAAAACAGGTTTTTAGCGACATTTTTTTGTTCCATAGCAGCGTTTTTAAGCACCATTAAAACCCTCTCGTCGCTAGGAAAAGTGTCGCAATAAGTCCTGCTAGATCTAACGTCGCAATAGTTAGCGGCTTTTGTGAACAAAAAACGCCGCAAAAGGTCGATTTCTATAGCGACGTATGTAATTCAAATTGCCACTAAATACCCTATTTTTAGTGTCGTTTGTATTTCGAAACGCTGCTAAATGTTGAGTTATAGTGACGTTTTTCACCAAAACGCCACTAAATGTGATGGGATATTGCGATATTTAGTGGCGTTTTTGCCACAAACGTCGTGAATTTGCCTTTTTGCAATTACTATTTTATTTACAAATTACTATTTTTTATTTCAAAATGACATAGCAAAACAATTTTAACATTATTAACAATTAAAATCGAATTCTTAAATCTGAAATATAAAATGACTAAAATTTAAATGTACAAAATGTATAAAAACTTGGAATATATTTTAGCTGATTGCCAAATAATAAAACAATCATCAGTCACTGGATTTTTTTATTCTAAGATTTGAGTTTCAAGGATACCAAACAAACAGAATTTGTGTATGGCAGCAAGAAGCAATACAATGGCAACAACGAATTTTTTTATAACAATTATGATTGTGGCATGCTCAATGTTCAAAGCCTATTCATCTACATCAAATTCTTGGTTGGTTGCTTCGTATAATTGCTTAACCTTTTTTGAATCAAGTCCTATAATACTGACCATAGCACTCTTAGCAGCATCTGCAGCTTTTTAAAGACAGAACAAATGACGATTATCAACGGGAATTATAAATTTCTTACACACCAGTTAAAAAAACTAAAGTGAAATCCCAACAAATAACACCTTCAATGAAAGCATGTTAGCAACATGGGAGGCAAATTGAACTGAAAGGAAGCTAAAACAATAAATCCTGGATGTGTGTGTGTATATTTAAATAAAGATCTTTTATATAAAAATGGACATACACTTACGATATTTCTTAAGCTTTATGAATCAACAAAACTTATACTTGCATTTAAAGATAGTTTCAAGAATATGTCTTGACTTACTCATCTTTGTACTATTGAATTTCACCCTTAGGAAATTCCCTAGATAGGAAAAGCTCAACAACGAGAATAGATGGAGGATCAGTCTGCTTCAATGGCTCTTTCTTTCTCTTTTGGATTACAGAACATAATATTGTCAAACTCCCAACTGAACATTGTCAATAATGACACAACTAACACAAGCTAGAAGTAGGTACTCACTTGCTTTTATTTTTCTTCTTGGAATGATTTCAACCATTGTGTCGACAATCTAGAGAAAGTATTGCAGCGATGTGAAGAAACTAATCTAGTTTTAAATTGCGAGAAATGTTATTTTGTGGTCATAGAGGAAATTGTGTTGGGTCATTGAATACCTAAAGTAGGAATTGAGTTCGATAAAGACAATGTGGAAGTTATTGAAAGATTACTTCCAATGACTAATGTAAAGGGTATTCAAATTTTTTTGGGCCATGCTAGATTCTATAAAAGATCCATTCATGATTTTTCGAAGATCACAAAACCCCTATGTTTATTGCTGGATCAGAATAGAAAATTTATCTTTTATGATGCATGTCTGGATGCATTCAATAAAAATAAAAAGTAGCTTATGAACGCACCAATCGTCGTTGCATCCAACTGGAGCAACCATTTGAACTAACGTGCGATGCCAGTGATTTCACTGTGGGGGAAGTGTCAGATCAAAGAAGAGGCAATGTATTTTATGCAATCTACTATACTAGTAAAACTCTAACTGAAGTTCAAATCAATTACACTACTACTGAGAAAGAGTTATTAGCTATAATTTTTGCTTTTGATAAGTTTCGTTCATACCTTGTCGGTGCAAAAATATAGTTTTAATGATCATTCTACCTTGAGATACCTTTTTGCAAAAAAAAATATGCAAAACCAAGATTGATTCGATGGATTTTATTGTTGCAAGAATTTGATATTGAGATAAAGGACCAAAAAGGGTCAAAGAATAAAGTTTTCGATCATCTTTCAAGATTGGAAGCAGGCAACGAAAAAGGAAATAAACTGTAAATTATCAATGCATTTCCTTATGAAAACCTGTTTGCTATGGACACAACATCATTGTATGCTGATTTTTTCAATTACATAGTTTGTCGAAAAACTCTTTTGGGTGTCGCTAGACACAAAAAGGCAAGATTTCTTTCTGACGCAACTAAATATCATTGGAATGTGTCTTATTTGTTCAAAATTTGCAATGATAATATTATTTTACATTGTGTACCTGAGGAAGAAATGATGTCAATCTTACAGCATTGTCATAATGCTCCTTATAGAGTACATTTTGGTGGCATGAGAACGGTTGCAAAATTCCTTCAATCTGGATTTTACTGGCTTTTGTTATTTAAAGATGTCCATGAGTTTGCCCAATGCTATGTCCGTTGTCAGCGTATAGGATCAATACCCAGGAGCAATGAGTTGCCATAATAGCCAATAATAGAAATTGAGCCATTTGATGTTTGGGGATTAGATTTCATGGGCTTTCTCGAATTATATTCTAGTCGTTGTGGACTATGTTTCCATATGGGTAAAAGTTGTGGTTATGCCTAAAGATGATGCCAAAACGGTTTTAAAGTTCTTTCACAAGCATATACTCACCAGTTTTAGAACACTAAGAGCATTAATCAGTGACCAGGGAAAGCATTTTCATTGTAGTCAGGTGGCTGCTACGTTGAAACGATATGGAGTAAATCATAGACTTTCTACAACGTATCATCCTCAGTCCAGTAGACAATCCAAGATCTCTAACCGGGTAATCAAAAACATCTTTGAAAATATGGTAAATACCACTCAAAAAGACTGATCTTCGTGTTTGGATGATATTTTGTGGGCTATTTGAACTGCGTACAAAACTCCACTGGGGATGTCGCTGTATCAACTTGTCTTTGGAAAATCGTATCACTTGTCGATTGAGCTATAACATAAGGCTATATGGGCTCTGAAACAAGTGAATTTGGATTATGAGGCTGCGGGGAAGAAACGATTGCTTGACATCACTGAATTTGAAAGGACAAGAGTGAACACTAGCATGACAAGATCATATTGCAGAGACAATTTAAAGTTGGACAATTGGTTTTGCTAGTTAATTCAAGACTGAAGTTGCACCCAGGCAAATTGCGATCACGTTGGTCAGGACCTTTTGAAGTTGTAGAAGTATTTCCACATGGTGCAGTCACAATCAAGGATACTAAAGAAGGGATCCCATTCAAATTTAATGGACAAAGACTCAAACTTTTCTTTGATTACTTTGATGCTAAGAGTATTGAGACTATTAAATTGATCGAATTTTTTTATTTTCTTTTAATTGCCTTGTTAGATGTAGATTTAGTTTTTCTTTTCTTTTCCTTATTTATCTTTAGTTTCTCTTATTTCTTTTTACAAAATAAATCCTCCTTTGTTTTTTGTATGGAATCATTTTCCAATAATTTGTACGGCAATAAGAAATCATATGATATGTATAATTTTGGGGGTAATTCGGGCAATCTAGTTACACCAATTAATAACCCCAAATCACAACCCTTCGTTGGTGAGAGTAGGATATGCATCGAACATGTGTGATTTTTGCGCCACAATCAGACTGTCAAATCTCATCGCATCAGATGGTAAACATCATGCCTTTTTATTCCCCTATTTTCTTCTTCTTTTATTTAATAACTCTAGAAACACTAACTTTCTTCATTAAAGCTTCTATCTATTTTCTTCTTTTAATCTTCAAAGCTTCCATTTTTCTACAAAACTTATTTTTTTTTCTTTTACTGTTCCCTCTCATGGCAAAGACAAGAACTGGTCACAAATTTTCCATGAAAACCTCTGCAAAAGGCACACACAGCTCAGCCTCAAACCCTCAAGCTGAGAAACCTGCTTCCCAAGAAGAAAACAATAAGTACGAGGTGTTTTAAACGGGAATGGTGAGAGAGCGGTACAAGAAACACATCCTCAAGCAGAGTATCCAACCAGAACACGGGATTGTGCTTTCCCAAAAAAAACTAGAAAACTGATTTACCAGACCATTGAGCTTCATAAATGGGGCACATTTTGCACTTAACCTGGTAGTTATAGTGTTGCTCTAGTAAGGGAGTTTTACGTTAACCTTTAGGAGCATTCATTAAACCTGGTTTTTATAAGGAGAGTTCTATACCCTGTAGTGTTGTTGCTATTAATAATGTGCTGAAAACCACTGTGGGTGTTAATAACATGCCCTATTTGTGGATAAGATTAATGAAGAAAAGCTAGATTTTGTACTTAGGGGTTAATGCATTACAGACGCATTTTGGTCAGGGAACAATGTGGGAAACTTAACGATGTATAGGAAGTTTATAACCCTTCCTGGAAAAATGTGGTTCCAGTTTGTAAATTCCAGGTTGCTACCTTCGATTCATAGCACAACAGTCTCTTTAGAAAAAATGTGTCTAATACATTCTATTATCAAGGGACAGGAGATTGATGTGGGAGCAATAATCTACAAGGACATAACAGGTTTTGCAAAAAGAAAGAAGGGAATCTTGGAATTCCCAGCGTTAATTTTGAAGCTGTGCAATCTAAATGGAGTCAAGCCCCTTAATATGAAAATATGACAGTGAACAAGGAGCCGCTTAATGAGGTCATGATTAAGAGAATGGTGAAAGCTTTAGAGGTTCCTACACCCAAAGTGGGCACTGCAACGAGGGAGGGAAAAAAAGCAAAGGTGGAAGCTGTAGTTAAGGATATCCCCACAAGTAATGAAGCGTAGATGAAAGTTCTGGCTATTGAAGACAAACTTGATGTTGTGACAAGCATGCTGGGAAAGGTTACAACCACAGTTTAAATGCTTGACCTAGCACAAAATTTATTCTACGAGTATGTCAAGACATGGCACAAGTCTGCTCTCACTGCAATGAGTAGAGTCACCCCAGTATATTTGCTAGAATTCCCAAAATTTCCTCTTATCATCCGTAGTTATGATTTTTCTTCTGATACAGACGCAAAGGAAGTCCCAGCCAAATTTTTGAATTCTCCTAAAAATGTCAGAGAGGGTGAAGACACACAAAAAGAGAAAGCATCAAGAAAGATCATAAAGTACTATCTTTTTAACCTAAATGGCCCTACTGATGTCGATACAACACCTATATCTACTAAAAATGAAGTCATTGTGGAATATGTGGATGAAAATAAGCAAGAAAGAATCCAAGTCGAAAAGGTTAATGCTGAGAAAGAAAGTTTTGAAGGAAATTTTATTGCATCCAAGATTGTGGATGCAATGCATGAAGGACCAAAGTTGAAGCGAGATTTTACGAGACCAGCAAAAACTGTCTCTACTATGGATAGATAAGAGGGCAACCCTCTTGCAATGGTGGTCTAAAAAGCACCACCCTTGTTCATTCCCCCTGCAGACATAGCCAATGATGCTAACCAAGAAGAGAAGCTCGAGAATGGCGAAGAGCCTGACCAAGAAGATGAGGCCTCTCTTTGAAAGAAAAATAGAACTGCAAACACTCAAAATCCAAATACAAGAACAAGAAGAAGCGCAAGGAAGAGAAAAGAGCAAGAAGAAGAAACGTCGCTCATTCTCCTCTCCTCAAAACCCCTAATGGACTAAGTTAGTTTTTAGTTTTTGTAGGCATGCTTACCATGTAGTGTAATTTCATTTTATTTACTATATTGTCATGATATCTACATTGTCATTATAATTGCATTTAGTTTTATCATCATTGCATTCAATAGTATAACCACATTCTGTCATTGCATTCTGTTTTCTTTTGTATTGGGGACAATACAAACTTTAAGTTTGGGGGTATACATTTAGGAGTTGAAATGCACCCCCATTTCAAAAAAAAATCTAAGAAAATGCAAGGTTTTTTTGTCTAAAAATCTTTTGCTTATATTCGATGCTTAAATCTTGAATCATTCTAACTATTGATGAGTTTATTAGATATATATGCTAGATAATTGTATTATAACTCTGAATAATTATATTTACTTTTTTGAGTAAAGGATATCTAGCATCAACTCTTTCATTTTGGATGAATTCTGCCTTGTTCATCTTGTGTTATATATGCTAATAGTTCTTATTAAGTATAAATAACGGCACTCCAATGTGAGTGTAAAATGAGAGTAGCTTTAAGGGGGAGCACTCCAATGCATGAATTAGAAAAATGAATCTGGCAAAAGGTTGTCGCTGCATGAGTGTGTGTTGAGGCAGTAAAGCACTTCCTGAGGGTTGGTTGCACAACATCTTACTTCTTAGGGTTTATGGTGCATTCATTGTTCGATATCCCCTTGCTACAATAAAAAAAATAATATATATATATATATATATATGTGTGTGTGTGTGTGTGTTATTAAATAAATGTTGATAGGTGGAAAGAATATGTGATGATAGATATGATGCTAAGTATTGATTGAAGTTCTTGTTTATATATTGATGTTTGATTTATTTATGCAATCCTCTATCATGTCGATGCAATTGATTCATTGGTTGGCTGGAATGATTCAAGTAGCTAGAATGTCTTGAACTTTTGGATATACCTTGTTGTTTTCAACTTTACTTGAGAACAAGTAAAAACTCAAGTTTGGGGGTGTGATAGCTCTTTAAAGAGCATGCATTTCCTCTAGATTTATGGATTAAATTGTCCTCACATCAGCATTGTGTGCATGTATATCTGCATTTTCATGCTTATTTTTTGCATTTTGTCTAACTCAAGTCTTAATTGCACTTATTACACATATTTTTTCCTTTTTGCTCTGTTGTTGATGTATTACTAATGTCCCTACAAAGGACATTTCATCACTGGAACCAGCTCGACACTGCAGCGGCCAGCTGTCCAGTCTTCTAAAAGATAAGGACGACCCTGTAAGCTGTATTATTTGTTATAATAGAATTGTACGGTAAAGAGTCATGCAAAATACCTGAAGGAAAAATGTCATTTTTTTGGTAGCTTATAAAAGGAAAAATTTGGGATGAGAGAGAGAGGAGAAATTCACGCGATTTTTATTTTCCTATCATCTTCAACCTTTAAGCTCTCCTTCCATGGCAGTTTAAACTCTATTTCTAGAGATCCAAGGCTAAGCAAAGCAGAAACATACGAGGAGATAAGGATTCAAGTGCTAGATCAAGGAGAAATATATGTTATCTTCTTTAAACGTTTTCTAAAGATAGATGTTTACTGGAGATTTTATTATATTTTGTGTGTTAATGGCGTTGGTTCAAACTTTTTAAGCTCTGCATGAACTTGTTTAAACTTTTTTTCAGTTTAATATATTATTATTAGTTTTATTAATATTTCGATTATTAGATCTAATCTTTGTTTGTATGAGAATGTTAAACATTATCATTAACATTGGTAGATGCAGTGACAAGTCAGGTTAATAGGCTATTACAACGAGAGTTGAATAATGATACAACGAGAGTTGATCCACTTGTTCAAGGAGTTGTAGTTTTGATAAACAACGAGAGTTGTGGTTGATATACTTCTTTGCATCATCAGTTTAGAATTGAATGGAAGTTAGTAAGCGAGATTAACCCTTTTATTTGTTATATGAGCCAACGAATTGTATTTCCTTGTTGTATTTGACTTTCTACCGAGATGAACTGAGGGTATCCAGATCTTCTATTAAAATTCCTTTTACCTTATTTTAATTATTGTTCTTGCTATCACAATTGCTCTTACACATATTACTTTATTTCTCTGTTGTTACTACCACTACTCTCACAATATTTCACTTTACAGAATTGCTTGTGGCCACATAATAGTTCGACTAAATACTCATCCTTGTGGCACCGATATCTAACATGATCCTTTTGTTTCTATACTTGCATTGGCATTGTTTACTTGCAGTTAGCGTGTGATGATTTTAAACCAATCACCCATAATTCTTAATGCCAAAGACTCAGAAAAATTCACTGTCAGTCGAGTCAAGTCCAACCTTCCTACTGAGGTTGAGGACATGTTGGATGAGATGTCCACCACCTCCGAATCCAAGGACTCCTCCGGCTCAGCTCCTTCTCAATCTCCACTAGATGCCCTAGCATTCCCTACGTCGCTCGCTACCGAAGAACCACCTACCACTTCTCGCTCCATTCCATACTTTAAATAGGGAGGAAGATTGTACCTTCCCGTTCCCAATTAACTCCAAGTTAGTTTTTCCTGCATTTCATTTCATATAGTTGCATTGAGGATAATGTTTCCCTCAAGTTTGGGTTAGGTCTTGTTCAAAGTTAGATTTTTCTTTTTGTATTTTTTTCTATAGCATTGATTTGTGAGACTGCTGCATACATTCTTGATGATATCCAATGATGATTATATCGCTAGGTTAAATCTTTAGCAATGTTGTTGAAGCTCTTGAGAACTAAACCTAGAATTGAGATTGGTGTAGTCTTACTTTGAACACGTTGCATGTTTTCAATACTTAAAGGCATTAGAAAAATTTTAGGTTAGACTTTCTGATGTCGTAGCATAAGTTGATAAAGATAAATTTTAGGATTGAGATCGTTCTATTAAGGGACACTCTGATTTGTTTTGCTAGCTCAATACAATAGGTGAGTTGTGTCTGCTCATTTCACTTTCCCTAGTAGGAACGATAGCAATAGCATATGAGTGAATGATAGCCTTCATGGGATGACTATGCTCGAAGGGCTTGGGGATGGGGTGTTTTCTCCAATTCATTTTCAGGCCTATACGGGTAGTTGTGATAAGCTGAAGCCCCAATAAAGCAGCTTAATAAATAAAAATCTTTAAAAAGTAAATAAGTTCTAAAAAGAAAGAAAATGCTAGGGAAAATTACAAAGCATACTTAAAAAATTTCTAATGTCATTAAGTATTGATTGGATGCAGCACATCACACACATTCACCTGTAGTAGGATTGATCTTGGGAATGAATCTTTTGAGCTTTTATATATTGCATATATATTTGATTTTTTTAGGATTGAAATAATGATGCAGCATATTGAACATTGTTAATGCCATAACGTCTTTTTATTATGCATGTCATTACTTGAGGAAAAGCAATAGCTTAAGTTTAGGGTGTGATAATTCTGTAGAAAACCTATATTTTATGCCCTTTTACTTGAAATATTGCATGTATTCAAGCTTATGCAGTTGCATTTTAGGATCATTTGCATATATTTAGGGAGTTTATGCTTTAGCTTAACAACTTGTAGATATATTGGTGCTTTTAATGGGAAAGGTAGTGTTTTAGTGGTTTTGTGTAGGAAGAAAGGATGGAAGGAAGAAATGGAGCAGTGGAGCAGCATTTTCTCACGATGAATACAAATGCCACAACATTGCTAGAAAGCTGGAGACATAACCTCTACCGTTTGACGACATTAAACACGTGGTCCTCATCTCCTCTATAATCCATTAAATGCATGGAAAACAAAGATTCTCTTTGCTAGATTACTTGCCATAATATGGCATAAAACCCTAGGAGAACCGCCTCTAAATAACGACAATGAGGGAAACAATTAACACAAGTTTATTGAAGGAAACAAGCCCTTCTCTTCACCATCGAAGAACTACTATTGTAGAAGCTCAAGAGGAGTCTCCGAGTGACGAGAGCTATCGAGAGAGGCTTGAGGAGTTTGGAGCACTGCAGCATCACTCACGGGCACAAAGAAGGATTCTTAGGACACTTTGATTCTTTTCTTTGTTGCTTTACTTGACTGCCAGTAATTATTATTTTATTTGGATGGATGTTATTTGCTTAGACATGAGCTAAATACCTTTTAGTTGGGTTTATTGTTTAAGTTACTTTGTTTAGTTATTATTTAATGCTATAACATCCTTTTGCTTATCTATTATGTTCATTGATGTTAATGCTTAATCTTGTAAGAGCTAGTGAGAGCAACCTTTGATTATTATTTGTGGCTTAATATCAAGAGAGTTAAGTTAGACTGTGTGAATAGTGGAACTTAAGATGTTAACTTGAGTTCTAATCCTACTTGGACATAAGATTAGGGTTTCAACGACTAATAAAGGGAACTTAAATAGATAATAAGTTTTGTTAAGGTTAATGCAAACATGTATCGTCGTAGCATTCTTTTATTAAATTCTAGTCAGACATAGTTTAAGAGCTTTTACGAAAATCATGTCGAGTAGATAAGTTCTATTTCGTCGCAATCGCATTCATATAATAGTTAGCATTGTGCTTAGCAATAATCCTAGGACTTCATTCATATTAGAAACCTTTGTGAGTCAACATCAATGTGTTCTTCAACAATAACTTCAATTTACTTTTCTTCTCTACAACATTAGTTTATAGTTTCACCACCATATCTTAATATTCATTATCCCTATTCTTTTGTGTGATTACTTTAAGTTTATCACTACAATCCTTGTGGATAAGATACTCGATACTCATTATTATATTACTTGCGTGATGGGTATACTTGCTCTAATTGCGCCTATTATATTTCACGCATCAAACATACACATATATAATGCAAGATTAGTGGCTAAGGGCTTCACATAGACATGAAATTAACTATAAGGAGACCTTTGTCCTTGTAGCTAAGCTAAATAGTGTTATAGTTCTCTTGAGCTTGGCTATAAATAGTGACTAAAAGCTCCATCAACTTGATAGTAAGAGTGCTTTTCTTAATGGGAGATTAGAAGAAGAAGTTTACTTGAGAATTCATCTAGGTCTAGAGTCTGCAGAAAATTTGCAAAAAGTTGGCAAGCTTGACAAGTCACTCTATGGTTTGAAGCAGTCACCTAGAGCTTGGCTTGACAGATTCACCAAAGTTATTCTAGAAAATGGGTATAAGTAGTACCTAGCAGGTCACACACTATTTTCTAAGGTAACCTCCAATAATAAAAAGGTTATTTTAATAGTGTATGTGGATAACATAATTTTGACAGGTGATTATGATGAAAAAAATAGTCACTTGAAAGGATTGTTAATCAAGGATTTTAAGATTAAAGATCTTGGAAAGCTTAAATATTTCTTAGGCATGGAGGTAGCAAGATTAAGCAAAGGTCTGATAATAAACCAGAGGAAATATGTCCTAGACTTACTCAAAGAAAATGGAAAGTTGGGATGCAAACCTGCTGATACGCCTATAAATGCAGGTTTAAAATTCAGCAAAGATGAGTTGAGCCCTAAAGCTGACAATGGACTATTTCAAAGGTTAGTAGGAAAGTTAATCTATTTGTGCTTGACAAGACATGATATATCTTTCCTAGTGAATATAATCAGTCAACATATGACTGATCCGAAGCAAGAACATCTGGAAGCTGCAAAAAGAATTTTGAGGAATTTAAAGTGCACTAGGAAATGGATTAATGTTCAAGAAGACTCTTGACAGAACAATAAATTTTTTCTTAGAGTCAAGCTAGGCAAGTGAATTGACAGATAGAAAGTCAACTAGTGGCTGCTACTCTTTTGTTTAGAGAAATCTAGTGACTTGGAAAAGTAAAAAGCATATTGTTGTGCCTAGAAGTAGTGCAAAGTAGAATATAGAATTAGATATGAATTTGGTTGATGAAATTACTCAATGAGCTAGATATGAATCAAGAGAAGAAATTTGAAATTTTCTGTGATAACCAGTCTACTATACATATTGCCAAAAATCATGTTCAACATGACAGAACTAACCATGTTGAGATAGACATACACTTTATTTTAGAAAAACTAACAAGTATAATTGCTTCTCTAACTTATGTTCCTACAGAATAACAATAACAAGTGACAAATGTTCTTACAAAAGCATTGCCAAAAGCCCTTTTCTATAAATTTCTATTCAAGCTGAGATTATACAATGTATATTCTCTAGCTTGAGGGGGAGTGTAAGATTATCCGATAGTTATTAAAGTTATTATCATTGTAAAATTAGTAGTTAGTATTTTAAATTAAATTATATCTCCTAATAAGATAAGAGTTAGAAGTATGTTGTACATAGGACTCCTAATTGTATCCAAAGTCCTATTCTAAAGTTTTTAAAAGTCTGTAACGAAGAGATGCATTTTTATGATTTTTATGAATAATAGAATACAATCAGTTCTATTTCTCTCCAGAATTAAAATTGAATGGTTAAATTTTATCATAATAAATACGAAAAAAATACTTATTTAATCATCTAAGTATTAATTTATTATTATGTTTCTGTTTTTCACACTCAATTACTAAAACTTTTATTTGAGTCACTAATATTACATTTTCATTCTATTTTGATCAATAATTGTTAAAATATAGCAGATATGAGAACGTGGCCTAATTTAACTATTCATATTTACAAATTATATCGATTTAGCCCTCAAACACATCATCGTCATGGCTTATAAACCATTGTAAATTTCCAAGCCAAAAATAAATGAAATATCAATTCATAATCCAAATAGATTATACTCTAAGATATTCAATTTAAATCAAATGCAAAGGAAATCAAAATTGTTATAACTATTATGGTATCTGCCAACAACCCATACGTATTATGAAAACCCACTTAGCGAGGTATCCAGAGATGATCTTAGGAAGATGCCCACTTGGCAACGGCCAAGGGACACCTATGAGGGGGCTTCTAGAGTAGGATACACTAAAGACCTTCGGAGTAACCTTTTCCTAATACTATACTCACTTTAACAACACAAATGTCAAGTTCACTATCCCACTAGCTAAGCCTATCGACTGGCAAGTAGGGCTACTCTACCTCATCCATCATATCCTACGAGAACTAGATTTGACGTCATTATATATTATAGCTTCTCCTAAGATGAACCCTACATAATGATTAACCAAGCCTCATCTCTCTTTTTCTTCCTCACTGATATTGATCGTGGCTCTCTGCTCAGACCACCCTAGGTGAACCGCCTGAAAGGCCACCACCACCATCATGTACAGCTCTTTAATAATTGGTGCGGTGAGTGTGGACAAACTTTCATATTGAGAGAATTAGTGATGATAAACTCTCAAAACGAACATCCATAATTTTTAATTCTGCCTACTTTTTCTGATCAATAGGGGCGAGACAACCATCGAGACATTGGTCGAACGTCGTTCCCCACACGCATTACCTCAATCCCCTCAATTAAGGCGACCATGACGAGGAAATGCAATCGAGTGGAGAGTAAAGCCTGGCATGAACCACAACCTATCGATCCAAGATAATTAAGAAAGGTGAAGGGAAAATAGGTCAACAATCCCTTACCAAGAGTGCTTCAAGACCCCGATGTGGTGACGATGAGATGGCAATCATCCATCAGAAACTTTGGTAGGTCTACAGTTGTCATCTCATCATGCTGAAGACTAATATGAATGCATGTCTCAAAGAGCCACTCTCTAACTCTATATTAGCATGACCAACCCATTGTGAAACTCGTTACCATTATAAGAAGTCAAAGAAGGGTGGTTAGCAAGTACTCACCAGCTATTTATGTTTGACATAAACTAGAGTGATATGCCAGAAGAGGAGAAATAATGATGTTTTCCCTCAGCAACCAGAGAAAGCGCAAAAGAAAGGATGTGCTAAAAAAGGCAACAACAACATGTTGTACACAGAATCAGGCTCCCCCAACAAAAGCATTCTCAATGATGTCTACGCACCATACACACCTGAAGACATAGAAATCCTAGAAAAAAATACATTGTAGCATTTCTATGAAAAGAATAAATTGTAAAAAAAGAGGATAACATCGTCTGCTAAGTGGCTTTGGAGTGCCATAAAGAGTCCACGACCAGAATCATAACCAGAATTGACTCAAGCAACCTTTCTTACGAAAAAGACCCTTGGGTAAGCTACCTAGTTAACTAGGTGTGAAAAAACCACCAATAGAGAATAATATCGAGGTAACATAGAAAAGAAAGCCTTAGGCTAAGATATTAAAAATTCTTCTACAAAGGTGTCAAGAATATCATCACTTTATTTCTAGTTTAGATATGATTATGCTCTTTAGTTAGAACTTTGCAGAACATTTCTAAGAATTCTCCTCCTCAAAGAGGCGTAGAGATATATTAGCTTAAAGACTTTAGTCCACCCTTACAGGTGTAGAGATTAAACAAACTCATAGATGTTCCTCCATCTGAGATACGTAGAGAGAAACTAGCGAAAAACTTCACACTATACTTAGAAGATATATTTGCAAATGCGTTAAGATATCTTCGTATTTATTTTAATTAATGCTTATTTTTTGCATTATTACTGTCGAAAAAACTTAATAACCTCCACCCTATTTTCAGCATTGAGACATAAGAAACATTATATTGCACATGTTTTATTTGAGTATATGATTGTTTGCCTTTTAGGTGTCCAGAAAACCTCAGCCTCTTATTCATTTACCATTTTATAAATTGTTGTATATTCTATTTCTACAAAGGCGTGGAGTTCCCTCCACTTCAACCTATTTTTCACAATGTAAACAAGGAAAATAATAACCTCCTCCGCCCAAATTGGGTGTTGAGTCAAATATTTATACAAATTTTCAAAACAGAGTAAAAAAAACTATTTTACAAGAGCGTTTGAGATCCTCCACCTCAAAGAGGCGTCGAGATACCTCTGCTCCACACATATGAAACACTTGATCCTTCAAAAATGTCCAACAAAACGCCAACACTTCCAGCCCAAAAAAGGCATCGACTATACCATGTAAAACCATAAACCAAGTTTTCTATAAATACCACTGTACAACTTCCCCCCATATACTTTAGACAAGATCTACAAAAATGATTCTACAAGAGCATCGAAAACCTCCGCCCCTATTTTTAGGCTTTAAGATGCCTTTGCTCTGTAACAACAAATTCTCCGAAAAAATGACTACTAAAATAATTATGTAAGAGCATTGAGAACCTCTGCCCCAATCTCCAAACACCAAGATGCCTCTATTTTGCAGCAACAATAGATTCTCTAAAAATGATACTACAAAAATGGTTCTATAAGAGAATTAAGAACCTCCGCCCCTATCTCTGAACGTCGAGATGTCTTTGATACGTAGCAACAACACATTCTTCGAAAAATATTTTATCTTTTACAATTTTAATAGTATTTAATATTTTTATTATTTTTTAATAAATTTTGAAATTTTCAAAAAATAAATAATTTATTTTTTTATATTTTTAAAATAATATTTTAAAAATCTTAGAAATGCCATTTCTCATCTCCCTGTCGTAATATGTGGCAATTTTTTTAAAAAAATAATTAAGTTTAACGGTTAATGTTAGTCAAAGAAACACATTAATTTTTTGAGTTTAAGGGCTTAATTTGACGCAAAATAATTAAGAGAAAATCAATTCTTTCAAAAGTTTAGGAGATTTTTGAACCCTTATGCCTTTTTAAATTTTTGTTATATATTGTAAAATCAATTCATTTGTTTCTTGACTTGAAAATTGGTAGTTGTTGACAAGGGATGACAATGATGCTTGAGGATTAAATTGATAGAATTGGTAAACGTGAAATGCTAAATTTGGTGAGTTATTTTAAATTAAGATCAAATTGATAAAATATATAAATTTAAGAGATAAAAAATTGTTATTATATTAAGTTATGTCATCATATCAGTTAAATTTTTAACCGTCCATTACTAAAATAGAATGAAAAATGTAATATTAGCCACTAAAATGAGAATTTTAGTATTTGAGTGAAAAAACAATAATTGAGTGGTTAAATAAATATTTTATCCATAAAACAACTAAACCCAAAAAAAATTCTTTTCTCACCGACATCAGTACAGTAACCAGTAAAGAAGTCGCCTAAGGCCAAAAAAGGGAAAACAATTTTGACTTTTTCAAAAAGTCAAATGCAGAAGCTGATTCACATAATTGCTGCTTAATTTCAAGTAAAATATACAGACCAAATTAAAAAATTATCCACCTTCCTTGTCAATATATAGACAGAAGCCTAAGTTTAAGATTTCCTCCCATATCTCTTCATCAAAATTCTCTGACACTTACCAAATCACCATATTTCTTCTTCTTCTTCTATCTATCTATATAGAACATTCTTCATATAGATATTGTTGATGAGTTAATTGTAGATGGAGAAGTGGGATTTGCAAACCGTAGTCGGAGGGGGAAGTAGCAACGTTGATGCCATGGAAAACCCACAGTTGAGTTTTGGTCCGTGGGGTTTCCAGCAAGATAAAGATGAAGATGAAGATCATCTCATGAGTTTTGGTCCGTGGGGTTTTCAGCCTAAAGTTGAAGATGAGCTGCAGGAACTTTACAAGCCCTTCTACCCTCATGTCAATCCATATTCAACTCAGACCATCATTACATCGTCCCTACCAGTACCTCCAGGTGTTGATGAATCAGCTGAGAAACCAAAAAAGCAGCAACCTTTTTCTGGAAATAAAGATTCTGCCAAACCTAAAAGACTCAGGTTTGTGTGTGTGTATATATATATCCATGCTTTATATTTAGAAATACTGAAGGTTTTGATTAAACAATTGATCATATGTATTAATTCAGCTGGAAGAATCAGCAAAATAGAGTGGTGCAGCATGTAACAGCAGATGAGCTTCCATCGGATGTGTGGGCTTGGAGAAAATATGGGCAAAAACCCATCAAAGGGTCACCATTTCCAAGGTAAAAAAAAAAAAACTCTATTGTCTCCATTAAGGTATGTAAGTTGTGCATGTTAAACTATAATTGTTGGATGATATAATTGTTATATTTTACAAATTAATTAATTGTACCGATAAAGTTAAAAAGTTTTAATTAATCGAATAGTTAAAAAATGATTAACGGTTAAATTATTTTTAAATATATTTTGTTTACAAAATTGGATCATCTTATAATATAACATTAATATGATATTTATCAAATAATTTTATTATTCTCAACAGAAGCACTGAATATGTGAAAAATATATAATATGTTACACGTTAACATATAACTGAATCGTTAATAACGATTAATTGTTAGCGATTAAAACGGTTAACCATTTCTTAATAGTTAAATTATGATTATTGTACCATGAACACCCGTAATATCCATTGTTATTTCTTTGTTTTGGTGGATCAAGCTTTGAACGGTAGTTTGATTTTTCATTAATGCTGCTTTGCCTGAATGGGAAAAAAACAGGAGCTATTATAGGTGCAGTAGCTCAAAAGGATGTTTGGCAAGGAAGCAAGTGGAGCGTAGCTGTTCGGATCCTCAAGTTTTTATTATAACCTACACAGGCGCCGAGCACTGCCACGGCCACCCTACTCGGCGGAGCTCGCTCGCAGGGAGCACTCGCAACAAGTCGTTAACGGCAGCCAACACAAATGAACCCCATGCTGCAGGCACTGCTGTTTCCCCGATGGGCATTAAAGATGAGAGTGTGGAACAAGGGAGAGTGAAACTGGAGGAATTGGGAATGGTTGAATTAGATGGTGAAGAAGGGGCCAAAATTCTCAGTCCGAAGGTAATATTTAGTGATGATGAACTAGTTCAAAGGTTAGAGGATTTTGATGAAGGTGTGCTTTTAGAGCAGTTTCAGGATTTGTCTCATGAAATATGGTGTTTATGAATAGAGATCTTATAGTTTTGGGAATAATATTAATCCAGTCCATGTAATAATCTATGGAATTGCAATTCGTATAGAGACACTGTCGTTTTTTTTTTATAGCCTTTCGTTTTGCACTTGTAAGTTTTATGTAATCTACCTTCTCACAAGAAGTTGCATATAGCGCTATGAAATATGTATATATAGAGTTAAGTTTTTTATTTCAAGATTTGGATTTTTTATGATTTAGGGTGATTGTTATAGTAGTACGAGAAGTCGTGAGTATTACAAGTCGACTTCAGGGAAAATCGCTAGCACTGCTGATCGACTTCAAGGAAAACTGTTCGTACTACAGGCCAACTTCAGCCGACTACACGGAAAGTCTCCAGCAGTGCAGGCCGACTGAAATACTTATAGCAGGTCACTTCGAAAAATTTTATTAGTTACTTCATTGATTTGATAATAATTACACTACCCTAGATCATTAAATAAAAAAAAACTCAAACTTTGAAATAAAAAATTCAACAACATTATTGCTACAAAATATCTATATATATTTATCAGAGTCGTCTTGAATATTTTCGAGACCCTGAGCGAAAACTCAAAAATTTGTAACGACCTAGATTTCGACTCAGCAAGTCGGGTCTCGGACCCAGGTATTAGGCCTTTACGTTGGGAGCCCAATTAAGAAAATTGGATATGGGCTTTGTGGCAAAAAGGAAGATTATGATATTGGGCTTTTATTAAAGTGGTTATCATATTTTATTTGAGGTGATGTGGGTTTGAAATTTAAATAGGCGAGGAAAGAGATAAAGTGGGAGGAAATGGATAAGAAGATGATGTGATGGAGAGAGAGAGAAATAGGAAAGGTGGGAGAGAAAAAGAGGGAGAGAGCTTTAAATTCTGATCTACCATTGTTCAAGCTTTCGTTCATGACGCCATCGGCATTGTTGGAAAGATCTCACCGAGAAGAGCCGACCGGTAGTCACTATATCCTCGTCGTCGCTGCTATTAGTCAAAGTGAGGAAGAAAAAGTTTCAGATGAGCTGATTCGACAAGTTCCGGCCATTACTGTTGTAAATCGGGGCCACCAACGTGCTCACCAGCCTGGTTACTGCAGATTTGGAGTTTGTTGTCACCGTTCGGCCACCGGAGGCCGCCGCACGCTCCACCACACGTTGCCCCTACACGTGGGCGTTCGTCGGGCTGCAGGGCTGAGTGCACCCAATTTCCTCTACACCGTGCCACACCAAATTAGCGCCCCTAGGTGCACCCAGCCTCCCATGCACCCGCCCACATCAGATCTCACTCCTAGGGTGCACCCAGCTTACAGTACGTCTGGTCGCACAGGATTGCCAGGCTTTGACCGCCGTTGAGCGGCCGTTGACTTTTTTTGAGGCGCCCTACCCAGGGTTTCTCGACGTTCTGAGTTCGTTGGCTTAGTCCGTTTGCCAAATTTGAACCTGATAAGATGTTTTTACGCATTTAAGCATGTAAATTAATTAGGGGATGCATAAAATTAATGTATTTTTGTATCCGTATGTTTATGAGGATTGTTCGGGCTCGAATACCGAATCAAGGGGAGCGGTTGGGAAGCTTGAGTAAGGATTTATCACTTTAGCTTAAGGTTAGTACACCTCGAACTCTGAAATGCTTCATGAGCATCATAAGTGTAATTGCCTTTCTTGTTAGTGTCTGCAAAATAGGTTGAGGAAAATAAGCATGTGTTGAGACCGATATTATAAGAATTGTATGTATTGAGATGCGTGATGAGTTGAGAATATTTGAGATTATTATGAGCTTTAGAGACCGTATAGGGCCGTTTGAATATTCGTATAATTATTTGATTAGTTGGTTTACATGTTGTGTTGCTTGAGATATGAATTGGCATGTTCAAATGGAAATTATACCAAATGGACTGATAAATGGTAATATTCAAATAAATGATTATGAAGCTGATAATTAATATTTATTGAATGAATACGTTAGTAAAGAAACCCTAATGACTTGCATAAGCTTTAGGGATCGAATAAGCGTTGTAAGATCGTAATATGAGGAAATTGTACGAATCCGTGAATAGGGTGTCGATACGAGCTTTGGTCGTGCCAGTACTTGTGGAAATTAAAGATTTCCAGTAAGCTATTTCAATATCGGTACGCGTATGGGTACCAATACCCAAAGGTATTGTATCGATACTCCTGAACTAGTACCGATACTCGATACGATAAATAATCTTTAAATGCAATTTAAGGATAGAAATTGACGTGAATATTAATAATTAGAATTATGCCTTGAATAAACGGGATAACACAGAATAATGGAGCCAATGAATGAAATTAATTATATACAAGCATAATGAGTAATAACTCAGTAAATGTTGAGTGACTTGTTTGTAGTAGCAACCATAAGGATCCTCAGTGGATCGTGTGTGGCTACGTGCCAAGTAAGGGCACTTGTGTTGTTGGGTCATTTTGATTGGTGGGATCCGAATACTTAGAGAAAGAGTGCTGCAATGCCATGGTTAGAGATGTTGGATGTACGTTCCCGACGCTGTGTGACACCGGGCCTCACTCCAGGTTTGTGATGATGACATTGTGTGTTTTGCTCGGATGATCTGGTAGGATCCCGATGTATGGTTGGGCCTTGTGTGCTATGTGTGATGCATTTCATGATGAGAGCATGTGTTTAGGTGACTAGTGGTAGCACCACGTGTTTATTTATCTCTCTTTATTGCTTGTACTAGCTTGCATGCTTATGTTTATGATTAGCAAGAAGTATAGTAGAGTAGATGTGTACCACTGAGCCTTGTAAGCTCAGTGCTCGGAGTTGTTGTTTCCGTGCGTAGGTTGATTATTGGATCGTGAGATCGAGGGTCACTATCGGCATGAGATTCTAGCATGTGGTGATCTCCAAAGTACGATACTTGTATTTAGTGGGCTATGTATTCATAGGACCTTACGTGGTGAAGTCTGTAATTCTTACTTTTGAAATTGTATTACTCAAGTCAACTATTTAAATGTTTTAAATTAAAGTGAGGCTCCTTTGTAACGATATAAATTGTTTATCTATATTTTTAACATTTGGATCTAAGTGTTTTGTAAATACCTTGTTGGGCTAAATCTATTTACAAATTTTATGGTTTTCGGGCTGGGCTTGAGGCCCAAATGTGACATCCGGGTCGAGGGTGTTACAAGCACTTATAGAACGAAATCATATCTCATTACTTTAAATAATTAATTTAATATTTATTAATAAACTATAGAAACATGATTAAACTTTGTTAATCACGTTATTTTTATTGTTTTGTTAAGAAAATTTGAAGCAATTGAATTGTGGATGTTATGAAGCTTGATTTTTTGAACACTAAATACACAAAATTAAAGAATATTGCATCATTTTTTGCTATCTTTTATCTTTAGATTTATTTATTCATATGTTAAATTGAAAAATAAAAAATAAAAAATAATCAATAAAAAAGAATATTGCTATCATTTATTCATATGATAAATTGAAAAATAAAAAATAAAAAGAATATTGCTATCATTTTTTGAGCGGTCGCTAATGATGCATCCTTCGCAGACGCCACTGAAATTAATGGAAAAGTGTTTGTCGTTTTCTTTTTTCTTTTTAATGTTGCAATGAATAATCAATAAATATTCTAATAATTAGTATACAAAATATTTATAATTGTATGCGACAAAGCTGAAGCCAACTTGCATTTCTTGGGAATTCAGAATTATTATTTTTCTTCCCTGCTACCTAACTGGAACGGAAAACGTTAGTCAAACATTTATTATTATATATATAATAAATAATTAGTAGCAAAGTTGAAGGTAACCTTTTAAAATATTTTTAAAAAATATATATTTTTATAAAAGTTTTGTTAAGGAAATTTAAACATTAGTATTTTATTTTTAAAAGTGAAAATTAAATTTGTGTATATTGATAAATGGTGTTGTTTTAATTAAGTTTAATTAACCTTAAATTTAGATTAATCTTTTTTTCCTTCTTTTTCTTCTTACCAATAAATGCATATATATATATATATATTAAAAAGGTATATGTATTTTATTATCTGTCTTATTTACGATTTATTTAATTAATTATTTTAATTAAATCCATCACGTAAAATTAATCCAAACGTCTTAATAATTGAATTCCGTTTCAATTTTTTTAACCTAATCATAGCATGTTTTTTATTATTTCTTCCGTACAAATTGCAAGAAAAGTCAATGCCAGACTTTTTTTCTTTTTATGTTTTACATTTGTATACAATTACATTAGGCAAAAATGTAATTATTCTCTTGATTATAGAATATATTTGGAATATATGAAAGGATAAACTACACCACTAGTCACCAAACTATTGTTTCTTTCATAGTTTGGTTACCGAACTAATTTTTTGGTAAAACCGCCACTAACACTACCTTTACTCCTAATTTGGTCACTGACCGTTAAGTCAATGTTAACTTTTAACAGAGATGATGACATTGCATGGTATAATAATAATTTTAATCCCTAAATATATACATTTTATTAATTTAGTCCTCATTTTCTAGAATTTAACTTTTTTTATTTTTTTATAATTCAATCCTCTCGCTTTCACTTTTCTTATAAAGCAACAATCTTCTTCGGTTAAAAACCATGTAAAGGAATGTGTAGTAACCCACGTGTTTATGTCAACTCTCCACTTCCTGATTTCCCTAAGCCAAAATAGTACCTCACCTACCCCAACAACCCTTTCTCTTGTAATTAGGGGTGTTAATGAACAAAGTGTTCGACGAACCATTCGTATAACGATCGTTTATGTTCGTTTATTAAGCTAAATAAACGAGTATGAATAAAATGTGTATGTTAATTTAATAAACGAACGAACACGAACAAGGGTGTGTTCGGTTCATTTATGTTCACGAACAAGATCTTTTATAAGCTCGTTTATAGGCTCATTTATAAGCTTGTTTATAGGATGAAAATGCTTGTGGATGTATCTAAATACTACTTTTTGTTGTTGTTAAGGATATAGAAGTTCATGTTGAAATGTAAATTTTATTTTGTTGCTTTTGTTTTATTTATTTATTCATTTAATTTTACTTTTGCTTTTGTTTTGTTTATTTAATTAATTTTAATTTAGTTAACATTTCTAAACATATAAATTAACATGTTCGCGAACGAATAAACGTATACACCTATGAGCACTTAAACGAACACGTTCATAAACACTTAAATGAACATGTTTGTGAACACTTAAACAAACATGTTGGCGAACACTAAACAAACGAACACGAACACCTTCAAAAATAAATAAACGAACACAATATTAAAACTTTAAACGAACATGAACCAAACATGAACACCATTAAAAATAAATAAACGAAAATGAACATAACCTTGTTCGTTCAAGCTCGGTTTATTTACACCCCTAACAATATTAGGAAAAAGTTGTGTTTCTGAATTAAGTGATCAACTAAAGGAAAGGAACATATTGATTCATGGGTGGCCGAAGAGGAGAAGAAAACAACATTGGTGGAATAAAAAAATATTTTATTCGATTGAATGTGAGAGTATCGCTAGGGAAATCCCACGTTTGGACATTGTTCATCTCAAATATCTCACCAACGGTCCATTGGAAAGGGCTATGGCAGGTATTCGATCGACATGAGATAGTTTGGGATATTTTTATTTCGCAAAAGCGACTGCAAGATGGTGCAAGATTTGGATTCGTACGGATGGGATCTGAAGATGATGCAAATAAGGCAATTGAGCGATTGAATGGGAAATAGATCTATGGTGCTCCTTTGAGGGTGCAAATGGGACAAAGAGATGTTCGATTGTCATTCTAGCAGCGTAAAAAATAACAGGCAGTTCTTGTGC
Organism: Hibiscus mutabilis; assembly: GCA_019671005.1. Taxonomy (NCBI): domain Eukaryota; kingdom Viridiplantae; phylum Streptophyta; class Magnoliopsida; order Malvales; family Malvaceae; genus Hibiscus; species Hibiscus mutabilis. The sequence goes on along the minus strand of CM033752.1, from coordinate 16,763,439 downwards.
GCAACCAAGTAGTTTCATCGACCCCTAAAGATGAGTAAGGTGTGAAGATCCGAAGGGTGGAAAGGGTAATGGATGGCGAAATGATACAGATTCTAAAAAATTGTGCAATGGCTTGGTGCCATAAACCAATACAATTGGAGATCTTAGCAAAAGAATTAAGTGATGCAAGGATACAGAGATTAACTATTATGAGACTTGCGGGACCTATGGTTCTCCTTATGTTTGGTGACAGTGATGAATGTAATGATACAATTCAGAGTTTGGATATGAGTAAATGGTTTCGGCGTGTGGGTAAATTGTCATCTGCAGTAGAGGTTTTAACTAGAAGGGTTTGGGTCTCGATCAGCGGATTACCGATCCATGTATGGTCTGTAGGAACGTTCAGAAATATTGCGCAGATGTGGGGTGAATTTGTAGGTATGAATGAGGAAACTAAGGCATTTAACTCTTTTGAGAGTGGTCGGATGTTGATTGAAACAGAGTTGCAGACTAAGATTGATGATATTATTGAACTAGGTATTGATGGGAGGAATTATCGGCTACAGATTGTGGAAATAGATAGGCCAAGGGTTCTTGATTACAATTGTTTCATGCGGGAAGAGTCCGAGAATTCTACATTTGCAGTAGATCATTTAAATGATATTGATTCCAAGAAAGATAAACACCCGATGGAGAATATACAAGTGGATATAGGAGATTCGGTCACTCGACAGCTACCCATGGAGGAGTAACAATAGAGTGTTTCAGACTTGGATGGGAGGAATTCGGGTGCTAGAAATCATTTACGGAATGAAAGTGATTCGTTATCTCCGTCAGGGGAATATCATACTAGGAAATGTAGTGTTGTTGATGATAATACAATTGTTTCTGATTTCTTTGATGCTAAAGAATTGTCGCGAAATGGAAGTGATGTAGCCTTGGAATGGAATCAGAGATTAGTTCTACGAGTGGAAGACGTTAGCTCAAAGTCAATTTTATGGGTATCGGAGGAGGTGGTCGGAATGATTAATCTTGCGAAGGAGGAGAACGCGTGTAAAGATGTCCTCGAGTGTGACTCAGTACTGTTTGTCCTGGGACAGCCCCCTAGCGAGTATGGTGTAGTGAATAAGGCTAATAAGACGGATTTCATTTTGATTAATGAAACTAAGAGAAAGGTGTGAAGTGTATCGGATATTGTTTTTAGTTTTTGTAGCGACCCTTTTTAAAAATCCGATTTCTAAAAGTCACTAAAAACGCGGCTGTTTTTGCATCAAAAGTTTTTGAAAAGTTTTTCTCAAATTTTGGGGATTTTTTCTGGATTTTAATTTTTTTGGAATTTTTTAAAAAAATTGAGGATGTTGAAAATTTTTAGGGATTTTGAAAATTGAGAAATATTTGAAAATGATAAAAGACTAGAGTCGCCACCGGTCGTTTTAAATGGGGTAGACAAACACCGAAAAATGAAACTAGAGATTCTTTTAAAAAATTGGCCCGGGAGTCAGTTACGGATGGGGAAGGATTAGCACTCCACGCCGCCCAAAAATTGGTACCTAATCGAATACAAATTGCCTTTAATTAGAAATTTGCGAGTTTAAAATTTAAATTAATTTAAAATCCGTTTAAAAATGCGAATAAATTTTAATGGCCCCGTTATTCGATAATAAACGAAAGAACCACCACCACTACGATTGGTACTGGCTACATTTACTATCGAATAAAAGGGCACCACACTAATAGTTAAATGTCGGATGCAAGAAAATAAAGCAAATATATACATACATTCGAGATTAAAGCATAAATAAAAGCAAAAAGAAAAGAAAAATCCAAAAAATGGACCGGATCGAACATAAGAAAAGCATAAAAAAGCGGAAATTAAAAGGTCTGGAAAAGGGACCTGATAGAACATAAAAGAAATATCCGGAAAAGGACCAGATCAAACATAAAAGAAACATCCGAAAAAAGGACTGGATCAAAAAAGAACGTAAAATATAATGCGGAAATTTAAGATTTGTGAGAAATTAAATGTTAGTTGCGGAAAATAAATGTTAGGTGTTAGATGGAACGTGCAATAATAATACGGGTCATCCCCCGTTGCGGGTCACCGTAAGGCCGATTCGAACAATAAATTAAAAATAAACAAAATGTATATTATACTATAGTAGTGTGTAAATAGTACCATATAATATATATAATAAATACTATAAAATATATAAATAATATATATATATATACGCTATACATAATATATAAAACGATATTAAACTATATAATATAAATATAATATATAGCATATATAATATAAGATATAAATAGATAGGATAAAATATATATACTACGCATGGTAAAAGATGGTATAATATATATATATATATATGTATAATAATAATAATAATATTAATAATAATAATAATAATAATAATAATAATAATAATATACATAAAATGACAAGAGGATTGAAATGTAAAAATAGAAAATAACGGGGCTGAATTTGAAATGAAAACATATTAAAAGGATGAAATTTTCAAAACGAAATAAAAAAGGGGTTAAAATGGGAATTAACCCATAACCGAAATGAAAGCGGGAAGAAAGGCCGAGGACCAAAGAGAATTTGCCCCAGACCAGAAAAATGCGGATCCTTCCCTCTAGGTCGGGTCATCGCGCAGGTCAAATAATGGCCAAAATGGCAGCGTTTTGATATATATATATATATACATATAAAGTCAGGGCTAAAACTCGCCTTATGCCCTCATTTGTTTGGTTTTTAGATTGAAACACAAAAAATAGAGCTTAAAATGCTCTGAAGATATTCATCCCTTCTTTGGTTTTTTCAGAAACCAGCGGGTCTCTGCCGCGCCAACCGCCGACTAGTGGCAGCCGACGACCTTCAAACTACCCAAAAATCTCGTTTTATCTCCTAAGCCCAAGACCGATCTTCTTATTTCAAAAAGAGCCCTCGAACCGTTATGAAACTCCAAAAAAAAACCCAAGACCAAACCTTAAAATCCTAGTTTTAAATCGACACAACGATGCAAAAACCAAAGGTGAGGAAAATGGCGACGGGTGACCGCTTTCCCCCTCCCCTTGAGGTAAAACCCTAAAAAACCTTTTGTAATTTATTTATGTTTGTTCGAAACGGAAAAAAAGAGTATGCCTTTGAAAAAAAATTTGTATTGATTTTCGAGTACTCCCCATGTCTGAGGGTTACATGTTGTTTGTTGATTCGACTATATAGTTGTAGTTACATTGATAAAAACAAAAATAAAAAGAGTTGGCTTCTGTTGTTGTCTGATCTGTGCACTGTTTGTAGCACCCTTAACGTATACTCGTATACCAAATATACACTAAAGATGTTACAGAGTTGTTAAGAAAACTTGACTTAAATTTTTTTTCCAAACTTTATCTTATAGTCTAACCCATTTTCGATTTTAAATTAAAAACTACGTCAGTCTATAGCAGCTAGTTTTAACCCTGAATTGTTTTAAAAAATTTATAAATATGTTATTGAAATAAAAATATAATCCAGGGAGAAAACTATGTACCCTGCCTAGACCCCTTCTTGATTTTAAAATTTACACGTGATTAGGGTTAAACTAGATTTAATTATGTTGTAAATCATAATCATTTGTAGAAAAACCATATTATGAGTCCCTACACTCGTAATTAATATGTAAACACACTATAACTTAAGTTTACAAAACATTTGTATCTTTTAAACCCACATACATACAAGTACATGCCCACTAGATATCAACTATAATTTAAGATGTACATACCGTGCTTACTAATGTAACTTGACTTTCCAATTAATAGCTCCTTCATGCCCTTCTACATGGGAGAACCTACGTGTGAAATGACACACGCTAAGTACGAACTTAGTGAGGCAATAATCTTATTTAACAAATATAAAGTAAAGTAATACTTATTTTATGATATCTTATCAAGTTCTCTACCTAAGATAGGATAGTTCTATCAAGGGTTCCATAGTCTCTAGATTTTCATGTATGTTTCATAAGTTCCTAACTTACTCATGATTTCAATGCTCTATCATCTTAAAATCAGTCATATACATGGTATATTTCATATAAATAACATAATTCACATACTGGTATAATTCACATAAGCAACATGATTAACATACATGACATGAATTTCATGCATAACATGATTTATATATGACATGATTCATATATGTAATGAAATTCATATTTATAGCATGATCCATTTATATAACATGATTTTCATACGTGGCATATTTCAATTGTATGGCACGGTTTTCTTACGTGGCATAATTCATATACATAACATGATACATGTACATGGCATAATTCATATGCATGGCATATTTCATATACGTAACATAATGTGTATACATGGCATGATTCATATGCATAGCATATTTCTTATACTTTTGAAATACTTCGTATACATGACATAATTCATGTGCTTGGCCTGATTCATATACTTGGTATAATTCATATACATATCATGCTTCATATACGTGACATAATTCGTATACTTGACATATTTCATATACATAACATGGTTTATATTCATGACATGTTTCATATACATAACATGATTCATTTACGTATCGTGATCCTTTTATCATTGCCCAAAGTACGCTATATGAGATCGAGGTACACGAGTCATCTTGTAATGACACCGTAATGTCAAACGTGAACGTAAAGATGAGTACGTACTCGGGGACGCGCTTTGCTCCCCATAAACATAAAGCACCTCGACAGTGCACTCGGGCACAGTGGGCGTAGATCCCCAGGGTGCGGCACCTCGGCAGTGCACTTAGGCACAGTGGGCGAGATCCCTATGGTGCATGTGACACAATCATTTGGTCACAATATCTTTTTCATAACTTGAACATGAGGGTGCAGCTGCTAAAGACTCTATGGCATGCCAACTATACCATGGACTCTCATACTCAACACTTGGGCATTTCTTTTATCATCAATCCAACATCATGATCAATCATATAATTAATTATTCATATTTCATGCTTCATCATAAATAGTCATGGCAGATATAGCTCATCATCAATTCTCAGAAAAATAATTATATGTCATATTCCATGTAATCTACTTTTACTACAACATGCAGTAGCTCAACATGTATATATATTGCAATACTATTTTTCAGTGTACCTTGTTCTACCTTAACTTGTTTCATTTAAATCTTATCATTTTTCCATATCTCATGTATGCATAATGCATCATCATTTATGCAAGTAATCATTCGTACCTGGTATTTCACCAATCTTGCCATGTCGAGCAAAGTATTATAGCACGTATTATAGAGAAATACAAATGCCATTTTTCAACATAATGTCATTATATAGAAGTACAATATCATTTTAAACTTAAGGTCGACTACTCGTAAGTCTTCCTATTTGCATTCTAAAACATGTAAATGCACTCACCTGGGCCATGAATAGTATGCCTCACTAAGCTTACTCGATGTTCTTATCTTTCTTTTTATCACTAGTTCTCTTTCGATCTCTTTTAGAACTGTACAAGACCAATCAAACATATACATTATCATTCTCGTATTCGACTTAAATCTAACATTGCTAACTTGATTCTTAAACATAACTATTCGAATATAATTTTTTTTGAAAAATTTCCCAATATTTCACATCATTGTCGAAATGGTCCCTAAGTCTTTAGTGACCATTTTGAACATTAAACAATTGTTCAAACCAATTTTTGAACAATTTTCATAATTGATTACTTATTTTGGACTATTCCCTTTTTAGTCCTTAAACTTTATAAAAGTGACATTTTAGTCACTACTTTACTTTTGTACATAGATTCATGCACAATTAAACCATTTATTTATTTCTAACATCCTTAGAAATTTTCCTTCAACTTTCAACTTTATTCAACTTGGTCTTTCACTAAATCTTTTATTTTCGAAAAGGTCCTTAAAATTTTCTTTCTTGTCATTTCAATCCTTCAACTTTCAAAATATGCTTGAATCTTCAATTCTATCAATTATTCATCAATTCAAGATCAATCCTTTATTTTTCTAAAATTGTTGAATTGGTCCTTGAATTTCCAAAAACTTTCATTTTGGTCCCTAATCACCAATTCATGCTATTTCAACCATAATTAATCATTTCCAATGCTAAAATAAATTTTCCAATAATTCCCCCAAATTTTCAATAATTTTTGAAATCGTCACCAAAATTCCAACTTGAGAAATTATTCAATCTAACATCAAAATCAACCTCCTAACTTCATAATTCCTTCAATTTCATCCTTAATTTAACATCATAATCAAAATCCCTAAATTCTAGGGTTAGGGTTTATAACTTAAACATGGAATTTGTCCAAAATTCACACTTGATTCCATGTTTACAACATCAGTTCTACCATAAACAACCTTAATTCCATCAAAAGCATAATCTTCCTCAATCAATAACATAACTTATACTCATCTATTTCAAATAAAAATACCATCAGAATGTAGAGAATCAAGCATAGATCACTTTACCTCAATTAATTTTGCTTGAAATCTAACTTTGATCCTTGAATTTTGATCTTGAAAATTTGAAAACCCTAGCCCCTTTTATTTTTGGGTATCTCGAACAGCAAGGAAGATGAAAAATATTGTGTTTTCATCTTTCTTTAAAATAAATACACATGTTAAAGATTAAATGAATTTTTAATTCATTTAAATAGTGAAATTACCATCTTGCCTTTTTATTATAATGGCCATGATTCAATCTCATAAAAATCAATGGCTAAGATTTAATCCATGTGTTTTTCACCTTTCAAATTTACCCTCAAAGTTCCAAGATATTTCAAAAATGCCATCCTTGGCAAATGACCAATTTGCCCTCCAACTATACTTTAATTACAACAAATCTTGGAAATTGCCATTCCATAAAATTGAACTAAATTAGTTCCATTCTAACCAGCCTCCTTCTCAAAATATCATAAATTTTAATTTATGATATTTATTCCCAAATATTCGAATTTTATTCAATACGATTTCCAAATTTTCTTTCTTTGAGCTTTATAACCTCTCCATCATATCCTAACTAAATCTAGTTAGAACCCCATCAACATTAATAAAATATTCATAAAATAATATTTTATGAATTTTCCATAATCCTTGGAACTTTCTTTAAAATTTCAATTCGATCCGATATACCGATAATTATCGGGAATTTTTACCAGATACATTTTCTCTTAGAAATCTCATCTTAACAGTCCATTACGAATACTACTAACTCAAACTAAATCCTTTTTACCAGTCAAAACATTGGATATGGGGCCTTCCCATTAAGTCACCCATCCTTGGGCTACTCTAGCCTAAGCACGCTTAATAATTTTATTCGATCCAAAATCGAATAACATAAGCTTCGTATGAAAAATCCAGTAACACATAAATACTACTCTTGGGGGAGAACTGTTCATTTATAGGGTTAACTTATATAACTTTTGAAAATTACACTTTGGTCCCTAAACTTTTTCAAAGTTTAAACTTTAACCCCTAAACTTTTAAAAATTACATTTTAGTCACTAAGCAAATTTTGGGATATTACACTGTTGCCCTCCTTTTGCAGGTTACATGCGTACGGAGGAGAAAGGAGGTCGGTTATTTTTTGGCCGGACGTGATGATGTGGGCTACTGGAGAGCTGAAGAACAACGCGTGGTCGTGACGCGGCAACTGAAATGCCTGAGAGGTGGCTACACGCGCACGTGGATGGCTACTGAAGATCCAATGGGAGTTAATCGGGCCAAGCGCGTGGGCGCGTGATACTTCCTGAAGCTGCTTCTGCCTTGGTATTGGACCGTCAGATCAGATCTGACGGTGGGCGATCAGCTGCGCAAAGGAGGAAATGTTAGGGTTTTTTTATGTAACCGGGCTTAGGGTTTATTTTTAGGTTTGGGCCCTTATCGGGCTACATGTATATGATAAATTAATTTTTTGTTTTGGGTTTTTATGATTTGTAAATGGACCTTAATTAATACATTTGGGCTTTATTTATTAATTAATAATCTTTTTGTTTTTTTTAATCTGTTCTTGTTTATTATTAATTATAATAATGATGATACTAATATACTAATAAACATAATAATATATAATAATAACAAAGAAATAACAAACCAAAATCTATTTAACCATCATAATACATATTAATAAGTAATAGTAAAATAATATAATATATTAATATAAGGTAATAATAATGTGATAATAATAAATAGTATCATAATATATATACATATAATACGTATTAACAAACATAAAACTTAAATACCAATAATACTTGATTATAACACTAGCAAACCTCTTTTTTTGTATAATAATAATAGGTAGCATAAATAATATTATATTAAATATTACTAATAATAATACCTAGTAACAATATACATGTGTAATCAAAATAACATAACCCTGTTATTAAATAAAAATAAATAAAAAAAGTCCGGACAAAATTAGTGATTACAGCAGCCCCTCTTTGCGCATTCTTGTGTTAGCAAGGATAGAGCAAAGACTAAAATCGCTAATTTTGTCCTAATTCCCTGTTCGAAGACCGGAGCTCGAATCACCAAGCACTAAAGGTCTTGTTGATGGTCCGATATATCAATGGTAAAGCACTGAGGGCATCGTTGACAACGTAAATCACTATGCACTGAGGGTCTTACCGGTGACTTGTAAAATTAGAGTCATACAATGAAGGATTTACAGACGGTCTAGCTCACCAAGTACATGAGAGGTCTTACTGATGGCTAGAAAATGAAGTCAAACACTAAAAGATTTACTGACGGTCTGGCTCGCCAAGAACATGAGAGGTTTTACTGATTGCCAAAAATGAAGGTCCAACACTAAAGGATTTACGGACATCCTAGCTCACCACACACATGAGAGGTCTTACTGATGGCTAGAAAATAAAGTCAAACACTAAATGATTTACTGACGATCTAGCTCACCAAGCAGATGAGAGGTCTTACTAATGGCCAAAAATGAAGGTCCAACGCTGGAGGATTTACGGACAGCCTAGCTCACCAAGCACATGAGAGGTCTTACTGATGGCTAGAAAATGAAGGTCCAACACTGAAGGATTTACGTACGACCTAGCTCATCATGCACTGGAGGACTTAGTGATGGCTAGAAACTGAAGTCAAACACTAAAGGATTTACTAACAGTTCGGGTCACCATGCACTGAAGGTCTTACTAATTCCCCAAAAAACAAACGTCGAGCACTGGAGGCTCCCGATAGTCTGGATTATCATGCACTGGAGGCCTTACTAATTCCTAAAAATAAAAGTCAAGCATTGGAGATTCGAGTCAGTTTCGGGATCGTATATTTTTGGTGTTGGAAAAATTAAGGAAAATGCTTAAAAATCATTATTAATTATGTATTTAATAATGGTGGAATCAATTTTGAAAAATGGGTTTTTGAAGATGGACATTTTGGTTAGTGACCAAAATGAAAGTTTTGAAAATTGTGATTTTCTAGTGACTAAAATGAAAAGGGTCAAATACTTAGAATCTTTAAGGAGCTATTTTACCAATTGGTTTCTGATGATTTCTCCCTTGATTTGACTTATTTTAACATGTGGTTTAATTAATAATTAAAGAGGATTTTGTTAAAAAGTTAGTTACCTTTTCCAAAACAAAAATCACGTCATTTTCTCTCAACTTTTTTCTCTCCATTCTTTCCTCAGCCAAACACTCAGTTTTCATCAAATTTCCAGAGGTGAGGTGGTTTCTAACTTGATTTATTATATCAAATTGTTTTATAAAGATTGTTTATACAAAATCTTACAATAATCTTGTGTTTTCTTAGCTTTTCACAAATCAATTGAGGGAGAAACTTCACAATAGGGGTAAGGTCCGAGATCTCCTCTATTGTATGGTTCTTTACTGAAATTCCCAAGCATTTGATCCTTGTTTTGTGTTTCTAATCTGGTTTTGATGATTTTCCAATGTTTAATTAAATTATTTGGGAAAAATGAGTTGATTCTCGAATTGGATCTGATTTCTAGTAAGTGATGTTGCTTTGATTCATATTTTGGATGTTTAATAATGTTGTTAAGTGATTTTTATCAATGGAATCCGAAACTTAAGAATCTCTATTTGTTTAGGTTGTTAGTTTGAGTTTTTGTGGTGTTTTTATGGTTGTAAGGTTGCTGGAGGTGGTAGGTTGTTTTGAATATGTTTTTAGATGTGTTTTGATGATGAAAATGATGTTAGATTGATAGATGTTGGCTGGGTTGTGAATCGAAGTGTTTTGGTTATGTTTTCGGTTGTTGTGGAGGGTTAATTGTGAATGTTTTGTGGGAATCCGAGAAGGATTGTAGCTGCTGTGTTTAGAATGCATTATGATGCATTAATCCTATGTTGTTTTGTGGTAAAAACAGGGGAGGATGATCCGAAAGTGATTGGAGAAGCGTTGGAGGTTTCAGATTCTTGATTTCGCATAGGCAAATCGAGGTTTCACGTATCGGTGAGTGAAAACGTGGTTTAAAGCGTTTTGATGTTATAGGAACAGAGTTTTGGGAGTTAAGGTATATCTTGAAAAGCTTACCTAGACTTAGAAGTAAGTATAAAGCGGTTTCCTCTCTCGGTCGTGCTAGTTTGAAATGGTTTTATGCACTTGTTTTGATTTACATGTTACCAACTGCTTAAGCATGTTTTGAAGTATTGGATATGTTGTTTTTAAGCATGTTTTGCTAAAGGATGCACATGGTAAGTGATCATTGTAAGTATGGTTTATACTTGTGTTTTAAAGCATGGTTGTTGGTTTGGATAAATGGCATGGTTTAATGCTTGTTAAAAACAGTGAGGTAAATGTTATTTGGTTAATTATATTGGCACGTGATGTGGTTTTAAAATTGTTATTGGATATAGTTGGCCGGCCATAGGATTGAGTGCACTGTAAATAAGTCGCCTTGTATGTTGAGGGGTTTATACGGCGTACCGAATACTCCATCCAAGTACCCTAACGGTAGATGGGTTAAACAATGCTGAATACTCCCGTTAGTGGATTAAGCGTCTAACCGATGATTAAGGTGGGTTTCCCCGTGGGTTGTTATGGTACCCGATTGTTATTGTACCCGGTTGTGATTGTATCACTATTTTGGTTGAGATGGCTTGAAGTGTTGGGTTAACACTTGTTGAATCCGTGTATCCGATGAACTCTTTTGTTATTGAACTTGTTAACGATCACTTGAAAGCCAATATAATTGTTAATGTATCATTGGAATGTGTATGTTGTATAAGGTGGTTTATACATGTTTCTCCTTAAGCTTTGTATTTGGTAGTAATACATGGGAAGACTTAAGTGGAGGGTTAGCAATGTAACTTGCTGTGGAATAATGATACATGTAGCACATGGTTTAATATGTTGTTTTAATTGATATAAAGTGCATGTTTAAAAAGGGGCATGATGATGTTTTAAAGAAATATGCTATGTAAATGGTTTTAAATGCATTGATGGTGTTTGTTTTTGAGCACTCCTCACTAAGCCTTGTGTGCTTACGCTCCCGTTGTCCATCAATGCAGATGATTGAGGTATTGGAAGGTAGCTAGAAGCAAGAGGATCTTGGCAAGATTTGTTACCAAAGTATGTTTTGGTTTAGACTATAATGAATAATGGCAATGGGGTACTTGTTGTGTTTTGGGAGATGTTTTGTGGAACTCCCTGTTTGATCATGTTTCTTTAATTACTCTTAGGTTGTAAATAGCCTTTAAGGATTGTTTTTGATGATGGTTTACCTTTTTGATATGTTGGTTGGATGCATATAGGAAGCATGCCTATAGATTTCCTCTTTGATACATAAGTTCTCGTTGTGTTGTTAGATAGGTGATGCTAGTTGTCATGAGATATGTTTGACATGTTAGTACTGTGTTTAAAGCATGTTGGAGTGGTTTGAGTATGCTTTCGGGATGAAAAATCAGCCAAATATGACATTACAAGCCCAGGCGTACTGATACGTGGGGGACCGTATCGATACGGCTAGGCAATTTCAAGCTTGTGGAATCGGTACGGGTCTGGTGCATTTTGGTACGCCTAGGCAAATTTGGCCTGGCGTACCGGTACGGGGATGGGCATTTTAATACGAGTTTTAGCCTCTGGAGTTCACTTTTGTAACTTGAACCCGCGTATCGAAACACCTAAGGAACCGTATCGGTACGGTTTAAAATATTTCAAAAGTTTGGTATTTTAGCTAGGTGTATCGCAATGGCTTGATGGTGTATCAAAACGGTGTGTTTCAAACCGTATCGCTACGGGCTTACCCGTTTCGATATGAATGGCCGTTTTTCCTGTTTATGTCATTTTGGGCAGTTTTGTTTTCTTTGCGTTTTTGTCCCTAATTCTTGCCGAAGCTATTATATATGGTAGAATAATCAGTTTGAGCTGAAACTTGAGATGGAAGTTCGGAACCTGACTAATTAAAGATTGGTAACTTAAAAATGAGCTTTAATCCTGAAATTCTCTGTATTTTCAATTTGGTCCCTAGATTGCAAATGTGATCAATTGGATGTCAAATTGATGCCTGATTGAGTTGGGGTTGCACCTGATGTCTGTATGAACATGTAGGATTAATAATTGGCATCTAGATAAGATAAAAAAAAATGGACCGGGTTTGGTTGTATCTCTTCGGTTTGCTACGACAAACCTAATGCAATCTTCTTGGTTCGGTTGGGCGTCTAGGCCGGGTCAAGGGGGTTACAGAGCACTGGAGGCTCCTGATGGTTAGGATTATCATGCACTAGAGGACTTACTAATTCCTAAAAATGAAAGTCAAGCATTGGAGGCTACTGATATATTAACATCTGATACTGAAGGTTGATATTTCAGAAATGAAACGATGCACTGAGGGCTTTAGCGTAGTAACACCTGAAGTTCTTGCTGGATCGGCTCTTCTCAGAGGGAACCCTTGATTCTTTTTGGATGAGTTCTTTATTTTGGGAACTTTCGATTCTTCGTTGCGATCCACTTTTTAAGAAGTCGTGGATTGAAATTTTTGCTTGATTTCACAAAAGAATAAATTGAAATCTTGCTAGAATCTACTTTTTCAATTGTGAAATTGCAGATTGAGGCCTTTTTTAATTTAAAAAAAAGATAGAAATGATTGATGCACGAGTTAGCATGCCCCCTAACCTAGGGTTGTCTAACTATGTATGATGAATGAATGAATGCCAATTGAGGACCACTTGGACGAGTCCTGTTCTTCAAGGAAATTAATTGGAAAATCTATGTCTTGCTTCTTCACTAGGGCCCTATTGCAGCTAGAATACCCCATCCCAAGCTCGGGTTCTAGATTGTTTTTCTTGATCTTTGCTCAATGTGGTCTCGGGAATATCCTCTTCATAAGTCACATTTATGCCCCAACAAAATTTTTTCCCCAAAAAGTTTGTTGCCTTCTCTTGTTCTTTTGTTATAAGCAAAATTTTGAATTCTTTGTAGAAAAAATCTTTCATCATAGAATACATGTTATAATTTCAATGTGAGATACTTATTGAGAAAATTTGAACTTTCTTTTCAGATTGTAAATATATTAGGCTATGTTGAATGCCCCGAATGTCAAGTGCACGAACAACACTGGCAATAGCTTACCGAGGATTGCCCCAAGCAAATCCTGTGTTTGGGAGACCTCAAGAGCTGAATTGATGTTTGAAGATGTGAAGTGCATTTTAAGTTACTTTGGTGCTTGACCAATTTACCTTTGGGCAGGTTCATTCTTGTTTGGGGAATTCAATTCATCACATTCCTTTGGCTCGAAATAAATGATGGATCAAACAACAAATTCCTGAGCTAGTCGGTATTGTCATGATTTTGAAAATATTACCATCACTCATGAAGCGAAGAGTCTTGATTGGAATAGGCTTCAGCGGAGTGCCCCAAAAAATTCCACACTCTTATCCAAAAAATGCCTATTACCAGGTTTCAAACATTGGAGTGTTTTTTATTAAATTTTGAAAAGAATGCCTATTACTAGGCTTTTAATATTTAAAAAGGCCTATTACCAGGCTTTGAAAGTTAAGGCTTGAAAAGTGCCTATTACCAAGCTTTAAACATTGAAATGTTTTTCGAAGGCTTTAGCATCAAGTTGTACTGATTTGTTATTATGTGTGGTCCTTTAGGTGGAATGCAAGTCGCACCTTCGTAATCTCCGCAGCTTAGGATTTTAACTAGACACAGGCTACTCGGAATCAACCTTCGGGTTAAACTCAATATTCCTGTGCAATTGATATGCAGGGGCCCAATAAGCAAATATATTTACAGAATGAAGGGATTTGAAAGAAAAACATATTTTTATTGAAACTTTAAATATGTTACAAGAGAATGATATCACCTTTGGGCTTTTGTTTTTGGGTGTAAACTTACTGGGGTTGCTCAGGTGCCCCCTAATGGGGGATCATTTGCAAATGTGGGTCATGAATCTCACCCTCTTTTCACCGGTTGAGGTATCATCTTTGTCGAACATGACGGATTATTTATTTTGAACCGATGTAATGATGAATGGGGAAATGTTTGTCTCTAAATGCAGTGTCAATATGTAGATGTTGATGCAAGAAACTAGCATTTTAAGATGATGTGATGCAATTACGATGCAAGTGAATGATATTAATGATGAACGCATTTATCATGCGAGTGAATAAGACTAATGTACGATGCAACTGTCATGCAAACAAAATCCATGTGTGATGCAACTGTAGTGCAAATGAATTAATGCATGATGCAATTTCCATGCAAATGGCTAAAATTAATGTTGAATGGTCGTGTGAAGCAACTGTCGTGCAAATGAATAGAATCAATGTGTGATGCAACTCTCGTGCGGATGAATGAGATTATCTTTGAATGCTTGACTAGTGTAACTATTGTGCAAATGAATGAAATTAATGTGTGATGGAACTATAATGCAAATGAATAAAATTAATGTTGAGCGCAGTTATCATGGAATTTATGCAATGTAAGTAAAAGAGTGACGAATGTACGTAAAATGATTGCCCCAAATGAAGAGGCATTGACTTAGACATGGTTTTCAAGGAACAACACCCACGAATATATGAGAGAAATTTGCAACTTTTGAATATTGCATTTAATCGACATCTAGGTTACTAGATTTCCTCTCGATTCATGAACAATTTCCACTGTGTCCACCATTCTCGGGTCAATACCTCATGACGGTATAATGCAGATGAATGAATAATGATGTTATGCAATATGATGCTAATGCAATGTCAAGAGAAAACACTGGTTAGTAAGAATTAAATATTTACAAATGAAAGACAAAAATATACCTGGTGTGTTTTAGCACGAAATGAACCCTATTTGTAGGATATTCTAATTTCTAAGGTTACCGCATGGCTCTAAAAGAGTGGGCTTCTTGGGCTCTACATGCAGTTTTTATGCTAAACGGTACTCGAATTGCTCTCGTCGTCCCCTTCTAAAAGGGTAGCAAGGCCCTCGATCATCGCCCATTATAGGCTTCTTTCAATCAAGTTCAATTCAAGGGGACCCATTCGCTATGTCCATACGGGGAAAAATATTCCCACAAAAAAATAGGGTACTCGAGCCCCGAAGGTACTTACTAGGCCCATACGAATGAACAATATCCTCACGAAAGCACTAGCATTTTTCCCCTCACTTACACGAACGAGTTTAAATGTCAGATTTTAAAATACGTTAAAATGAACTCGTATTTCTAAAAAGATGTTAAATTAATTTAAAAATGAACTCGCAATTTTCAATTGAGGCAAAAAGTATTCGACTTGTGGCTTGACTCTCTTTTTTGTAAAAACAAAATTTGTCCCCAGTGAAGCACCAACTGTAGCGACCCTTTTAAAAATCCGATTTTTAAAAGTCACTAAAAACGGCGATTTTTGAATGAAAAGTTTTTGAATTTTTTTTGAAATTATGGGGATTTTTCTAGATTTTTTTAAAAAATTTAGGGATGCTAAATTTTTTTTAGGGATTTTAAAAATTGGGAAATATTTGAAAAAATGATAAAAGACTAGAGTCGCCACCGGTCGTTTTAAATGGGGTAGACCGGACACCGAAAAGTGAAATCAAAGATTCTTTTGAAAAATGGGTATGAGAGTCGGTTACGGATGGGGAAGGATTAGCACCCCCGCGCTGCCCAAAAATTGGTACCTAATTGAATACAATTTACCTTTAATTGGAAATTTGCGAGTTCAAAATTTAAATTAATTTAAAAACCATTTAAAAATGCAAGTAAAATTTAATGGCCCCGTTATTCGATAATAAACGAAAGAACCACCTCCACTACGATTGGTACTGGCCACATTTACTATAAAATAAAAGGGCACCGCATTAATAGTTAAATGCCGGTTGCAAGAAAATAAAGTGAATATATACATACATTCGAGATTAAAGCATAAATAAAAGCGAAAAGAAAATAAAAGAAAAATCCAGAAAAATGGACTGGATCGAACATAAGAAAAGCATAAAAAATCGGAAATTAAAAGGTCCGGAGAAGGGACTTGATCGAGCATAAAAGAAATATCCGGAAAAGGACCGAATCGAACATAAAAGAAACATCTGGAAAAGGACTGGATCGAACAAGAACGTAAAATAAAATGAGGAAATTTAAAATTGCAAGAAATTAAATGTTAGTTGTGGAAAATAAAGTTAGGTGTTAGATGTTAGATGGAACATGCCATAATAATACGGGTCATCACCCGTTGGGGGTCACCGTAAGGCCGATTCGAACAATAAATTAGAAATAAACAAAATGTATGTTATTCTATAGTAGTGTGTAAATAATAACATATAATATATATAATAAATACTATAAAATATATAAATAATATATATACGCTATATATAATATATAAAAAGATATTAAACTATATAATATAAATATAATATATACCATATATAATATACAATATAAATAGATAGGATAATACATATAGTACGTATGGTAAAAGATGGTATAATATATATATATATATACATATAATATAATAATATACATAAAATGACAAGAGGATTGAAATGTAAAAACAGAAAATAACGGAGCTGAATTCGAAATGAAAACATATTAAAAATGATGAAATTTTCAAAACGAAATAAAAAGGGGTTAAAATGGGAATTAACCCATAACTGAAATGAAAGCGGAAAGAAAGGCCGAGGACCAAAGAGGCAATTTGCCCAAGACCAGAAAAAGCGGATCCTTCCCTCTGGATCGGGTCACCGAGCTGGTCAAATGATGGCCAAAACGGCAGCATTTTGATATTTATATATATATAAAAAGTCAGGGCTAAAACTCATCTTATGCCCTAATTTGTTTGGTTTTCAGATTGAAATACAAAAAATAGAGCTTAAAACACTCTGAAGATATTCATCCCCTCCCCTGGTTTTTCCAAAAATCGGTGGGTCTCTGCCATGCACCATCGCACTGGCTAGTGGCGGCCAGCGACCTTCAAACTACCTAAAAAATCTCGTTTTTTCTCCTAAGCCCAAACTGATCTTCTTATTTCGAAAAGAGCCCTCAAACCGTTCTGAAACTCCAAAAAAACCCAAGACCAAACTTTAAAACCCTAGTTTTAAATTGACACAACGACGCAAAAACCAAAGGTGAGGAAAACGGCGACGGGTGACCGAACTCCCCCCCGAGATAAAACCCGAAAAACTTTTTGTAATTTCTTTATGTTTATTCGAAATGGAACAAAATAAAAAGTATGCCTTTGAAATTTTTTCTTTGTATTGATTTTCGAGTACTCCCCCGTCTGAGGGTTACATGTTGTTTGTTGATTCGGCTTTATAGCCGTGGTTACATTGATAAAAAAAATAAAAAGAGTTGGGTTCTGTTGTTGTCTAATCTGTGCACTGTTGCCCTCCTTTTGCAGGTTGAATGCGTACGGAGGAGAGAGGAGGTCGGTTATTTTTTGGCCGGATGTGATGATATGGGCTATTAGAGAGCTGAAGAACATCGCGTGGATGGCTACTGAAGAGCCAAGGGGAGTTGATCGGGCCGAGCGCGTGGGTGCGTGATGCTTCCAGAAGCTGCTTCTGCCTTGGTCTTGGACCGTCAAATCTGATCAAATCTGACGGTGGGCGATTAGCTGCGCGAAAGAGGAAATGTTAGGGTTTTTTTATGTAATCGGGCTTAGGGTTTATTTTTAGGTTTGGGCCCTTATCGGGCTACATGTATATAATAAATTAATTTTTTATTTTGGGTTTTTATGATTTGTAAATGGACCTTAATTAAAACATTTGGGCTTTAGTTATTAATTAATAATCTTTTTTAATCTGTTATTGTTTATTATTAATAATAATAATAATGATATTAATATACTAATAAACATGATAATATATAGTAATAAAAAATAAATAACAAAGCGAAATCGATATAACCATCATAATACGTATTAATAAGTAATAGTAAAATAATATAATATAAGATAATAATAATATGATAATAATAATTAGTATCATAATATATATATACATATAATACGTACTAACAAACGTAAAACTTAAATACCAATAATACTTGATTATAACACTAGCAAACCTCTTTTTTGTATAATAATAATAGGTAACATAAATAATATTATATTAAATATTACTAATAATAATACCTAGTAACAATATACATGTGTAATCAAAATAAAAAAGCCCGTTATTGAATAAAAATAAATAAATAAAGGTCCGGACAAAATTAGTGATTACAACTGCCCCTGTTTGCTCATTCTTGTGTTAACAAGGATAGAACAAAGACTAAAATCACTAATTTTGTCCTACTTCCCTATTCGAAGACCGGAGCTCGAATCACCATGTACTGAAGGTCTTATTGATGGTCCGAAAGATCAATGGTAAAGCACTGAGGGCTTTGTTGACAATGCAAATCACCACGCACTGAGGGTCCTACTAGTGACTTGTAAAATTAGAGCCATACACTGAAGGATTTACAGACGGTCTGGCTCACCAAGCACATGAGAGGTCTTACTGATGGCTAGAAAATAAAGTCAAACACTGAAGGATTTACTGACGGTCTGGCTCACCAAGCACATGAGAGATCTTACTGATGGCCAAAAATGAAAGTCCAACACTGAAGGATTTACGGACATCCTAGCTCTCCACGCACATGAGTGGTCTTACTGGTGGCTAAAAAATAAAGTCGAACACTGAAGGATTTACTGACGGTCTGACTCACCAAGCACATGAAAGGTCTTACTGATGGCCAAAAATGAAGGTCCAACACTGGAGGATTTACAGATAGCCTAGCTCACCAAGCACATGTGAGGTCTTATTGATGGCTAGAAAATGAAGGTCCAACACTGAAGGATTACGGATGACCTATCTTATCATGCATTGGAGGACTTAGTGATGGCTAGAAACTAAAGTCAAACACTGAAGGATTTACTGACAGTTTGGGTCACCATGTACTGAAGGTCTTACTGATTCCCGAAAAAATAAAAGTCGAGCACTGGAGGCTCTTGATAGTCTAGATTATCATGCACTTGAGGCCTCATTGATTCCCAAAAATGAAAGTCAAGCACTGGAGGCTACTGATATATTAACATCTGATAATGAAGGTTGATATTTCAGAAATGAAACGATGCACTGAGGGCTTTGGCGTAGTAACACCTGAAGTTCTTGCTGGATGGGCTCTTCTTAGAGGGAACCCTTGATTCTTGCTGGATGAGTTCTTTATTTTGGGAACTCTCAATTCTTCGTTGCTATCCACTTTTGAAGAAGTCGTGGACCGAAATCTTTGCTTGATTTCATGAAAGCATGAATTGGAATCTTGCTGGAATATACTTTTTCAATCGTGAAATTGCAGATTGAGGCCTTTGTGAATTTGTCAAAAAGATAAAAAAATGATTGATGCACGAGTTAGCATGTCCCTCTAACCTAGGGATGTCTAACTATGTATGATGAATGAATGAATGCTAATTGAGGACCACTTGGACGAGTCCTGTTCTTCAAGGAAAATAATTGGAAAATCTATGTCTTGCTTTTTCAATAGGCCTTCATTGCAGCTAGAATACCCCATCTCACGCTCGGGGTCTAGATTGTTTTTCTTGATCTTTGCTCAATGCGGTCTCAGGAATATCCTCGTCATTGGTCACATTTATGCGCTGACAAAATTGTTGCCCCAAAAAGTTTGTTGCCTTCTCTTGTTCTTTTGTTATAAGCAAAATTTTGAATTCTTTGTAGAAAAAATATTTTTATCATAGAATACATGTTATGATTTCAATGTGAGATACTTATTGAGAGAATTTGAATTTTCTTTTCAGATTGTAAATATATTAGGCTATGCTGAATGCCCCGAATGTCTAGTGCACGGACAACACTGGCAATAGCTTACCGAGGATTGCCCCAAGCAAATCATGTGTTTGGGAGACCTCAAGAGCTAAATTGATGTTTGAAGATGTGAAGTGCATTTTAAGTTACTTTGGTGCTTGACCAATTTACCTTTGGGCAGGTTCATTCTTGTTTGGGGAATTCAATTCATCTCATTCCTTTGGCTCGAAATAAATGATGGAGCAAACAACAAATTCTCGAGCTAGTCAGTATTATCATGATTTTGAAAATATTACCATCACTCATGAAGCGAAGAGTCTTGATTGGAATGGGCTTCAGCGGAGTGCCCCAAAAAAGTCCACACTCTTATCCGAAAAATGTCTATTACAGGTTTCGAACATTGGAGTGTTTTTTGATTAAATTTTGAAAAGAATGCCTATTACTAGGCTTTAAATATTTAAAAAAGGCCTATTACCAGGCTTTGAAAGTTAAGGGTTGAAAATGCCTATTACCAGGCTTTAAACATTGAAATGCTTTTTGAGGAGGTTCTTTGAAAAGTAGGAGCTTGAGGAGTTTCTTTGGAATGTAGGAGTTTATTTTCTGATTTGATGAGTCGGAGTTGATGTCCTAATTGGTGGGATTTTTCTAATTTGCTAGGGAAATTGTGGTGGTTTGCTTTCAAGTGTTGTGAATTCTTTCCTATTTCACACATACTTGCTTTTCGATGGCTACATGGATAGTTTGACTGGGGATTGTTTTTATATTTATGATTTTTGATGATTTTTCGTGATCCTTATTTGGCTTAGTTACCTTTTTGGTGTAAGATTGCCGTATATGGGATGTATTTTTCGAGTATTTATTTTATTAATATGGGTACTCTTTTCCTCCATTTTGGTATAGGATTTTTTTAATGAAGCTTATGATTTTGATGGTTTGTATGATTCTTTCTCTAATAAAATCATACTATTGCCAAGCAAAAGAAAAAGATATTGGTTTTTGAAAACAAGATGATTTATTTAGAGATGTGAAGATTAATGATCTGAACATAGAGGGTTCCATTTTTTAGGTATTACTGGTCTAGGTTCGTTGAAATTCTTATAGCATAACAAATAGAATTTACAAGGATTGAAACATGTCAAAAAGGTCGAGAAACTTGCCGGTAACACAAAGCTTTTGTCTTCCTTTGACATTGTATTGCCGATAGAGCTGGGTTCTTTCGACTTCACGACATATAAAGAGCACTATTTTAAAACCAAATTCAACGTTAAGTCTTTGGATGCGGTCTACAAAATAAGTGAAATGAGTTGCGTTGTGGGATCAGTGTATGATAGCAAGGAATTCAATAGCTTCAAAATGGATTAAACACAACTACTTCCTTCCTTAACCTCAATCACTTTGAATTATTTTTTATATTAAAATTATGACTAAATTGATTGTTTCCGTAAATATGGAGGACTAAATGTATAATTATACACATTATTTTTAGTTTGGTGGTGAAAATATGAGTGAAGTAATATTTTAGTGACTATCTAGCTAATTTACTCTTATATTGTGCCAAGTCAGCACACCGTCAGTTGTCTAACGACAACTATCAATCGAGTGACAAAATGTTTAAAAAACGAGAATGAAAACGAAAATGTAAGTGACAAAAACTGTAAATTTTTAAAATTAACGAGTAAAAGTGAACACTTACTAAACGAATGTGACCATCGCAGTAGTTTACCTTTTTCAAATTACATTGTAATCATCAATAAATAAATTACAACCAAATTTACAAAAAGGAGAAGAAGATAAATATAATTAGTATAAAGGATAAGCGGCGAAGAGGAAGATTGTATGGATTGTAAACTTTTAATGTTATTTTTTCCGTAACATAAATATAATCTTTTAACAAATTCTAAAAAAGGCCAAATAATGGGATAATACAAATAAAAAAATGAAAACCAAATCACTCTACGCCTGCATTTAACAAATGATGATTATATATATATATATATATTACATATTTGACCCCTCGGTCTATGATATTTAGCAGGTGTAGTCTAGATTTTAGATAAGAGATAATTAAGTTATACTCTTGCATTATTTCTTATACTTGCATTGCACTTTGTGTTTATAAAATGCGTGAAGTATAATAGCGTGGAAATGTGTTACTAAGCTTACAAAACTCAAAGTTCATATGTTTCTGCTTATAATTTTTTTTCGGTGAAAAGGATATGATTTTATTGATAAAATCCTAACATGTTAGTATATTCCTCATTAAAAACTTTCCTAACCTAAATGGAGGAAAAAAGTACATATACTAACAATCAAACAGACAATTACAACCGACTTAGACGTTTTAGACAAAATCCGAGTGCTACTGATCACCACCAATAAAATAATTATTTCAATAAAATAATACAGCCGGAAATAAATTCCATAAAAAATCTAATTTTTATAACAAGTCAACATTGTAATGCTCCCGAATAATTCCAAAATAAGCTCATAATAAACCAGAATAAATCCCACGAAATCCAGAATAAACCAATATAAATTCACATAATCTAAAAACTAATCCAGTCATTTCTTTGTAAACAAAATTAAAAAATGTAAAAATAGTACTGGCAATATCATATATATGAATTAAATAAGACATACGAGACAATGTGATAGGGAATGCGAAAGTTTGGATCAATTAATCCCTTTAACATAAATCTAAAAAAGAAAACAATGGTTAAAATTTATATTTCTCAAATGACTCAATAAAAAAGGCACGAAATTAAAAGCTAGCTTAATAAAAAATAAAAAAACAATGAAAGTAAATATGATTTGACGACACCCACTTTTAAGATCATGTCTTAGAAAAACATGAGTTTGAAATTGGTAACGCCTAACACTCTAAGGATGTCGTCCTCAACAACCTAGAAGATGGAGAAAATAGTCAAACACTCGCTGTTGCGCAATTGAAAACTCGAACTATGAAGCAAGAACAAAATGAAAATAATAAACAAAATGAAAAAAACTCTCACAGAGAATTTTAAAAGAAATAATTATATTGAATTGAAATGTATGATTTTTTAAAAAGGAGAGGAGCCTATTTATAGGCTAGTAAAACCCTAAATTACAAAGAAAAGTAATTTAATTTAATTCAAAAGAGTAACTAGATAAATAAGAACATAATACTATCATAATTAAAAAAGATATGAATATTATCCCAACTAAAGTTGATAATATTATCCTAATTAAAAGAGATAACAAAATTATCCTAATTTTAAAAAATAAAACAAAGTTCAAATAACTAAATTAAATTATCCTAATTAAAAACACATGGATGCCATCAGAAAAGTTGTCGCAAGTCAACTGATATTATAGCCTTCAAAAACAATTTTAATTTCTTGTCCAAAATGATTAAGTTTACCCTTCCTTTCAGTGGACGAGCCATGATTTTTATATAGTGGGGTCAGAGTCATGTCCGTTTTTGAGATATTGGTGGACATAACGATTGTGGATATCGCGATTTCGGATGATGTTGTTACCGCTATATAACGATCATTGTTGCAGTTGAGGCCCGTTATTTAAATCCATGTCCCTAATAAATAGTATTGGAAAAAAATTAAGGGTAGGTCTATAATAACAAGTATTGAACAAAATTGGGTCCCTGATAACAAATATTGAAAAAATTGAATTTTAAGAGTATGCTCATAATTAAAAATATTGAAAAATAATGGCCTCTTATAACAAGTATTGAAAATATTAAACCCGTAATAACAAATATTAGAAAAAAATTTGAATTTTAAGAATAGACCCTTAATAAAAAAATATTAAAAATAGGTCCCTAATAACAAGAATTGAAAAAAAAAATTAGACATTTAATAACAAATATTAGAAAAAATTGTATTTTAAGAGTATGCCCATAATAAAAAATATTGTAAAAAAATTGGACTCTTAATAACAAATTAGAAAAATAAGTAAATCTTAAGAGTAAGCCCCTAATAATAAATATTAAAAAATTGAACCCTTATTAGCAAATAGTTGAAAAAATTGAACCCTATAATTAATATTAAAAAATATGTATAATTCATTATAAAAATTATGGTCAGATACGACCCTGGTTAGAGTGAAGTATGAAGTTTGAGAAAATTTCTATAGCACTACAATAAGTATTGTTGACCACATATCCTAAAAAATCAAGTGAGGTCAATTCATATATTTTCTATGAAAATTTTAAATTTTTTATACTTTATAATGTGTTTGAAAGAAATTTAGTGGGTCAATTGCACCCTAAAAAACCCATGTACATCCGCCCATACCTCCTTCGTTCATATCATTCCCCAACTCCTTAGAAAGATTCGTCCTCGAATCTAAAATTTTAAAAGGTGAGTAATCCATAATATCAATTGAAAAGAAATTCTTGTCATAGGTGGCCTGATTCAGGTGAGTCCTTCGAAATGGATCAAATTTTTTTTATAAAAATAAGACAATACCACAAGAAAAATCTATGTTATCCTTAGCCAATGAATCTCTCATTTTCTTTTTTTGTATTGTCTTTTTTTTAATATCTCTCAATTTTTACCTCCCATGTTTTTTTCCTCACCAGAATTGAGCCATTAATATCACTTTTTAAGAGAAAGTGTTTCAGATTTCTCTACAAAATTTATTAAACAAATTTCTCGATTTGTACGTTCTTTTGAATCTGGTTGTTCACTATCAGATCCATCTTGAGTAAGATATTCACTAAGGGTCATTTGTTTTTTGCTTGCTTTAAATGCCTCGAAATCATTTTGAAGTTAATCAAAGAAGCTAAATTATGAATAGATATGAAAATAAATATTCATGTTTTTAAAAGTTAGAAGGAAAAATGAAATGAAAAAAACGAAGGAAAAGAAAATAAAAGAACAAGGCAAGTAAATAGGATATGACAACACCCCCTTCTAAAATTTTGTCCTAGACAAAAGCACTTTTGAAATTGGTAATGCCTAACTGTAATATTCCAAATTTTTTGCTAGTGATAAAAATGTAAATTTTGAAAGTTTTGTGGCTAAAGTATAAACTTTGGAAAAATTCAGGGATCAAAGTGTAATTTTCAAAAGTTATGTATTTTAACCCCGTAAATGAATATTTTATCCCCAAGAATGACGTTTCCGTGTTACTTGAATTTTCGTACAGAGTTTGTATTAATGGCTATAAAGTTCGAAAAAATGTTCGGATAATCGGATCGAGCTAAAATTTTAGAGATAGTTCCATGGAACTTAGAAGAGTCATAAAATATCATTTTATGGATATTTAGATGTTAAAAGAGATTGGGAAAACTTTAAATTGATCGAAATGACATGGAATGGCAATTTTGTGAGTAAGTTGATCAGTAAAGGGCATTTTGGTCATTTTCCTAAAAGGAACATGGAGGGAATTTTGAGACTTCTTTTATGAGTGAATAGTGGCTGATAGAATCCAACTAAGTCTAGTTGGAATGTTACAAAATGGAAAATTAGAAATATAAATCTAGTTGGAGGGTATTTTTGGAAAGTGAAATTTATTTAATTAAAAATTCATTTTTAATGATACAAGTGTCTTAAATATATGAAATATGAAGGAATTATCAGAAAAAAATACTCTCCAAAAAGTTGGTGAAGAGAAAATAAGAGAAAAAATTTACAAGCTCGATTTAAGCCCCGAATCTCGGTTTTCAGTCAAGTCCGAATCAAAGAAGGTTCGAGGTACCATGAAAGAAAGGATCGAACTAGGACTCAATGAGGCATTGTGCTAAGTGGCCAAGGTGTGTGCAACATTTATATGTATGTTAATTATAAAATGGAAGACTTGCGATAAGTCAATCCTGATCTGAATATGAAAATGCATTGTTTAAAAGTTATAAAGTGATCAGAAATTATAATTTATGTCTGCAAGTGGCAAGATAATGGACATGATAAATTATTAACATTGTATGATAAAAATTACCTGATAAGTATGTTGGTATATTATTTTTAACATGATAGACCATGTGTCATGTAAAGTACATGGTCACCTCTATGATAACTATTTCACTCATGTTACAGACTTTGATTATGCTATATTAGAATAATCGATGTGATGCATAATACAGTAATGGCAAGTACATATGAAAAAAATAATGATGAAATATGGGATGCGAATTGTCCGTTTACATGAATTATGATGATTGATTGATAATGAAATGAAATGCCCAAGTGTTTATTTATGAGAGTCCATGGTATAGTTGGCATGCCATAGAGTCCTTAGCTGCTGCATCACTCAAGTTATGATATGATTTCATGTTTTTGTGACTACGATGGTGTCACATACACCTTGGGGACCCAAGCCCTTGGTGTGCACCTTGGGGATCCATGCCCATAGTGCTAATGGCACTAACGATGTGCTTTTATGAGGAGTAAAGAGCGTCCTCGAGTACGTACTCATTTACATGTTCACATTAGACACTCTGGTGTCTTATTCACGTGACTCGAGTACCTTGATCTCATATTACATACTTTGGGCTATCTTTAAAGAATGTTATACTATAAATGACTACCTGAAGATTGGTGAATACTGACAGCATGATACTTATATTTGTTTTATGTTATGATATAAACTGTACTGGATCGATTGCTATTTTGCCGGGAATTGTATTGCATTGTCATATGATATAATGTAATGTATGATCACATGATTTAACTAAATAGTTTACTAATTGCCTCACTAAGTTCGTACTTAGCGTTTGTTTGATTTTGCACGTGTAGGTGGTTCAAGATATTGAAGTAAACAAGACGTTACATCAAGTTCAGAGAATTTCATCAAGCTACCATAGTAATGACATCCTACTTGAGGTTTTTGATTAATTTTAGTGGCATGTATAAATGAAATTGTCTATTTTGGTTTAGAGTCTATTATTTATTGAATAGTCATTTTATTATTTTTGAAAGGTAAAAAGAGCTTCGATTTTGTGTTTTAATTTATTAGAAACAAAATTTTACCAATTTTTAAGAGGTAATTATTTTATAAAGTGTCATGTGACATCTCTGACTCGTAATCAGTGATGGATAAGAGAATGGGTGTTATATTTATTGGTATCAGAGCTGCAAGTTTAGCTGGTTATGGATCCAACCGAGCTTGTTGTCAGTAAGTAAGTGTATACATGCCTTTAGGATGTCATTATTATCGTTTGGATGCTTGAGTGACTTGATGCAACTACTTGTTTGTTCGATTGTATAACGTTATAGATGTCCGAGGTTGAGTGATTGTGTTTAGTGATCAAACAGTTGGGTAAGACTGAGGCCCATAAAAGTAGTAACAAGGTTAGATATTAACCACTTTCCACTCAATATGATGTTAAAGTGCTGGTGAAGTTAGAAATGCCTAGTTAAACCAAGGTTTATTATTTTGAACCCTGGATATGATTTTAGAGGAAATTCTATCCCACGCTCCTTATACTCTTATTACTAGAGAGCTAGAAAGTCTTGAAGTGGTGGACTTCAGGTAGGATATTGAAGGAAAACCAATGTCGATAGACTATTGGTTTAACAAATATAAGATGATGATAGAAGGGCTTCATTGTTATGAACGGAAAAAAAGAAAGAGCTCAATATGATGGTAACTTATCCCTTGGGACATAGCACAAAGGTAAGTCAAATTTATAAGAATTACTCGATAGTAATTCAATAAAATCAAATTTTTAGTAAGCTTAATGGAGTTGCCTTTTATGAATTATGATTATTGGGGGCATGAATTGGTTATATTCCTACCATGCCATTGTCGATTATCGCTTAAAGCGATTAATATTGAGGAACTCGGAAGGCACATAGATAATAGTAGTTGGTGAAAGGGTAAATCCCTTATCCAATGTAATTTTAGCTATTTCTGCCAAGAAACTGTTGCTACAAGGCTGCCAAGCTTTCTTAGCAAATGTAGTTGATACTCGAGTTTCTGAGGTTAAATTGGAAGAAATTCTGACTATCTGAGAGTATCTAGATATATTCCCATATGAGTTACCGGAATTTCCTCCATATCAAGAGGTGGAATTCAAAATAGAAGTGTTACCAGGTACTACGCCTATATCGATGGCCTCGTATAGAATGACTCTAACCTAGTTTCGGGAGTTAAATGTACAATTGCAAGAATTGCTAGATCGAGGTTTTATAAGGCCAAGTATGTCACCCTAGGGCGTACTAGTGTTATTTGAAAAAAAAGATGGATCCATGAGATTATGCATAAATTA
The DNA here is from genome assembly GCA_019671005.1 of Hibiscus mutabilis. Lineage (NCBI taxonomy): Eukaryota > Viridiplantae > Streptophyta > Magnoliopsida > Malvales > Malvaceae > Hibiscus > Hibiscus mutabilis. The sequence goes on along the minus strand of CM033752.1, from coordinate 16,734,992 downwards.
TCGTCGGTTAAATAAGGTGACAGTAAAGAATAAGTATCATCTTCCGAAGATTGATGATCTTTCTGATCAGTTAAAAAGTGCAACTGTATTTTTATGATTGATCTTCAATTGGGGTATCATCAGTTAAAGATCAAGGAAGAAGATATTCTGAAGACAACTTTTTGAACTCGGTATGGACACTATGAGTTTGTAGTGATGTCGTTAGGTTTGACAAATGCTCCTGTGGCATTCATAGATTTGATGAACTGAGTATTTCGACCTTACTTGGATCAATTTTTGGTGGTATTCATCGATGATATTTTAGTTTATTCAAAGACAAAGGAAGAACATGATGTCTACCTTCGTATTGTTCTTTAGACCCTTCGAGAAAAGAAGTTGTATGCTAAGCTGTCAAAGTGTTAATTTTGGTTGCCGGATGTTGCTTTTCTTGGCCATGTGGTTTTGGCAAAGGGGATAAAAGTAGATCCCAAGAAAGTACAAGCTATAGTTGAATGAAAAACTCTAAAGAATGTTTATGAGGTTCGAAGTTTCTTGGGACTTTCTGGTTATTATCGAAGGTTTGTAAAGAAATTCTCGATAATTGCCTCCCCACTGACCAAGCTATTAAGGAAATATGTACCATTTATTTGGATGGATAAGTGCCAAGAAAGTTTTGAGACATTAAAAATGATCTTAATAGAAGCCCTGGTACTAGTACAACTAGAATCGGGCAGAGATTATGTGGTTTATAGTGATGTTTCTAATAATGGTTTGGGATGCGTACTTATACAAGAAGGAAAAGTGGTGGCATATGCTTCAAAGCAACTTAAGACGCATGAAAGGAATTATCCTACTAATTATTTAGAGTTAGTAGCAGTTGTATTTGCTTAAAAGATATGGCGCCATTATCTATATGGTGAGCGATGCTACATTTACACAGATCATAAATGTTTAAAGTATCTGCTAACTCAAAAGGAGTTGAATATGAGGCAAAGAAGTTGGACCGAACTTCTTAAGGATTATGATGTTGTGATTGACTACTATCTTGAAAAAGCCAATATAGTAATTGATCACTTAGTTGGAAGATATTCTTTACTTTAAGTGCAATAAATGTGCAACTGTATTGGAAAAAAGATTGGTATGTTAATTACAAAACTTTAGTTTAGACCTATTCATTTAGGTCGGATTAAATATTTTCAGTTGAAAGATGAAAAATGTTGCCAAGATTAGAACAAATTGAAAATGGTGAAAATAAAGACTTCAAAGTTAAGTATGTTGGATGTTTGAGAAAAATATTATGTTCTTGATGATGCATCCAGAAAGGAATATGAGGTATCTAGGTATGAAAAGCAAATATTGATGTCCAAAAATAAAAAAGACAGTAACTGAATTTATGGCTACATGCTTGACAGGCTAGCAACTAGAAGTGAAACATCAAGTACCTTCAGAAATGTGGTAACATAATTCCATTCCTCTAGTGGAAGTGGAAAAGAATTATGATGGATTTCATAACTAGGTTACCAATGATACCGATTAAAGATGATTCGATTTGGGTAATTGTGGACAGATTGAAACAATTGGTAATGAATAAATATGTTGAGCGATAAATCTGAAGTGCTGTAAAGTGACATGATGTACCTATTTTCATTGTGTGTGATTAAGATCCAAGATTATCTCTAGATTTGGAGTTCCTTGCGTAAGACTTTAGAGACTCAACATAATTTCAACATTACTCTGCATCCATAAAAGGACGAACAATCTGAAACATTAATTCAAATTTTGAATGATATGTATAGTTTCTATTTGATTGAATTTGAATGCTTTTGGGAACAATATGTGCCACTAAATGAAATTTTTTACAATAACAGCTATCAATCGAGTATAAATATAGCTTTATCAAAAGTTTAATATGAAAGAAGATTGTGATAAACATTTATGAATAGCGATATAAGCCTTGTGGGAAAGGTAGTTGTATGCAAAGTTACTCAAATATGAATTTGATTAATTCAAGTTGCATTTCCAGGTCACATTGTCTCAACAAAGAGGATCTAAGTAGATCCTAAGAAAGTAAAGATAATAGCACTAGTATTAATACAGTCTGAAGTTAATAAGGATTCCATGTTATTTAATGATACATCCCATAATAGGTTGGGATGTATATTGACGTAATAAGGCTAAAGTAGTAGTTGATGTATCTTGCTGAAAGTCATTCATTGCCTTATAAGCATTGAATGCCCAATTATCATTGGAATAAGTTAGTGTATTGATTACACAGCTTCAGCTCAAGTATACATTGACAAATCGGATCAAAGATTTACAGATAAGAGATAAGATATGCCTGAAAAGAATTCAGTAAGGTAAAAAGGGAAAACTAAAGATTTTGATGTTAAGTCTAAAGGATGTTCATATTATCAAGGGGTAATTTATATCCCCGATGATAATAAGCTAAAAAGAGAACTAAAAGGTGATTTGATCTGATTTATTTCGGGAAGCGGAGAATACAATAAGAATGGTTCAAAGCAATCTTAGAATTTTTTTAGAATGATTAAAATTATATGCTGATCTTGAAAGAAATAATTTTAATATGAAGTTAATGATAAAATATTTCTTAAAAGTTTCACCTTGGAAGAAGGTGTTATGATTTGGACAAAAGGGAAGCTGAGTTAGAGAATTATTGGACCATATAAGATTTTGAAAATAGTTGGTCCGATAGCTTATCAACTAGCATTACCTCCGAAAATGGACAAGATTCACAATGTATTCCATGTATCGATGCTCAGAAAGTATCGATCGGATTCTTTACATGTCATTATCCTAGAGGAAATAAAGATTCAGCCAGATTTGACTTACGAGGAAGAATCGATAAAGATACTAGCACATGGAGTAAAAAAAACTAAAGAATAAGTCGATTCCGCTTGTTAAAGCTCTTTGGCGAAATCATAAAATTGAGGAAACGACTTGGAAAAGAAATTCTAAGAACTTTCTCATATCTTCTTTTCTTTTCTAATAGCACATGATACTATTTATTGTTATCATATTATTATTATTATCTTATATTATATTATTTTACTATTACTTATTAATATGTATTATATGGTTATATCGATTTCGGTTTGTTATTTCTTTTTTATTATTATATATTATCATGTTTATTAGTATATTATTATTATTATTATTATTATTATTATTATTATTATTAAACAAGAACATATTAAAAAAAGACTATTAATTAATAACTAAAGCCCAAATGTTTTAATTAAGGTCCATTTACAAATCATAAAAAACCAAAACAAAAAATTAATTTATCATATACATGTAGCCCGATAAGGGCCCAAACTTAAAAATAAACCCTAAGCCCGGTTACATAAAAAAACCCTAACATTTCCTTTGTCGCGCAGCTAATCAGATCTGACGGTCCAAGACCAAGGTAGAAGCAGCTTCTAGAAGCATCACGCACCCACGCGCTCGGCCCGATCAACTCCCCTTGGCTCTTCAGTAGCCATCCACGCGCTGTTCTTCAGCTCTCCAGTAGCCCATATCGTCACGTCCGGCAAAAAAATAACCGGCCTCCTTTCTCCTCCATACGCATTCAACCTGCAAAAGGAGGGCAACAGTGCACAGATCAGACAACAACAGAAGCCAACTCTTTTTATTTTTGTTTTTATCAATGTAACCACGGCTATAAAGCCGAATCAACATGTAACCCTCAGACGGGGGGAGTACTCGAAAATCAATACAAAGAAAAAATTTCAAAGGCATACTTTTTATTTTGTTCCTTTTCGAATAAACATAAAGAAATTACAAAAAGTTTTTTAGGGTTTTATCTCGAAGGGAGTTCGGTCACCCATCGCCGTTTTCCTCACCTTTGGTTTTTTCGTCGTTGTGTCGATTTAAAACTAGGGTTTTAAGGTTTGGTCTTGGGTTTTTTGGAGTTTCAGAACGGTTCGAGGGATCTTTTCGAAATAAGAAGATCGGTTTGGGTTTAGGAGAAAAAACGGGATTTTTTAGGCAATTTGAAGGTCATCGGCCGCCACTAGCCAGTGCGATGGTGCACGGCAGAGACCCGCCGGTTTTTGGAAAAACCAGGGGAGGGGATGAATATCTTCAAAGCGTTTTAAGCTCTATTTTTTGTGTTTCAATCTGAAAACCAAACAAATTAGGGCATAAGACGAGTTTTAGCCCTGGCTTTTTTTATATATAAATATCAAAATGCTGCCGTTTTGGCCATCATTTGACCAGGGCAGTGACCCGACCCAGAGGGAAGGATCCGCATTTTTCTGGTCTGGGGCAAATTGCCTCTTTGGTCCTCGGCCTTTCTTTCCGCTTTCATTTCAGTTATGGGTTAATTCCCATTTTAACCCCTTTTTTATTTCATTTTGAAAAATTCATCATTTTTAATATGTTTTCATTTCGAATTCAGCTCCATTATTTTCTATTTTTACATTTCAATCCTCTTGTCATTTTATGTATATTATTATATTATATGTATATATATATTATACCATCTTTTACCATACGTACTATATATATTATCCTATCTATTTATATCGTATATTATATATGGTATATATTATATTTATATTATATAGTTTAATATCTTTTTATATATTATGTATAGCGTATATATATTATTTATATATTTTATAGTATTTATTATATATATTATATGGTATTATTTACACACTACTATAGAATAACATACATTTTGTTTATTTCTAATTTATTGTTCGAATCGGCCCACCTGCAACGGGGGATGACCCGTATTATTATGGCATGTTCCATCTAACATCTAACACCTAACATTTATTTTCCACAACTAACATTTAATTTCTCGCAATTTTAAATTTCCTCATTTTATTTTGCGTTCTTGTTCGATCCAGTCCTTTTCCAGATGTTTCTTTTATGTTCGATCCGGTCCTTTTCCGTATATTTCTTCTATGTTCGATCAAGTCCCTTCTCCGGACCTTTTAATTTCCGATTTTTTATGCTTTTCTTATGTTCGATCCGGTCCATTTTTTCGGATTTTTCTTTTATTTTATTTTCGCTTTTATTTATGCTTTAATCTCGAATGTATGTATATATTCACTTTATTTTCTTGCATCCGACATTTAACTATTAATGCGGTGCCCTTTTATTTTATAGTAAATGTGGCCAATACCAATCGTAGTGGTGGTGGTTCTTTCGTTTATTATCGAATAACGTGGCCATTAAAATTTACTCGCATTTTTTAAACGGTTTTTAAATTAATTTAAATTTTGAACTCGCAAATTTCCAATTAAAGGTAAATTGTATTCGATTAGGTACCAAAATGTAATTTTCAGGGATCAAAGTGTAATTTTCAAAAGTTATGTATTTTAACCCCGTAAATAAATAGTTTACCCCCAAGAATGGCGTTTTCGTGTTACCTGAATTTTCGTACGAAGTTTGTATTAATAGCTAAAAAGCGATAAAGTTAAGAAAAATATTCGAATAATCGAATTGAGCTAAAATTTCAGAGATAGTTCCATGAACCTTAGAAGAGTCATAAAATATCATTTTACGAATGTTTGGATATTAAAAGAGATCGGGAAAAATTTAAATCGATCGAAATGACATAGAATGACAATTTTGTGAGTAAGTTGATCAGTAAAGGGCGTTTTGGTCATTTTGCCAAAAAGGGACATGTAGGGAATTTTGAGATTTCTTTTATGGATGAATAGTGGTTGATTAGAATCCAACTAAGTCTAGTTGGAATGTTACAAAATGGAAAATTACAAATATAAATTTAGTTGAAGGGTATTTTTGGAAAGTAAAATTTATTGAATTAAAAATTCATTTTTAATGATACAAGTGTCTTAAATATATGAAATATGAAAGAATTATCAGCAAAAAATACTCTCCAAGACGTTGATGAAGAGAAAAATAAGATAAATATTTTACAAGCTCGATTCAAGCCCTAAATCTCAGTTTTCAGTCAAGTCTGAATCAAAGAAGGTTTGAGGTACTATGAAAGAAAGGATCGAACTAGTTCTTAGTGAGGCATTGTGTTAAGTGGCCAAGGTGAGTGCAACACTTATATGTATGTTAATTATAAAAGGGAAGACTTGCGATAAGTCAACCCTGATCTGAATATGAAAATACATTGTTTAAAAGTTATAAACTGGTCAAAAATTATAATTTATGTTTGCAAGTGGCAAGATAATGGACATGATAAAATTATTAACACTGTATGATAAAAATTACCTGATAAGTATGTTGGTATATTATTTTAAACATGATAGACCATGTGTCATGTAAATTACATGGTCACCTCTATGATAGCTATTCCAGTCATGTTACAGACTTTGATTATAATATATTGGAATAATAGATGTGATGCATAATACAGTAATGGCAAGAACATATGAAAAAATTATGATGAAATATGGGATGTGAATTGCCCGTTTACATGAATGATGATGATTGACTGATAATGAAATGAAATGCCCAAGTATTTATTTATGAGAGTCCATGGTATAGTTGGCATGCGATAGAGTCCTTAGCAGCTGCATCACTCAAGTTATGATATGATTTCATGTTTTTGTGACTACGATGGTGTCACATACACCTTGGAGACCCAAGCCCTTGGTGTGCACCCTGGGGATCCACACCTATAGTGCTAATGGCACTAATGAGGTGCTTTTATGAGGAGTAAAAAGCGTTCTCGAGTACGTACTCATTTACCTGTTCACGTTAGACACTCTGGTGTCTTATTCATGTGACTCGAGTACCTTGATCTCATAGTACATACTTTGGGCTATCTTTAAAGAATGTTATACTATAAATGACTACCTAATGGTTGATGAATGCTGACAGCATGATACTTATATTTGTTTTATGTTATGATATAAACTGTACTGGGATTGCTTGCCATTTTGTAGGGAATTGTATTGCATTTTCATATGATATAATGTAATGTATGATCACATGATTTAACTAAATAGTTTACTAATTGCCTCACTAAGTTCGTACTTAGCGTGTGTTTGATTTTGCACACGTAGGTGGTTCAAGATATTGGAGTAAGCAAGGCATTACATCAAGTTCAGAGAATTTCATCAAGCTACTATAGTAATGACATCTTACTTGAGGTTTTTGATTAATTTTAGTGGCATGTATAAATGAAATGAAATTGTCTATTTTGGTTCAGAGTCTATTATTTATTGAATAGTCATTTTGTTATTTTTGAAAGGTAAATGGAGCTCCGATTTTGTGTTTTAATTTATTAGAAACAAAATTTTACTAATTTTTAAGAGTGAATGTTTTATAAAGTGTCATGTGAAATCTCTGACTCGTATTCAGTGATGGATACGGGAATGAGGTGTTGCACTAACTCTTTAAGGATCATGTCCTTCGCAACCTAGACGATGGAAAAGAACGCCAAATGCTCGTTATTGTGCAATTGGACACTCTCACTCTGAAACAAGAACAAGATAAAAATCTTGAACAAAATGAAAAAAAAAACTCTCACAGAGAAGTTTTAGAGGAAATAATTATATTGAATTAAGTTGTATAATTTTTACAAAAGAGATAGCTTAGTTATAGGCTAGTAAAACCCTAAATTACAAAAAAAGTAATTTAATTTAATCTAAAAGACTAACTAGATAAATAAAAATAGAATAATACCATAATTATAAGAGATATGAATATTATCCCAATTAAAAATGATAATATTATCTTAGTTAAAAGAGATAATAAAATTATCTTAATTTTAAAAAAATAAACCAAAGTTCAAATAATTAAATAAAATTATTCTAATTAAAAACACATGGATGCCATCTGAAAACTCGTCGCAATTGATATTGTAGCCTTCAAAAACAGCTTCAATTCCTTGTTCAAAGTGATTAATTTTACCCCTCATATGCTCATATCACAATGTCGAAATCGAGCCTAACAAGTTAGTGAAATTGTAAGGAGAAATTAAAAATGTGCTGACCCACAATGCTCAGTGAGGTCTCAATGTGCACACGTAATTAAAGTAGGATAAAACATAGTAAAACATAATCATTATATTATGTCAAAATCGATCTACTTTTTTTTTCTTAACAAAAGTAAATATTTTATTTTTAAGAACAAAAAAAATCGACCTACTAATTACTATAAATTTCGAGTTATTCGAAGTACCATTTTATAATTTAAACTTTAGTTGTCTAATTTACCCTTTTAAAAAAATTAATTTTTAGTTTAAAAATTAATTATCTAATTTAAAATTTTAGAGTTAAGATATGTTAAATAAATCCTATAGATAAATCTTGTATAGGAAAATATCAACACTTTGTAAAATTCGGAGTACTAATCCTTGTTAGAACAATAATTTTTTTGGTAATACAGTGGCATAAACTATCATTGAGAACGCATGTCCTTTAGCAGGGACTATACATTTCAACCGGTGGTTCAGCAAAAATAATAGTTCCAATCGGTGCTCCACGACAAATCCGAGCAAGTGAGTCTGCAACTCCATTAGCCGCTCTTCCAATGTGTCTCACAGCTATTTCCCAGTCCAAATCCATAAGATTCCGGACAGCAAGAACAAGAGCATGATTAGCAGGGGCTGTTGATGAACCCAATAGAATTCGAGATGCCTCCAAATTGTCTGTTTCAAGTTTCACTTGGCGAAATCCGAGGGACCAAGCGTGTTGTAATGCATCATGAATCGCCCACAATTCCGCAAACAACACTGTACAAATCCACATGCTTCTAGCAAAACCAAATAACCACTCTCCTTGATCCCCACGTAACACACCGCCTGAAGACGCTAATCCACTATGAGGATCAACAGCTCCATCTATATTTACTTTGATCCAACCAGATTAAGGACTCTTCCAAGTGAGGACTTCAATGGAATTCATATCCCTTGGTGTTGAATTTTTCACCATCCCTTCATCAAACTCTTTCGCAAGCCGTAAGCCATGTTCAATAAAATCCACATGCTCAACATACATGCTATCTAGCAATAGGCTGCATCGTCTCTTCCAAAGGAGCAAGCAGAACACTACAAAACACACAGGCCAATTCGCATCATCATTGCATAAACTGTTGGCGACACCAAAGTTGGTCAATAACCATTCTTTCAAAGGTAACGCCATGAACTCAGCAAATTTGTTTGGTTGGATCAACTTCGACCAGACAGAGCATGCTCTTGTGCATCCTCGGATGGCATGTAACACATCCTCCTCTTCTCTATGGCATAATTGACACAAGTTGGATTCCGTCATATGGCGGCGTGCACGCTCAGCATTGGTGAGTAAACCCTCTCGCATAACCAACCACATGAAAACCCGGATCCGTTGAGGTGCCTTTAGCGCCCAAATAGCTTTCCAATGACCCTGGCCTCCCTCTATAATTCTCGGTTGCAACGCAGAATACGCTGATTGCGTTGTGAAGTGCATGTTCTCTTCCCATCTCCATCCCAAGGAGTCATCTCCCAGAATGCAGTTCGGGGGAGGAATTACTGCAATTTTCACTAGTATATGCTGTGGGACAATGCTCTCTAATTTTGCCCAGTCCCACTGCCCTGAGTCAGTGGCAAATGAAGCAACATTACAAGGAGACAGTGGAGAATCATAAGAACACTATTTCGCAAGTGGCTGGTCTAAGTTAAGCCAGTTATCATACTAAAAATCAGTGATTAAGCCATTATGCACATTCCAACAGAAGCAATTTCGGAGGTCCGGCCAAACATTTACCAATTCCTCCAAAGCCTCGAGCAGTTACCACTACTTAGTGACAAGGGAAGCATTGTTCTCCATCTGTACTTATACTTCAACACACGAACCCATAATTTATTTTCATCAGTCGCCAGATGGAAACCAATCTTCATGATGAATGCCTTGTTTTGTTAATGCAAATCCTTCAAACCAAGGCCCCATCCTTCACAGCTTTTTGAACCGAACTCCACTTAACAAGTGAAATTCCATTTTTTGCCGTTGAACCCCACACAAATCTCCGGATCAGTCTCTCCATGTCCTCACAAATTTATTTTGGAATCAAGTTGACTGCATAGCATATACCGGTATGGCTTGCAACACAGCTTTGGCAAGTGTAATACTTCCTGCCAGAGACAAGGATTTTGCCACCCAACCTGAAAGCTTATTCTGCATAGATTCGAGAAGATACGCGTATGTCGCCTTGGTGTAACTCTTGAGTGTAATAATGGAACTCCAAGATGTTAGAATTAAACCATAACATATATGAAATCTAAACCCAGGATCTATCATGTCAAATCATCAAGAACAATAAAACTGAATGCGGAAGCGTACCTGAATTAATCGATAGATGAAAACCTTGAATCTTTTGATGAAGATCGCCTAAAAGGTGGTTGTGATCTTCCAAGAAAATAGGTTTTCTCTTGATGTAAAACTCTCTGACGGGGAAGGAGAGAAAAACAAGTTGACATATTTCTTAGGGACCACTACCTCTTTATATAGTTGATTTAATAATCAACTATTAAGTATTTATAACTCTGCCCCTCATCGAATTATAAATACATCTTATGGTATCTACACTTTTATTTCCATGACATTTTAATACCCATGACACGCCTAATATAATTGGTCACTTAATTTTGTGTCATACTTTAAAATAGCAATATACATTATACATATGTGCCCACTATTATGGATTTTAATCCAACAATCTCCCACTTGGGCAACATATGTTTTCGACAAATGTATAACCTTATGAGCTCAAAAATTTGCTATTATATAATAGGTATTCTGTAACAATCTCGTCCATCAACTATATCGATATAGGATCAAAGCAGCCTTTGTCGTATCAATCGTGACAAGACCCATCAATGGTCACGTATACAAATATAGTCAAATGACATAGATCAATCATGGACGCGTAGCATGGAAAATTACATGAAATGTGAACCAAACATGTCTATTTCCAACTGGTCCTCCTAAACCTTAGTGAGATCAAACTTTCTGAATTCAGAGTGTGCATAAACCAAAAGAACTTTATTTTTGCAGAAAATAATCTTAAAATAACTTTAAATCAAGTAACCGAAATTGTGTCTAAACCAAATGAGCATTTTTCAAAATTACAAACTCCCACTAAAACTGTATATCTTTATATAACATTACACCCACATGAGTAGTGTGCTCATGAAAGACCTAGGGTGATAGTTTCTTAATAAGCGCGCAAATATGAGTTTGTACCAACATGCTCTATAGACACACAATCACTCAATTTTCTTTAACAACTAGGAACTTAATATTTATGTGCTTCAAATTTGAAGTGTTCCTATTGTTCATAGAATAAATGAATGCATATTTATTGTCACAAAATAATCAAGTGGTCTTTCTATTCAATCTATAATTAGCAGCCCATGTGACAAAATTATTTTGCATCAATATTCTAATAGAATCAAGTCTGTAAACTTGATGATCTCTAACTTACCGTAACTTCGATATGTGAGCATGTAATTTTTGTTCTCTAAAGATATTTCATAACCCTATTGGCTGCTATTCAATGATCCATAATATGATTGCTTAAATATCTATCTAACATTCCAACAATGTACGCAATATCCAAACGCATACATACTTGAGCATAAATTAGAATCTCAAATAGCTTATGCATATGGAATCTTTTGTATTTTCTAAATTTCAAGGTTACTTTTAGGGCATTGAGTAAGACTAAATTTGTCTTCTTCAGCAATTTGAGTATCACTTGGTTTACTCCCACTGAACTTGTAGTATATACAATTGTCAACCAAATTTATCTCAAAGCCGAATGAAATAATCAATATGAAATTTATAATTTCATTAATGAGAGTCCTACTTAAGCTCATAGATGAATTTATTTAATTTACATATCATTGATTTTGTATCATTAGACACAAATCTATGATTGTACCATATAATTCATTTCTTCAATGTCGTCATTGAAAAACACAAGCCTAACATCCATCTTATGTAGCTCAAGTTTAAAATAAGAAACAAAGCGTCATGATTATCTTGAAAGAGTATTTCAATGAAACTTGAGAGAAAGTCTCCACAAAATCAATGTCTTCTTTTAGAGTATATCCTTTAAATACAAGACATGCCTTATACTTGTCCGCATTATCATTTGCATCCCTCTTGGTTTTAAATATCCATTTACAACCAATTGGTTTGCACCTTCATGTAATGAGACAAGTTCCTAAACTTTATTGTCTTGCATAAAATTATACTCTTCTTGAATGACATCAATTCACTTTTGAGAGTCAGAACTTTTATGATTTGATAAAAAATGAATGAATCATTTTCTATCATTCCATTATTATCCTTATTTTCTTGAAGAAATACAAAGTAATAATCCGAATAGTATTTCTCCTTCCTCTCTTGGATATCTTTAATGACACTTGTTTTTGAGGTTGTTGAGTTTGTTCTTCTGAAAACAATTACCTTATCTTGAATGAGAGTTATTCAACATTGTTTTGCTGAGGTACTTGATTCACTTCTTGATTAATGATAGGTTTGAAAACCTAAACATCGTCAAAAGTGATAGTAGGAATTAAATTATAATCCAATTCCTCCTCAAAATCAATGTATCTAACCTTATTTTTCTCCTCCAAACTCAACATCCTAAAAAAAAAAATTATAGATCTCTCCTTAAATAATTCCTAATTGTGGGATCATAAAACTTACAACACATGGATCACTCAAAATAATCAAGTAGTTGCTTGGTTTTGAAGTTTAATTTCTTCACATGTGTCCTAACTTATTACAAAAGAATCAACCCTTTGTAACTTATCGTTGTTTCTTTTGAGTTGGACCTTTAGCAACTTTATTCTAATATTTTTTTATTGCCCTTATTCTTAGAGACACTAACTAAATGAGCACTAATCGAATGAGTACTTTTACACTTATAATGCTTCAACTTTTCTTCCTCTTTAACCCAATTAGAAATAAGCTCATTTAAAGTCTATTTCTCCTTTTGTGATTGTAACTAATTTTGAATTGGTTAAAACTGTATAGGAAGCGATACCAAAATCATAAGAACAAACAATTGTTAGAAAGTTTGATCTTATGTGCCTTAAATTTTGAAGCAATATTAAACATTTTTCATAATGTACTTCCTCACATTTCCTTGACCCTTATACTTCATAGACATCAAAGAAGGCATAAGTGATGTCATCTTAACCTTAATGTTTTGGGTAAATCATTTCTTAATTTCGTCAAGGAAACCCTTAATATGAGTAATCTCTTTAGATTTGTGCTCCTAAAGACTTATAGAATGTTGTTCTTTATGATCATTAGACTCGTGCGATTTTAACAATCTCACCTCTCAAAATTCCTTTTATAGGTGCTTACCGCGGTGAGAGGTGCAAGTTATTCTTCCCTTAGTGCAAAGTCTATGTTCATACAACCAAATACTATATGTAAGTGTCTTTTCTATTCCTTGAAACTAGTTTCACTAAATATGAGCGTAGAATGTATTTAACAGATATTGTGAGAGCAAAGATAAATTACCTAAATATAGAACAAAAATAAGTAAATAAAATAAAAACAAGCTCACATAAATATTCATAAGTAAACAAATAAATTCAAAATAATGGCTAGTTCCCCTCAAGATACCAAGCACAACATTAATATCAAGTCTTTGGACAGTAATATTAACTGTAAGCGGTACTCTTGTTGTAGCAATCAAACATTGACAATAGACTATGTCAAACAATAGATTAATCTTTGGAGTAACGTATTGCTTACATAAAATACCTTATAATTGTCACACATTTATCGCCACAATTGTCGTTGTAATTCTGCCAAATATTAACTTTCCTTTGGGCCAATTAATAAACGCATGAATTACAAAAACCCATAATTATCTTAATATTTTAAATAAACTAATCTACACAAAAGCGGTCACTTTGGTGACATTATGTTTCAATTAATCCATTAAAATATTAGACATCTGAAGCCAAAATATGAATTTAATTGTTTCAAAATATTTGTCTTAATTTTATCTTTCAATCAAATTAAAAGATAACCAAAATAATAATAAATTTGAATAAAGGTAAACCTCATATCAAGATACCGGACACTCCATTAATATTTCATCTTTGGACAAAATATTAACTTGTAAGTGATATCTTGGTACAGTAATCAAACATTGATAATAAGAACATGTCAAACAAAAATCTTCCTTTGGGCGATTTATTGCTCACATATATAAAATGAATAATTATCACATGTTTATTACCACATTTGCACATGTAATAATGTTAATTATTAACCTTCCTTTGGGCCAATTAATACTAACATAATCCGACTTACATGCACAAAACCTTCTATATATTAAAATAAAATAATTTCCACAATAGAGGTCACTTTGGTGACTTAATGCTTTAATTAATTTATCTCAAAATATATAATATAAATATACCGATATTCAAATTTAAAATTTTATAACAGTCAAAACTGAAATTTCTGATAACACTTAAGTTTCCAAAATAACCCAACATAAGATTGTCTGAATGGGGCTATCAGAAATTGAAAAAAAAAACTGAAATTTTTGACTGAATTAATCAAAAAAAAATTCCTTAAGCATGCATTTGCCAAAATAAAACTTAAATTCAAAACAATCAATCTTTAACTTAAATTAAATATATATAAATGAATAATTCATAAAATGATCACATTAAACTTTAATATATCCATAATAACCTAATGATCAAAATTGAAATTCTTAATCAAACTAAATAGGATATGAATTTCATAAGATTAATGACATGCTTTCCAAAACCAAAAGTATATTCCGTAGATAACATTAATGGCATAATTAAGCATATTGTGAAACAAATATAAGCCAAAGGATCTGTACAAAACTAAACAAGATTGAACAAATCAACCATAATTTATTAGACTAATCCAAATATAAAGCTTCGAGAGCTAACATCATTATAAAGTTTTCAAGTCACAGTAAATTTACCACGACCAAACCCAAGTCGGATTTTTTTTAATAACTAACTATTAAAATTAAAGTTTTTAATCAAACCGAATCAAATATATTTACTATTAAATCCAAAACAAACATATCAATCATCAATTAAAACCAAAAAATATATCAATGAAGAGCCATGGTAATTTTAATATATCCAAAAAAACCACGATATTGATGAAAAGGAATTCAATTGTCATCGGCAATTGAATTTGAAAGCATCAAAACTTTAATGTTTGTCAAAGAATATAATAACCCTTAAAGATTGTACAG
This sequence comes from Hibiscus mutabilis, assembly GCA_019671005.1. NCBI lineage: Eukaryota > Viridiplantae > Streptophyta > Magnoliopsida > Malvales > Malvaceae > Hibiscus > Hibiscus mutabilis. The sequence continues at coordinate 16,719,797 of CM033752.1, read as the reverse complement.
CAAACATGGGCAGCTTAAAGTTTCACAATAACCCTACATATACATACTTTACGATAATTCAAGCATAATGGTTATCGCACAAGAGATTATCACAATATAAATCCAAATAAGGTTGATAATCTAATAATTGTAATCGGAAATTTAGGAAAATTGCTTAAACAATGCCTTGGAAAACAAAATCCAAAGCATTAATTAATCCTAAAACATGCAACCACCCTAATTATACCGTAAATATTTAAACCCTAATTATTGAAGAACTTAAAAAAACTTGATCCAAAAAAAAAAGTAAACTGTTTTCAATGATTCAACATGACGAGGCTCGATGCCACTTGTTAGAATTAAACCATAAATTAATATGAAATCTAAACCGGATCTATCATGTCAAATCATCAAGAACAATAAAACCGAATGCGGAAGCGCGCACAGAATTAATCGATAGATGAAAACCTTGAATCTTTTGATGAAGATCGCTTAAAAGGTGGTTGTGATCTTCCAAGAAAATAGGTTTTCTCTTGATGTAAAACTCTCTCGACGGGAAGGAGAGAAAACAAGTTGACCTATTTCTTGGGGACCACTACCTCTTTATATAGTTGATTTAATAATCAACTATTAAGTATTTATAACTCTGCCCCTCATCGAATTATAAATACATCTTATGGTATCTACACTTTTATTTCCATGACATTTTAATACCCATGACACGCCTAACATAATTGGTCACTTAATTTTGTGTCATACTTTAAAATAGCAATATACATTATATATATGTGCCCATTATTATGGATTTTAATCCAACACAAGATACTTCCCAAGGTTTTGGACCCACAAATCCAACACACTCAATGATATCCTACCGATCAAGAGATGAAACATTATTGGAGAAGAAGACTTGAGTCTTCGCCACACTAACCTTATGGCCAGATGCATTACAAAAGTCATCAAAAACCTTTTTAAGGATAACCATTTGTGCCAGGTCAGCTTCCATAAAGAGAACAAGGTCGTCGGCAAAAAAAGGTGAGAAATACCTGGACCATCCCTTGATAGATGAATCTGTTTCCAATTACCCATACCAACCTCTCGAGTGATTGCATATGAAAGCCTTTCCATGCATAAGACAAAAATGTATGGTGATAAGGGATCACCCTGTCTTATACCTCTAGTAGGTTTGAACTCCTTAGTTAGCTCCCCGTTCCATAGAATTTGAGTTGAAACTGACCGAACAGAATGCATGATTGATTGGACCAGTTTAATCGGCATACCTGTCAGAATCATGGTTTCTTTAATATAGTTCCACTCTAGCCTATCGTAGGCTTTCTCAAGGTTCACCTTGATGGCCGTCCACCCCTTTCTTCCCGATTTATAGTTCATTGAGTGTATAACCTCTTGCGCCAAAATGATATTGTCCGTGATCTGTCTGCCAGGTACAAAACTAGCCTGTGACGGGGAGATCCATTGTGGCAAAAATGGTTTCATGCGGTCCACAATTATTTTATTCACAACATTACACAGGCTTATCGGCCTGAATTGCGCAATACTCGATGGGTTCTCTACTTTGGGAATGAGCACCAAGAGAGTCTTGTTCACCCAATCTTCTAGCTTATCCTCTTCAAAGAAATCTCTAACCAACCGAAAGACAGAAGGACCCACAACAGACCAATTTTTCTGAAAAAATGTCACTGGAAGACCATCCGGTCCAGGAGCCTTCATCAGAGCCATGCTAAAAATCACCTTTTGGACCTCATCAAATGTCACATTTCAAATCAATTGTTGCATCTCATTCGGACTAAACAAAGGAAAGACATCCAACTCTTCACAGTTTTGCATTTGGAATTGCTCACTAGTGAATAACTTTTGGAAATACTCGCAAGCATGTTCCTTTAGCAAGCCAGGGTCATCGCACCAAGAGCTGTTATCCATTTTTATCATATGTATCTTATTTCGCCTGCGCCGAATGATTGTACTAGCATGGAAATAGGCCATATTTCGATCGTCTTTGGCAAACCAATTAGAACCAGACTTTTGGTGCCACAAATCCTCCTCCTGATCAAGCACCATATTCAAATCACTCTTCAATTCTGCTTCAAGGTTCAAAAGTGCCATAGAGTTTGAATGCTCTAAAGCCTTCTCAATGCCCTTAATTCGAGCTAACAGTAATGTTTTCCTCTTTTCGATATGCCCAAAGACAGTCTGATTCCACTCCTTGCTAACGTGCTAAAAACGTGAAATATTTCCCCCAAAGGCCGTTGATCATTCCACGAGTTTTCAAGCATGGTATGGAACTCAGGATGATCATTCCAAGCGGATAAGAACCAATACGGCATGGAAATTTTATTCATCAGAATAAACCTTGTATCAAACATGATTGGGCAATGATCCGATCCTAGCCTTTGCAAATAGAATACCTCAGAGTTCGGAAACAAACCATACCATTCATTGTTGCACAGCCCCCTGTCCAGTCTTTGTGATAAGTCTCCTCGCTTCCATGTGAAAATAGAGCCATTGTATCCCATGTCAACAAGACCCAAGTTGAACATATATTCCCTGAATCTTGAACAAATCCCTTGTCTCCGTTGAGAACCTCCATCATGCTCATCCACACTACCAATGACATTAAAATCTCCTCCCATAGCCCACGGCCAACCATTTCCCGGGTTCAAGACACACAATTGATTCCATAATATTCTTCGTTGAGTTACATTAGGACTGGCATACACAAAAGTAAAGAAAAAGCTGCGCCTCTCCGACAACACAATTATTAAGCCATGAACAAATTGACTAGAGACCGCCAAGATATCAATAGTAATAGAATTTGTCCACATCACCCGTATGCCACCGGAAAAACCCGTAGCTTCCAGCCTATAAGATGAATCAAAACGCGAACGGCGAATAAAGGAATCTGCTTTAACACCACTAATTCGTGGCTCATCACAACAAAAATATCAGGATGGTGAAGATTCACATACAAATGAAAATAACGATTGAAAGCAGGGCCTAGAGCTCCTTGAGAATTCCATGTAATAATTTTAACCATAAAAATAAGTGTAGACGGAAGCGTAAACCTCAATCCTGCATATCGACTAAATTTGTCGAGTCGAAAGTCGTATTCTCCTACCATTGCACGGCACCAACACTATCAACTATTGTAGTCGGCAAAGTATTGTCCTGCTGGAACATTGCTGATTGCGCTATGTCAAGTTCAGAGGTAAGATTTTCAACCAAGCCTGCTAGCAAAGGTTGTTTGTTACTCTTGTGGTCCTTCTTTTTCATTTTAATGCTCTTCTTGGATACCCCCGTCCCAAGAGATTGGTTTTTGCTAGCTCCCTTGAGCACAATACCAGATATAGATGGGGTAAAATCCTACCATTTCGTTCATGAAGCACCGGTCTAGTCGCAGATGCAACCACTCGAACTGCCCTATGATTCTCCTTATTCAAAGACGTTTCTGCACAAACCACATGATCAGTGGATGCAATCGACAAATTACTTCCCTTATGAGCTGTGACATTCTCATTCTGATTCAAACCAGACACGTTAGTATCCATGTTTTCTACCACTCTGGATATCCCAGGAACACTCTGGATCCCTTGCCTCGCACCCTGCTCACTTGTTCCAGCTCCCGAATTACACACAACCTTTTGAGCCAGGACAGGTTTTTGGACAGCCTTGGGAACTTTGCTAGTTTCAACATTTTTTCCCTTCCCATTAGCATCTACATCATCCTCATGCAGAGATGAAAGGGCTGAGAATATCGACCCTGTAGGACGGATATTAGCACCTAATTCCCCTGCGGCAGCTCCTGAGCCCGTGCGAGCCTGCAGTTTCCTCCGACGGCTAGCAGCTAGCATTCACGGACCATATAGATCATCGTTGGCTGCACCATCTCTTCCTGAAATCGGTTCCACAGTATCCGGTTGAACCCCTCGTCCACATACCTCATTTGAATGTCTATATTTTCCACACTCATAGCAGATAATCGGAAGTCCATCCTACTCAACTGGTTGTCGTTGGCCATCGATAATGATTCCAGAAGTTAGAGGTTTGTCAAGATCGACAATGACAGCTAGTCGAGCAAAACGTCCCCTATTCACCTCATCAGTATTATAGTCAATACGCACCACTGTTCCAAGGACACCCGCAATATACCGGAAGAGACTTTTAGTGTAGTACCTATATGGCAGCCGCGGAAGTCGAACCCATACCATTATTTTAGAAGGATGATCCGCTGAAGTCGAGAAATTTCGGCTCCAAGGTTGCACTGTCAAATATGAACCATATATCACCCATGGTCCTCCTGTCAAAACCCTCTCACAATCCTCAGCCATTGCAAACCGGACTAGGTAATAGTCATTGTCGAGATCAATCAGTCTCATTTCCCCCACTGGTTTCCACAACAACTCAATCCTATTTAACAAAGCTCTATATCCGATAGACTTGCCCAAGAGGCGGACAATAACGGAGTTCGTGATCAATAGAACAGTCACCTTTTCAGAGAAATGGATTTCAGACAGAGCCATCTGTGACGATTCTCACATCCTCCTCCAGGACCTCAACATCCAGATCATCGATGGTCGATCGCTTCTTGCTATTCAAGGATTTCCCAACCATGATATCTCGAAAGGATAGTTTCGCTTCATTAGGCGGCGCAGCTCCATGCTCCTCATGCGATCGGCCACTCTTGGCAGCATCCCTGCGCAGGCCTTCCTTGGTGATCATGTTCAACGAATCATCTCCACTTTCTTCCATGTCCGCATCAGAAGCAATGTTAGCACAGGGATCTCCCGATGATTCATTGATCCTAAGATTCTCCTGATTACGGCCTTTCTTAGCAATCCTCTGATCAGATAATGCGATCGGAGATCCAGGTCTCTCCAAAGAGATCGAGATCTCATGGATGCGATCTATGTCCGGCGGTCGGCCACTATTGTTTTCGAATATACTCAAGTCAGGGTTTCCAGGGATTTCGCTAGCAGACATTCTTTTTTTCTTAGTCCTGTTAGAACAATAATTTATATCCCTGTTAGAACATAGATGCACTTAATTGAAGAATTCAATAACATGATCCTCTCTAACTTACTTTATTGATATCGAATGTAGTAAATAATATTTTTAGAGGATTTGGATTTTTTTTTTTGAAAAAGAAAGATGGTACTTACTTTGACATTGTTTTTTTTATAGCGGAACATTCATATATAAAGCCCTGGTAGAATTAAATCATCCCTTAAAAAAGTGAAAACTAAAAGAATAAAATTAAGACATTGGAAATAGACATGTACTTATTTATGAAGTTTGGCAATAAAATCCACTCTAATGTTCCATTCGAGATGATGTTTAATCATTTCCACCGTATAATTAATTTTGATTGTGGCCTGAATAATCGTTTTAGAAAGATATACATTTTTTTCATTAAAAAATAAGATGGATTTTTAACATGTTCGGAATTATCATATGGTAGAATTAAGTCATCCTTTAAAGTTGAAACTAGAAGAAGAAAATTAAAACATTGGGGTTGCATATAATAGAGCATCATATTCATGGTGTATGTTTGCATAGTTCATAGTAGATTCACATACAGTACATTGATATATTTAGGAAATGAGTATATTAGAGCGTAAGTTTTGTTTATGCAGTGGGGTAGGATGCTTGCATTGCTATGCCACAAAGGCCTTTCTTTGCTTCAACATCTCTTTCCATCCTGATGTAGCCTTGTTCACCCCAGCTACTGCCCCACGAGTTCATCACCAACCAATACTTAGTCCCATCATCATCCTCCCCGTATCCAACAGCCGTCACTCCATGATCCAGCTGCGTGCCACAGGATCCCGTAAATACACCACTGGAGTAGAACTGGAACTCGAACCCGCTGGCATCGATGGCAACCGAAACAGGTTGGTTCGCAACTGCCTTTTGCAGTGCATCTTCACTATTGGCGGGCACATCTTGGAAGTCATTTATGGTAGCTGCATGGTTGGCTTCCTCCTTGGCATTGCATGTGCCATCAACTCCCTTGTAGGGGTAGTTGGATTCGGTTGTTAGGCCTTTGTTCTTCTGGATGAATTGGAAGGCATCGTCCATTAAACCACCTTGGCAGCCTTGATCCTTACCTTTGGTGTCGCAGTCGACCAGTTCTTGCTCAGACAAGGAAATCAACGTACCTGTTGTTAGCTTGGTAACCCCTTCCATGGCTGCCACAGCTGAAAACGCCCAACAGCAACCTGTGATAGTTTCAGCGTTAGAATTAGAAGATTCACAAACAAAAGTTTAAGAAGCTGAATGATATTTCAGAGAATAATAGATTAGAGCAGACAGCTCCTTTCTTTCTCCGATCCACAATAGAAGGCAATGCGGTGACGTTTTCGTATATGAAAGTAGTAGCCTTGTTGGAACACATGTGACCCTTGAACCCATTCCGAGAAGCAGTGAACTCTTCGTTTGTTAGATCTGCGAACTGATTGACAGCAAGGTTGTAAGGCTTGTTATTGGCGTTGTTGAAAGAGTCGATGAGTGCCACGTTTTGTTTGAAAATGTTGAAACGCTTGTGCCTCTCATTGTTGTCACTGTAAACTCGTCCAAATTGGGGCATCCATTGTCGATGCCTCTCGTACATTGTTGCATCTTCAAGACTAGTGCGGAAGGTGGCTTCACCTTCACATACTAAATTCGCACCCACTAATACGATGACTATCAAGGCCAAATATGTGAATCGCTGTTGCAGCTGGTTTTTGGAACCCATTCTGAGAATAAGAGTTGCTGGGATTGGGAAAATTGATGGATGAGAAAAAGGATGATGAATCCATCCACTTATATACTCTATTATCTTGCCTATCTCCGTGCCCTCCAAACTCTTCTGATTCGTATTAATTTGTCTTGATCATTTAACACATTTGAGAAGCCACACCGAACTGCGATGATTATATAGTCCTAAACTTGGGTCAAATCATGGTTTTGGTCCTTTTACTATGCCTTGTGGATGGAGGATGTGAGCTGATACAAATACCAAACGGCAAACCCTAGGAAATAGGTTTAGAAAAAACTGTATGGACTCCAATCAACAGATTTTCCAGTAATAATCTGTTTTCATACAACCAAAACAGCAAAGATATCATATATGCATGCTGTAAGAGCTTCCACAGATCATTCAGCCAACATACTCCGGAGCCTTGAAATGTTTCATGTCTAAAGTCACAGTGAATAATGTTAGAATGGTTGATTTCTCTAAAAAATTGGCACCGGCATTTTAAAATCAAACCAAACAAAACTTGTCGTTTCCTTCATCAAGCCCTTCTATATAAATAGGCAAAGGAATGTTCAAACTATAACCCTTTCACAATTAAAAAAGTATTGACCTATTAAAGTTTATATATATATATATATATATATATATATATACACACACGTTACTTTACAAATGATTATAATATCAAAATAAAACAAATCTCCCCATATCCATAATTTACCAACAACCAGGTTGTCTAGTCGGATGAGGAATTAGATCCCTTAAGTATGGTCAAGAGTTCGAATTTTAGCTTTGTGAATAGAATAAATAGGGTTGGATTTGTCCCTTCCATAACTGGCCTCCACAAGTTTAAGGGTTAGATACCGATGGTTAAACTAAAAATATTAAACAAATTGCATTAAGTGGATTAAATTTTGATATAACAACAACGGTTATACAAATTTAGGCTATTCAAATATATTTTTGATGCATTAATTATATATATTATATAAAAAATTTGAATAAATATATTATATAAATTTTGAAATAAATATTATATAAAAAATTTGAATAAATATATTATATAAATTTTGAAATAATGAAAAAGGTTATATAAATATAATCTATTCATATAGTATTTTGATGCAAAGAAACGTACTAATAATTTATTCATATATTTTTCAAATTGCATTCTAGATATCAATAAACGGTTTAATCTAAATGCTTAAACAAATATAATTAATATTAGTATGAAGGGTAAGAGTTGCATAGGAAAATCTATGGCACATTTTTTTTTGCTTTAGTGGTACGTTTTTTCTACCGTTTTGCATAGTTTTCGCATCCTATAGTAGTCGTTTGGTGCTCTCTCATAGATCCTCTTAGCGTTTTTCTCTGATTTAGATTTGTCGGTGGTCATAAATTTTTTTATTCCATTTGATGGTTGTTTGCCGATATAAATAGAACTGTGTAGCGAAGTAATTTGCCTAATCGTTTGGTTCGCTCACCACTCTTTTTTCACTTCGTCAAGCGTCTCATTTTGATAGAGACAATGAGGCTCATGAAGGTTTCTAGATTCTTGATGATATATGCCGATCTTAGGGGAAGAGTAGTTTTTTTATGCACTCACGGGCTTCATATTTATTTTTGTATGAATTTTTTGGTGGACTTAGTCTTTAAAATTTTTTTTGGGTGCATTATATTTGTGACATCTTCTATGATTTTTAATAAAATTTAGTTTTCATTATTCAAAAAAATATTTATATATTACATAAATTTCGAAAACGATGACAAAGGTTATATAAATATAATCCATTCATATAGTATTTTTATGCATTAATAATTTATTCATATAATTTTTCTAAGGGTAAATTACCGAGATGGTCACTTTCGTTTAGTAAGCGTTCACTTTTATTCACCAATTTCAAAAAAACTAGCATTATAGCTACTTACGCTTTCATTTTTAAACATTTAGTCAATCGGGTGTTAATTGTCGTTAGACAACTGGAGACGTGCTGACTTGGCACAGTAAAAAGGGTAAATTACCTAGATAGTCACTAAACTATTAATTCACTCCTAAGTAACAGCTTCTTTCATTATTTTATTCAACTAAAAAATCCCCATATCAATATTGCCCAAATTGCAATGACATGCCTCGTAAAAAACCTTCCTAACCTAGGTTGGAGGAAAAAGAGTACAACGTGATAGCAAAACGATAACAAACCATCCCCAAAACACCAAACGTGTCCAAACATGGCCTCAAAAAGTAATACTAATTACATACTCAGCTACAACACACACAAAAAACTGCATGCCATACCCTATGCCATGCGGACATCCCTATCAAGCAACTACATTGCCCCTCTGCACTAACGAGTCGAGTCGCAATCCGTAATACACAAAAAATCCAATCAATCTACCTCATTTTTTTCCAAAGCATTCGCCACACTGATGGACTCTCTAAATACATTACGGAAGCACACACATGGAAGAGATACGCTAGCTGCATCGAATCAGCCATAAAACCTTTCTATTTCTCTCTCATCGATCTCCTTCCTCCGCCGTCAGATGGAACCTGTTTCTCAATATGTTGCTTCTCTCATGCTGGTTCAGTTTTCCACCATTCAGATCTTGGCGAAGTTCCTTCATTTGCCGATAAAAGAACATCCTCACAACTTTAACGGATGGGTGACAAAAATGTTCAATGTCCAAACTTCAGTGAGTAAATTTAACTTTTTGAAAATTCACTAACCAAAATACGTTTGAGAGTAAAGTTTAGTGAAGATTTACGTAATTTATCCTATAATCCATTCATATAGAGTAATACTTTGATGCATTAATAATTTATTCATATAAATTTTTAATGGCTAAACTAATGAGATGGTCGCTTTCGTTTAGCAAGTGTTCATTTTAACTCACCAATTTCAAAAAACTAAAATTATGGCCACTTACGCTTTCATTTTTTAAGCAGTTGGTGACTCGGGCTTTAACTGTTATTTGAAAACTGATGACGTGCTGACTTGGCACAATAAAACAAAGGGTATATTACCTAGGTAGTCACCAAACTATTAATTCACTCTAATTTTTGACCACCAAATTAAAAATAATTTGTATAATTATACATTGAATCCTCCATTTTTTTCCTTTTTTTCGAATCTTCTGCAATCTTTTCAACCCTAAGTAACAACTGTTTTCATTATCCTGGTATATATATATTATACTTTTCACTTAAATGAATAATCATTTATAAATAAATAATTCAACTAGGAATTCACCATATCAATTGTAATACTCGAATTTTATTTGGGTATATATATTATACTTTTCTCTTAAATGAATAATCATATATAAATGATTCCAAATATAGATCCAAATACATAAAATAGTCCAAATGTCTATTTATATGTACAAAGCCCATTCTTAAAGCCCAAAACCTTAATAGTCTGTTACAACCACTTCCTGCTCATTTTACAACAATTACAGCTCAATTATAATCTAAAAATCATTAGGTTTGATATTATCTATGTTATTTTATTCGAGCTCAAGTTGGTATCGATACGGGAATACTTGTACCGGTACGGGTGCCCTAGTTCCCGAATTGGGTTAAAAAGGATATCGGTACCTATAGGACTGTATCAATACCCAGCTACAGTAATTTACTAGTGTTAAGAACTCGTACTGATATGCCCAAGGCAGTATCAATACGCCATGTTGACCTGGTCCAAAAATACATACTCGTACCGATATGCAATCACCTGTATCGGTACGACAGGCTCTGTAATGACAGATTAGGTATGTTTTTTTTATCTATTTTGACCTATCATACAATGTCCAATTCCTATGAAATTTTACAGGCAAGTTCAGTTAATTCTACTACCATGCCAAATTTCATAGTCATATGAATCCATTTAAAGAGTTTTTACCTTCTTAGGCTAAATATGCATATTTTACCACCTTTAGCCAATTTCAAAACAACATTTTAGGCCTTTTAAGCTTATACATACCATATGCAGCTTATACAGAAAAAAATGGCTATAAGGGGTTAGTTTGTCTACTTTACCACCATTCTAGGAGTTTGCAAGGATAATAAACTTTACTCTAGGCTTGTTGTGACTTGACAAAAACCTTCAACCTTCCCGATCTCGCAATGATGACTTCTTTAACCTGAAATGCATAAGATGAAATGCATTGGGCATACTTTGCCTAGTGAGATAGTAAAAAACAATAGCAATAGCACGTATTCCAAGTCATGTCTTAACTATAACAATGCTATAAATCATGTATCATCGATAACAATAATATGAATCATTTTCAATGACAATTATATTATATTTTAACATTATTTCTTGGATTGAATCAAGATAGTGGATACGCAAATTCCTACGCCTCGCCAAATCAATGAATGGTCTAATCCCTCCGCATCGCCAAATAACCAATAACACAAACATCCCTCCACCTCGCCATAATAAAGGCCATAGCCCAAGGACCGTAGTCCACACGTACCAATGAGCTCATGAATTCTATGGCATGCCAATTGTATCCAATGTTCTTTCGAATCTAAGGTTCAATAACAATGTCTTTATCGATGTTTCAATAACAATAGCGATGGTTAATATTTCAATAACATTATCAAGGATCAATAAATCAATGACAATATCAATGATCAATGATCGATGTCTATAAAAATGTCAATAACTATAACGATGTCCATACCAATGTTCAATGAATATGACAATGACAATGACAATATCGATGCTCGATGAACAATATATCTGTTTATCAATATTTTGATAACATCAATGGTAATGACAATAGCTCAATGGACAATACTTAATGTGATAAACTTACCAATGCTTACCAATATTGCCTCCAAAGAGGTTTCGATGCAATAATACCTTGAAACAATGTTGGCTATGCAATATCCAATGTAAATGAAACCGAGAAAGGTACCTAGCCTATTCTCGAGACTCTGACTACACTCACCTTACTTTTTGAAGCTCCTATGGCTCACGGATAACCACTCCCTTACTCATAGCTTTAGATGGAGATGATGGGACTTCTTTCTCTAACTCTTGAGCTAGGTAAACAATAGGAAGTGTTAATAATTGATACAACAATATCGAAGTTAATAGTTAAACTTGCAATAGCCATTAGCTACTAGATATCCATGGATTAATGCCTTGATGATCATGGGTTTAACTTAGGTGCTCAAAATCTTTGACCTAAACTTAAACCTAAATGATCCATGGAATTGATCAATCGTTTGGGGGCTTTAGCTTACCAATTTGATGGCTATACAATGAAATCAAGAAATCGAAGAAAACTTGAGCTTTAGGATGACCAACAATGGAGGTGCTAGCTTAAAGGTGGGGAGGTGCTTGCTTGAGTAAGGAAGAAGATGAAGTTAGGAGATGATGGAAATAGCTTAAGTGTTATAAAACACTTTACCTATTTGAAAACAAATGGCCGATTGCCTACCCTCCCATGGAGGAAATCTTTAAAATAATATCAACATCTTTTCTTCCTTTTTAGAAAAAACTAAACTATAATTATTTCCTATCCACATTATCATCTTTTCACCATCTCCAATCAACTTCACGTGAACTGGGTGGCAAGCTAGAAGATGAATCACCTCAAAATGGGTAAATTACAAAGGTGGTCCCTCATCTTTCCAAACTTTGTACTTTTCCCCCCAAACTTCCAATTTACAATTTAGTCACTAAATAACTTTCAATAAATTCAATAAGGTTCTTAATCAATAAATTGACTCAATTAGAGTCCAATAGTAATGAAATTGACCACATGGCCAAAGCTAATGCAATATTTGGACCTTTCCAGTATAGGGTTTTTGATCGCCGGAGCCCAATTTCGACTAGACCAGTTTCAGGGTGTTACAACTCTCCCCTCCTTAAGAAAACTTCGTCCTCAATTTTTTACCTGAACCGAAGAGGTAAGGATACTGTGTCTTTATTATCTCCTCCGGTTCCTAGGTTGTTTTCTCAACAGCGTGACTCCTCCAAAGTACTTTGACCAACAGAACAAATTTATTATGAAGTCTCATAACTTCTTTTGCAAGAATCTGAATTGTTTCCTCCTCATAGGTCAGATCAGGTTGAATCTCTACAAATTTTGGTTCGATAATGTGTGAAGGGTCATAATGATATTTACGAAGCATCGACATATGGAATACATCATAAATCTTGCTTAGCTCTGAAGGCAATGACAATCGATGTAACGACCCAGATTTTGGGTTAGCGAATCAGGTCTTGGACTGGGTATTGGGCTTTAGGTTGAGGGCCCAATTAAGATTTTGGCTTTGGGCTTTAAGGTAAAAGACGGTTGGGTTTTATTAATTAGTTGGTGGAATAAAAAAACAAGAACAGTTTGAATTTTAAATAAGGAGTGTGTGGTTGAAAAGTGAGGAAGGGAATGATGGAGGAGAGAAAAAAAGGAAAAAGATGAGAATGGTGGGAGAGAGAGAAGAGAGAAAAGTTTGAGATGAAAATTTCAAACTTCGATCTATCGAGATCTAGCTGTCTGATTACGACACCACCATCGCCATTGTGTTCATCTCGCCGAGATGAGTCTGCTAGTACCAGTATCACTGCCGTCAGAGTTACCGTCGGAGGAGGTGAGAGAGAGAATTTCAGGTTGTGTAGTTCAAGGGGGTTAGGGCTCAAATTTAGGAATAGAGGCCACCACCGAGTTCACTGGCTCGATAATAGTCGGCTGGTGAAGTTTGGTCGCCAGATGCCGCCAGAGCCGTCGTTACGCGCCCTCACACGTCGCCGTTGCGCATCAGTGAGGTTCTGCACCAGGGGATCGAGTCGCCCGAGTAGAGTCGGCCCAACTCGGCCGAGTTAGGCCGTGCTGACTCAGCCCGAGCCAAGTCAAGTTGAGCTGAGCCACGCCAAGTCGAGCCGAGCCAAGCCGAGTCTAGCGCCACCTCTGCCGCCATCAACCACCGCCGTCGCGACTACTGTTGACCGTTGACCATCGTTGTTAATTTTCGTCAGTTGCCGTTGACTGTTGACCGCTGTCGTTGACCGTTGACCGTTTCTGTTAACCGTTGATCGCTAACGTTGACTTTTTCGGTGGACCCTACCCTAGGGTTTCTCGACGTTCCAGATCTAATAGCGCAGTCTGTTTTGCCAAATTTGAACCCAGTAAGTTGTTTTTACGTGTTTGACCCTTCGCTTGGCATAAGAGGTGTATAAAATTTAAGTGTTTTCGTAATTATTGATATGCGAGGATTAATCAGGTCAGATATCAAATCAAGTGGAACATTCGAGAAGCTAGGATGAGGATTTTAGTGATGATAGCATAAGGTTTGTAGACCTCGAACTCTGAAATATTTCATAAGCATCATAAGTGTAATTGCCTTGCATGTTAGTGGTTGCAAAATAAGAGATGAGTAACAAGCATGCGTCGGTACTGATATTGCGAGGCTTGATAATTATTAAAGTGCTTGATGAGTTTGAGAATGTTCGAAGCTGTTATGAGATTTAGAGATTGTATAGGGTTGTCTAAATATTCGTATGATTATCTGATTCATGAATGCTATGTGATGATTCCTTGGGTGCTAGTGGAATGAGTTAATATATTCGATTGAATATGGGTTACGAACAGTGCTGATAATATTCGATTAAATGCCTAAAAATTGGTAATTATTATTAAATGACTTAAATGCGCTAGCAACAAACTATAATGACTTTCATAAGCTTTAGGGGTAGAATAAGGCCTCGCAATTAATATTGATGCCAACGGGCTTAATGGGCTACTGCTAGTTGACCGAAATGGGCTATAATAATGGACTAATATAGTCGATCATTTGATAAATTACTTATGGAACCGGTAATTAACACTAATTGATTTAAAAGACAGTTTGAGATGGAAATTTACGAATATGATTAACAAATGTGAAAATGTGGATTGTTGGAAATAATTAATGGGAATGAATTGTATTACTCCTCTATAAAATGTAACAACTGGGTAGTGCTTGATTGGTTGTAATATCAACAATAGGGACTCGTGGTGGGTCGTGTGATGGTTGTGTGCCAGGTAAAACACTTGTATGGATCCGTGGTGGATCATGTATGGTTACGTGCCAGGAAGGGCACTTGTTTGGTTAAGAGTCTTTGTTTGGTGGGATCCGGATACCCAGTGAGTGAGTGTTGCAACACATGAAGGCCACTCAATGTGAGATTTCGAGTGATAAAATGAAGGCCATTCGATGTGAGATTTCAGGTGATGATATTTGCTCGATGTGAGATTTTAAGCCCCACTCGATGTGAGATTTTAAGCCTCGCTCGATGTGAGATTTCAAGCGAAGACTCGATATGAGATTCTGATTATATCGCTCGATGTGAGATTTTGAGCAGCTCGATGTGAGATTCTGAGCATGGGTGGGTCTTCCAGTGTCGAGTGACATTGGGCCTCACTCTTGGTTTGCTTTATTGATGTGCTTATGGTAATTATGATGTTGTTTATATGCTTGACATGTGTTTAGGCGATTATGGTAGCGCCACATGTTTATTTATCTCTTCTTATTGCTTGTACTAGCTTTCATGCTTGTATTTATGATTAGCATGAAATATAATAGAGTAGATGCGTACGACTGAGCTTTGTAAGCTCACGCTCAGAATCGTTGTTTCTGTACGTAGGTTGATCGTGGGATCGTGGAGCACTATCAGATCAGTATTCTAGCACGGGGATCTTTGAAGTACGGTATTTGAGTCTAGTGGGCTATATGTTCATAGGACATTACATGTGGAGTCTATATTTGTTATTTCAAAATTGTATCATTCAAATTGTACCTTCAAGTGTTTTAAATTTTAATTGGAGCTCCTTTGTACCCTTTTATTTACTTATATATATATATTAATCATTGGTTTTAAATGTTTTTGCAACTTACTTGCCGGGTTGATCCTGTTTAAAATGAAAATTTATGTTTTTAGTTTGGGCTTGAGGCCCAAATGTGACATTTGGGTCGAGAGTGTTACATTTAGTTGTATTAGAGCTTAGGTTTAGCCGGTTCTAGGGAACCCCAGGGTGGTATAGGTGTTTTAGTAAGGTGTCTAGTGAATACAAGCCCTTAAACTAAATTCGTACTTCTTAAGGCTGGAATTTTGATAGTGTATCTAATGTTGCAACGCCAAGATGGTTATGATCGTGGCTGAGAGGATCGAGTTAAGTGCGAGACAGTTAATGGTAGTGATCCCGAGAGTGGGGTCGCCTCAGATTATCGAGATGCAAGTTAGTCGGATGACACCTGAGTCGGGAATGTGTTCTCCTCATGTCGCATGAGTGGCATTTTTGTTGTGCGTTGTAGTCACCCTGAAGTCTTTAGATTCATTGCAAGAGTTCACAACAGGGAATCTTCATCGTTATGCATGGATAAAGGTTTTGTTGCGGGAATGGATAATCTGCTCTCAAAATTGATCGGTGAGTGCACGTTGGTTGGAGGACCTTTTATCTGTTTAAAAATGAGTATTTGTTGATACTATGAGAGTATCATTGCCATTCTTAAGGGCATTCCTCATAGATGGTGGAATTAGGATCCATTAGTTCGTCTGAGTATGGCCGAAGTTGGATGTTCTACCAGTTTAAAAGAAAGCTACTTTTTTAAGAGTTTTTGCACCGTGGGAATTATTCTGGTTAATCAAGTGTAGACCTAGCCAGTGATATCGAGAGTGAGTTTAAGGGCTCGAGACCTCGATAGAGCCTAACTTTTATAAATAAAAATGTTGGATTGTCGTCCTTTCATCGTAATCTTCGCAGCGATAGTTTTAAGGATGGCAACGGGGTTGTGAGATAGGTTTGACCGAATCGATAGGTGTTAATGTGTATAGTTCGATGCTCGAGAGCTTTTAGGCTACTAGAGTGCTTGTCTATGCTTAATGAAGGAGTCGTTAAGATCTCTCCATATTAGGAACGTAAGTAGATGTTGAGGTAAGACCGAGTTGGATGTCGACGCCATCGTAGTTGTCAAAGTATATCGACCCAGTTGAATAGCTAGAGATTCAGTTTCAGAGGAACAACTTGAATAAGATCATCCTCGTCTAAGTGCTTTGCTCAAGGGAGAGTCAGACTTGTTCTCTAGTAAAAAGTTGGTTCGTGAATGTGCTACCCAAACCGTTGATAATTGTTAAGCGACCGTGGAAGACTGTTACCCGTTTCGAAGGTGGATAACCTGTTTAACCGAACGTGAAGCGCCTGGGTGTTTCTTTTGAGATTAGTTTAGAAGGGTGATGCCTATTGTTAATGTATTGAGGTTAGAAAATGGATTTTGGAAAGAAGATTCTCTTTTCTCTTTGAGTACATCGTGATAGTCTGTAATGTTTGCAGTGGCATCAAGGTGTTTTGGTGAAGATAAGGTGTGAGCCACTGTGTTGTCTCTTGAATGTGAGTTGGTTGCTTTGTGTACCAGGTGTGGATGTAAAGAAATACGAAAAGTTTGACGTTGAAGAGATAATCATCTCATTGACCGTGTGTGTGAGAAGGGTTAATTACCGTACAATCAGTTAAGAAAGCAAGGGTTTGAGACTTCGTAAATGCTTTTAATTGTATCACAGTCGCTCTGAAGTGAGCTGAAGGACATCGATGAAAAGTGTGCTATGTTAAGCCGTTTGTCGTGACAGTGGAGTGGACCTGATCAGAGCTGAATAAGATTTTGAGCTTTTTGAAGATGTTTTGTTATACCGTTAGAGCTGTATTTTGGTGCTAAAAGAGAAAGGTTATGTTCTCCCCAATAGAGTGAAGTTTGAGGTACTTGATTTCTAAGGAAATTTGCGGTTTAGATGATGACATGGGATAAGGTATGTAAGAATTGTTGATGGTGTAACTGATCAACACCTGAGCGAGTGAGCTAAATAAGTAGTGGATCGTATCGGGTAACAATATTTAGAGTATCATGCTGTCGTATGGGGCTATCCAAGATAATGGTCATGTAAGAAAGTGTCTATTCTAGCTCTATGCAGTACCGGTACCCGTGTGTCCATTAACATGTTTTGAGTTAAGGGTTGATTTGCTTTAGGAGTCACGAGAAGAAGCACCTGTTTAAGTTAAGAGGATACAATGTCATGATTGAAATTGGGTCTGATGGTTGAAATCTTGTGGTAAGTGTTTTGGAAAAGCGTATCAAGGTAAGAGATTTTCCCTTATAGTACAGTGGTCTGTATACGGCAAATTTTGAGAGTGACAGTTGGTACCAAGCTTTCGTCACGTGTTCATGAAACAGTATGTAGTCATGTGTTTGAGATGGTGATAAGTAGTTGGCTTGCTATCAGTTGAGAGTTAAGCATTAAGTTCCTCAGAATTGTGGGGATGCTTTGGTATTCATCGATGAAAATTAAATGGATGACTGGAGATTTTGTACAGGATTCATGAGTGCGCAGTTTCATTGAGTAATGATATAGTTCTTGGGTATGCACTGATCAATAAGTTTTCAGCAAAGGTGTGAGTAACATAAATCTGCTTGGTTTGTTTGCTAATTGGGTTGTACGTCACAGCGAAGTGTTCATGCCACCTTTTAGCACAAGATTCGAGGTTGATGGAACCTTTTTTCTTTGGTGGGCTTTTATTACGACGATAGATTTGAGTGGTATTTCAGATGATGTGTTCTCCAGACACGTTGTGATTCGAATCGTAAGACCCTTGCAAGAACCGAGTTGGTGAGAGCTATGTTGGCTACCGATATAGATTCCATGCCGAGTTTAATGTGAATGCTTGAGCCGAGTTAGGGTGTTGTTAGTTTTCAAAAGTTAGCGCCCGGTAAGTGACGTTTTGGATGAGAATGCCATTAGAGTTAGAGTCTCCATTAGGGAGTTACCTCGAGAATAGTTGTCTAGTTTGGATGCAATGGCTGTTTAACCTCCTGTTCTTTTGATAGTGTGTTGTAGTAGAAGAATGCGTGTGCAACAATTTCTGGGGTTCTACAGAATAAGTTAAGTTCCTTTGATGAAGTGTCTGCGTGATGTTTTGTCAAGACACCGTTGAGTTTGGGCTTGTCTTTTGCGATGTATCGAGCGAGGATAAAATCCTCCCATGGAAAAGAATCAGCTAAGATATTGTTCGTACCATTAGAAGGCATGGTCATGTTGATAGGTGTTGTGAGAGATCAGAGTAGCGCGGCGGTAAAATCTTGGGAACGTCGAAGAGTTGTAATGGTTTCAGCTTTTTCTTCTGTGTTACGGGTGCAAATTTCGGGGATGAAATTTCTTTTAAGGATGGGAGAGTTGTAACGACCCATATTTCAGGTTAGCGAATCGGGTCTTGGACCGGGTATTGGGCCTCAGGTTGAGGGCCCAATTAAGATTTTGGCTTTGGGCTTTATGGTAAAAGATGGTTGGGGTTTATTAATTATTTGGTGGAATAAAAAATAAAAATAATTTGAATTTTAAATAAGGAGTGGGTGGTTGAAAAAGTGAGGAATGGAATGATGGAGGATAGAGAAAAGGAAAACATGAGAATGGTGGGAGAGAGAGAAGAGAGAAAAGTTTAAGATCTAGCCGTCTGATCACGACACCACCACCGCCATTGTGTTCATCTTGTCGAGACGAGTTCGCTGGTACCAGTATCACTACCGTCAGAGTTATTGTCAAAAGAGGTGAGAGAGATGAAGTTTCAGGTCGTGAAGTTCAAGGGGGTTAGAGGGCTCAAATTAAGAAATAGAGGCCACCACCGAGTTCACCGGCTCGAGAACAGTAGGCCAGTGAAGTTTGGTCTCCAGAAGCTGCCGGAGCCACCGTCACGCGCCCCCACGCACTGCCGCTGCGCGTGGTCCTGCACCAGGGGACTGATCGCTCGAGTGGACTCTGCCCAACTCGGCCGAGTCTGGCCGAGCTGACTCAGCCCGAGCCAAGTCAAGCCGAGCTGAGCCACGCTAAGCTGAGCTGCGCTGAGCCGAGCGTCACCATTGTCACAGTCAGCTCCCACCGCCATTGACTGCCGACAGCCACCGTTGTTAGCCGCCGTTGACTACCATCAGCCGCCGTTGACCGTTGGCCGCCGCTGTTGACCGTTGACCGTCAGCGTTGACTTTTTTGAGGGACCCTACCCTAGGGTTTCTCAACTTTCCAAATCCAATGGCACAATCCATTTTGCAAAATTCGAATTCGGTAAGCTATTTTTACATGTTTGACCCTTCGCTTGGCATATGAGGTGTATGGAATTTAAGTGTTTTTGTAATTGTTGATATGCAAGGATTAATCGGGTCGGATATCGGATCAAGTGGAATATTCGGGAAGCTAGGATGAGGATTTTAGCAATGTCAGCATAAGGTTAGCACACATCGAACTCCGAAATGCTTCATGAGCATCGTAAGTGTAATTGCCTTGCATGTTAGTGGTTGCAAAATAGAAGATGAGTAATAAGCATACGTCGGTACTGGTATTGCGAGGCTTGATAATTATTAAAGTGCTTGATGAGTTTGAGGATGTTCGAAGCTATTACGAGCTTTAGAGATTGTATAGGATTGTCTGAATATTTGTATGATTATCTGATTCATAATTGCTATGTGATGATGCCTTGTGTGCTGGTGGAATGAGTTAATATATTCGATTGAATATGGGTTAGGGACAGTGCTGATAATATTCGATTAAATGCCTAAAAATTGGTAATTATTATTAAATGACTTAAATGCGCTAGGAACAAACTATAATGACTTTCATAAGCTTTAGGGGTAGAATAGGGCCTCGTAATTAATATTGATGCCGACGAGCTTAATGGCCTACTACTAGTTGACCGGAATGGGCTATAATAATGGACTAATATAGTCGATCATTTGATAAATTGCTTATGGAACCGATAATTAACACTAATTGGTTTAAAAGTCAGTTTGAGATGGAAATTTACGAATATGATTAACAAATGTGATAATATGGATTGCTGGAAATAATTAATGGGAATGAATTGTATTACTGCTCTATAAATCGTAACAACTCGATAATGCTTGATTGGTTGTAATAGCAACAATAGGGACCCGTGGTGGGTCGTGTGATGGTTGTGTGCCAGGTAGGGCACTTGTATGGATCCGTGGTGGATCATGTATGGTTACGTGCCAGGCAGGGCACCTATTTGGTTAAGAGTCTTTGTTTGGTGGGATCTGGATACCCAGTGAGTAAGTGTTGCAACACATGAAGGCCACTAGATGTGAGATTTTGAGTGATGAAATGAAGGCCATCCGATGTGAGATTTCGGGTGATGATATTTGCTCGGAGTGAGATTTCAAGCCCCGCTTGATGAGAGATTCTGAGCCTTGCTCGATGTGAAATTTTGAGCTGCTCGATGTGAGATTCCGAGCATGGGTGGATCTCCCAATGTCGGGTGACATTGGGCCCCGCTCTTGGTTTGCTTTATTGATGTGCTTATGGAAAAATTGATGTTGTGTATATGATTGACATGTGTTTAGGCGGTTATGGTAGCGGCACATGTTTATTTATCTCTTCTTATTACTTCTACTAGCTTGCATGGTTACGTTTATGATTAGCATGAAGTATAGTAGAGTAGATGTGTACCACTGAGCTTTGTAATCTCAGCGCTCAGAATCGTTGTTTTCGTGCGTAGGTTGATCGTTGGATCGTGGGATCATGGAGCACTATCAGATCAAGATTCTAGCATGAGGATCTTTGGAGTATGGTATTTGAGTCTAATGGGCTATGTGTTCATAGGACCTTACATGTTTAGTCTATATATATATATATATATTTTAATCATTGGTTTTAAATGTTTTTGCGACTTACTTGTTGGGTTGATCCTGTTTGAAAAGAAATTTTATGGTTTTGGTCTGGGCTTGAGGCCTAAATATGACATCCAGGTCGAGGGTGTTACAATCGATACCATAGGACCAACTTTCTCAACAACTCAAGGACTTAACTTTCTCTTTTTGCGAAACCTCAAAACTTTTTTCCATGGTGAAACCTTGAGGAAAGCTCTCTCACCAACCTCATAATGTATATCTCTTCGCTTGTGATCAACATAGGCCTTCTGTCTGTCAAAGGCAACCTTCAGATAGTCATGTATGATGGTAACATGTTCATCAGTTTCCCGAAGTAGGATAGGACCCAACATCTTGCCTTCACTGAGCTTAGACCAACGCAAAGGAGTTCTACAACGTCTGCCATACAATGCCTCACATGGTGCGATTTTAATGGAAGCTTGATAACTATTGTTGTAGGCAAGCTCGATAAGAGATAGGGATTTCTCCCATAATCCCCCAAAATCAATGATGCATGCATATAGCATGTCTTCCAAAATCTGTACGAAAGGGTTCAATAACAGTACATGATTTTGATAATTTTAATGGGGAATTTTGACACTTACCTGAATTACCCTTTTTGACTGGCCATTAGAATATGGGTGAAAAGCGGTACTGAGATTAACTCTGTTACCCAGATCTCCTTGCAATGATTTACAAAATGGAGAAGCAAACCATGGATCTCGATCGAAGATGATAGATTTTGTATTCTGTGGAGTCAGATAACTTCTTTGATGTACAAGTCAGCTAATTTAGGAATACTATAGTCTATTCTAATTGGTATGAGGTGAGGTAACTTGGTAAAAATGTCCACAATGACCCAAATAGCATCGTGCTTAGCAGGAGTTAAAGGCAAATCGTTGACAAAGTCGATTGTGATTCTCGCGCACTTCTACTGTGGTAAATCGATAGGTTGCAATAAGCTGGTAGGAACACAGTGTTCAGCTTTAACACGCTGGCACGTAAGGCATTTGGACATAAAATTAACTATGGCTTGTTTTATGCTTGGCCACCATAAATTTCTCGGAGATCTTTGTACATCTTTACAGAACATGGGTAAACTGAATAAAAACTCAAATGAGCCTCTTTGAGGATATCGGTGCGAAGAGATTCATCATTGGGTACATAGATCTGATCATGAAAACATAGCAGTCCTTCAAAATTAACTCTGAAGTTAGGATTATCAGGGTTTTACAACTTAGAAGCTATAGATTGAAGTTTAGAGTCTTAACTTTGCAACGATTTAATTCTCGATACAATAGTAGACTAAACTTAGAGTTTAGCTACGAGATAATGGTACTTTCGAAGTCGAAAGTGAGCATTAATAGCTTGTGGAGGTACAATATAATGATTTTATAATGAGTTCAATGCAATAAGCGATGGATATGATTCGATGATCAATGACAATACTCACCAGTGAAAGGTTTGCGGCTTAGTGCATCAGCAACAATGTTGGCATTGCCCAGATGATAATCAATGACAAGATCATAGTCTTTGAGAAGTTCCACCCATCTCTGTTGCTGAAGATTCAACTCCTTCTGTGACAATAGATATTTGAGGCTTTTATGATTGGTAAAGAGATGGTATTTCTCTCCATAAAGATGATGCCTCTAAATTTTCAATGCGAAGACAAGTACAACCAGCTCCAAGTTATGAATAGGGTAATTCATCCCATGTGGCTTTAGTTGTCTCGAAGCATAAGCAATGACTTTGCCTTCTTGCATTAATACACATCCTAACCCAAGATGCGATGCATCACTATAAACGGTATAGTCCTTCTTAGACTTAGGTTGGGTCAGAATCGGTGTGTGGGTCAAGACTTGTTTCAATTGATCGAAGCTTCTTTGTTGTTCCTTGGTCTAAACAAACAGAGTTTCCATTCTCAATTGCTTAGTCAAAGGGGCTGCTATCATAGAAAATCCCTTGACGGATCTTCTATAATAACCAACAAGGCCAAAGAAGCTTCTTACTTCAATATTCTTCAGTGGGTGCCAATTGATGATGGCTTGGATTTTCTTCGAATCTACTTGAATGCCTGAAGCCGATACAATATGCCCAAGGAAGGAAACTTCGGTGAGCCAAAACTCGCACTTAGAAAATTTAGCAAACAACTACTTTCCCGAAGGGTCTGAAGCACAATACGGAGGTGGTCTCGGTGTTCGACAACATTCCTAGAATAGATCAATATGGGTCTAAAAACCCGATTCATTAAATCCATAAAGGCTGTTGGTACGTTGGTTAGCCCAAAGGGCATCACTAAGAATTCATAATGCAACATATCTTATACGGAAAGTAGTTTTGGGTACATCACATTCTTTAACCCTTATTTGATAATACCCAGACCTTAAATCAATCTTGGAAAATATAGAAGTATCCTTAAGCTGATCAAATAGGTTATCAATTCTTGGCAACGGGTACTTGTTCTTAATGGTTTTCTTGTTTAATTACCGGTAATCAATACACAATCTCATGGAACCATATTTCTTCTTAACGAAGAGAACTAATGCTCCCTAAGGTGAGGAACTTGATTAAATAAAGCCTTTATTCAATAGGTCTTGAATTTGAGCTTTCAACTCCTTAAGCTTAACTACTGCCATACGATAAGGTGTAGTGGAAACTGGGGTCGTTCCAGGTTGCACCTCAATGCCAAATTCTACTTCAGGGGTTGGAGGTAAACTCGAAAGTTCATCATGAAAAAATTAAGAAATTCACACACGGTGTCAATGTCTTGAAGTCGAGATTCATCCTTAGCTTCCAATGTCAAAGAATTCAACAAAGGATTCCGCAAACTTATAAGGGTGATGCTCTCCTTGCCCAGGCCTCGGAGAAAAAGCCTTTTCTTACTACAATCTACCTAGGCTTGATGTTCACTGAGCCAATCCAAACCTAGTATAACATCAAACTCGTGAATTGGAAGTGCCAATAGATTGGCCGAAAATGGAATCCATTGAATCATTAAGGGACAATTCATGCATACTAAGCTTATGGTGACACAATCTCCCAAAGGATTGGTTACGGTGATCTTCGATGTATAGGTTCATAGGACAACTTATATTGCCTAACTAACACGGTACTTATAAAAGAATGTGTGGAGCCAGGATCAATCAATGCATATATAGAATACGAATATAATTCAATGGTACCTGCAATGATATCAGTATTGTTCTCCTCCTCCTTGCTCCTCACATGATAGATCTGGACAAGGGCCTTTGATTCCTACTTATTCGATGTCCTCACTGATCTGCTAGGTCTCCCCATAGCTCTCAATGGTCCTTGTTTTGATCCCTTGCCTCGAAAAGATTGGGAAAGAGATGCAATATTAGCTGGTGCAGCAGTAGGCTTAGTAGCATTGAGGAGACGATCTCGAATGAAGTGGTCTTACTCGCCACAGTAGAAACAAGCTCCCGACAGCTTGCGACACTGTCTTGCAGGATGATTTTTCTGACATTAGTTTATAGATAGGAGGTTGTATGCTTCAGCCCGAGCCTCTAGTGCTATCAAATGAGGCTACTTTAGCAAAGGACTGAGTCATAGTCTGCGACCTCGCAATGTTCCTGAACAAGAAAGTTGCAAATACACAATCTGTTTGGGCCATGATACTTTCCTTTCTTGTTTGGTTTAGGAGGACAAGAGTCATCTCAAAACCTCTTCTTAGATTTTTCCAACCCACCAGTTCTTTGGGCTTTCTGAGTCTCTTCGGTAGCCTTGACCCTGTTCACAAAGTCTTAAAAATTAGTGATGCCCAATGTAGTGAACATAGGGCGTAGCTCATCACTGAGCCCGACAATAAACATTCTACATTTCTCCTTATTCTTTTTGATATACTCAGCACCATACTTGCAATACTTGCAGAAATTATAGATGTACTGCTCGACCGGTCGTCCCCTTTATTTGAGATGAAGAAAGGTACTATGCCTCTCTGCGAGATAGAACTCGCTAATATATTTCTTCCAAAACTCTCGAAGGAGGAACTCCCAAGTCACAGCTTCTTCGGGGACTGCTAGAATAGAAGTCCCCCACCAATAAAGTGTCTCGTCTGCAAGCAGCGTAAGGGCACATTCCAACTTATGCTAGTCCGAACACTATATTTTTTTATTCAGAATTCTCAATATGCTATCCAACCAGTATTCAACAACTTTAGGATTATTATCATCCTGACCAGTAAATGTGTAAGCTCGGTGTTGTGATAGTTTATCAATAGGGGATCGAGTGTAAGGAATAGTAGCTATAGAAGGTTGCACAGACGGCTCAGCTTTCACTGAAGTCATAAATTTTTGAACATGTCAGTCATGTTCTGGCAGCATTCAGCTTGAGTAATCTGCACTTCTGGCTCTCTGTCCGGTATAGGAGAGTTTTACGGGTTTGGAGGGTCTTCCTCCTATCTCCTCACCATGGGTCGAGGAGCCGGTGACAGGCTCATCTATATGAGCTTCGTTAAACTTAGACATATTTATAGTATAAAGGAAAAAGATCGAGTTAGCCGACAAGTCACTTTATATAGAATAATTAACTCTTAGGTGGCAAATATAATGCAATGACAATACAATAAACTTAGGTTCAGTCCTAGAATCGACTAAACTCTAGCTCTGATACCACAAATGTAACACCGCCTTCCTGGCCTAGTCGAAAACTGGGTCAGTATGTTATCGGAGTTCAATACGGTGATCAGTTTGATGTTTTAATACTTATTCAATATTTTAATGAGTTAAGAGCGATAAGAAATTCATTTCAATGTCAATACATTACTAATTCAAAAAAGTGAAGCAGTGATTCAATACAAGCCATAATCATCAATTGATTAACTTTAAACTTTTGCAAGTTTTAGGGATTATTCTATAAATCCAGTAATTTAGAGGTCCTTTCTAGAAATTAAACCTACCAATATGAAATTCAACCTGAAAATAGGGGGCACATAGATTTTCATCCTAAACAAGGGTCATTTACCTAGTCAATTAAGTCATTTAATAAACAGTGACCATTTTTTAATTTTCAAAACTTGTCATAAGGTTTTGACCAACTTACCTGCAGCGGTACCGATACTCTAGAGGACATATCGGTACACCATGCTCAATTCACATAACATCGAATTCTAGTAACTAAGAGGCATATCGATACCCTTAAACACGTATTGATACGTTTCTTATATTATCTATGTTATTTTATTCGAGCTCAGGTTAGTATCGGTACGGGAATACCTGTACCGGTATAGATGCCCTAATTCTCGAATTCGGTTTAAAAGGATATCGGTACCTATAGGACCATATCAATACCCATCTACAGAAATTTACTAGTGTTAAGAACCCATACCGATACGCCCAAGGCAATATCAATACGCCATGTTGACTAGCGTTGACCTAGTCCAAAAATGCATACTCGTACCAATATGCAATCACCCGCATCGGTACGATAGGGTCTGCAAAGATAGATTAAGTCTAGTTTTTATCTATTTTGACCTATCATACAATGTCCAATTCCTATGAAATTTTATAGGCAAGTTTAGTTAACCACATTCCACTACCATGCCAAATTTCAAAACAACATTTTAGGCCTTTTAAGCTTATACATACCATATGCAGCTTATACATAACAAAATGGCTATAAGGGGTTAGTTTGTATACTTTGCCATCATTCTAGGAGTTTGCAAGGATAATAAACATTACTCTAGGCTTGTTATGACTTGCCAAAAATCTCCAACCTTCCCGATCTCGCAACGATGAATTCTTTAACCTGAAACGTATGAGATGAAATGTGTTAAGCATACTTTGCCTAGTGAGTTAGTCAAAAAACAATGTCAATAGCAATAGCATGCATTCCAAGTCATGTCTTAACTATAACAATGCTATGAATCATGTATCATCAATAACAATAATATGAATCATTTTCAATGGCAATTATATTATATTTTAACATTATTCCTTGGATTAAATCAAGATAGTGGATACGCGAATTCCTACGCCTCGCCAAATCAATGAATGGTCTAATCCCTCCACCTCGCCAAATGACCAATAACGCAAACATCCTCTACCTAGCCACAATAAAGGTCGTAGCCCAATGACTGTTGTCCACCCGTACCAACGAGCTTATGAATTATATGGCATGCCAATTGTATTCAATTTCCTTTCGAATCCAAGGTTCAATAACAATGTCGATATCGATCTTTCAATAGCAATAGCGATGGTTAATGTTTCAAGAACAATATCAATGATCAATAATTTGTTGACAATATCAATGATTAATGACCGATGTCTATAACAAAGTCAATAACAATGTCAATGTCAATGACTATAACGATGTCCATACCAATGTTCAATGACTATGACAATGACAATATCGATGTCTGATGAACAATATATCTATGTATCAGAATTTCGATAACATCAATGGCAATGAAAATAGCTCAATGGACAATACTCAATGCAATAAACTTACCAATGCTTACCAATATTTCCTCTAAAGAGGTTTTGATTCAATAATACCTTGAAACAATGTTGGCTATGTATTATCCAATGTCAATAAAACTGGGAAAGGCACCTAGCCTATTCTCGAGACTCCGACTACACTCACCTTGATTTTCGAAGCTCCTACGGCTCACGGATGACCACTTCCTTGCTCCTAGCTTTAGATGGAGATGATGAGACTTCTTTCTCCAACTCGTGATCTAGGTAAATAATGTGAAGTGTTAATAATTGATACAACGATATCGAAGTTAATAGTTAAACTTGAAATAGCCATTAGCCACTAGATATCCATGGATTAAAGTCTTGATGATCATGGGTTTAACTTAGGTGATCAAAAGCTTTGACATAAAATTAAACCTCAATGATCCATGAAATTGATCAATCATTTGGGGGCTTTAGCTTACCAATTCGATGGCTATACAATGGAACCAAGAAATCGAAGAAAACTTGAGCTTTAGGATGACCAACAATGGAGGTGCTAGCTTAAATGTGGGGAGGTTCTTGCTTGAGTAAGGAAGAATGTAACACCCACGCATATTTATGTTTATGAGTGTGCAAAAAAAGAAAGAAGAGAGTTGAAAAAAAGATGGAAAATAATGAAAATGCAGCCATAGGGTATTGAACCTGCGACCCCTGGCCAGCATATGGGTTGGTTAACCAATTGAGCTAAGACAACTCTTGAAATTTATCCACACCACAACGCCTTTAAGCCTTGAATTTGGGGTATTGAGCAATTAATATATCGAACTAACCCCCTAACTAATCACATTCTAGTATGTTCAGTAACCATTTTTTTTCCAGAAAATTCCATCACCAAACCCGTTCAATGCCATCGTCGTCAGTCCTCACCGCTGCTTCGTCGTCGACACTGCCATATGCGGCGTGCTCACCAACAAACCTTCATTCCAGCCACGATCGCCACACGCACAGCTGTCGCGCCAACTACCGCGAAGGGCCACTTAAAGTCACAGTACGAAACCCTAAAAATGCCATGCCTTTTCATCTTTTTCTGGCCGCCTCTGCTACCTAGGTAACGTGTCACCATCGGCATCGAACTCCTCACGTCGAGCCTATCCCCACCGTATTGTCACGATCTATCGTCGGTCGAGGCTTCATCGAAAACACCAAATCGGTTGGGTAAGGTTTTTGTTTTAATATTTTTCTTAGTTTAAAAGGGCATGGTTGGTGAATATTTGTGTTTTGCTGCAAAAATCTAGTTCACACAGTCAAAAAGGGCATTTTTCAGGCCGTGAAAGGCTGTGCGTGGGCTTTACGCGCTGTCCAAGGTGATTTCCGGCTGCCTTGGATGGTTGTCTGGAATTAGGCAGCTCAAACCGGCTTTAAATCGCTCTGAACTGAGCTGGCTAAGCCATCTGAACCAGTTATAATAGACAGGTCTATTTTGACCCAAACTCGAACATGTTTGACCTGACCTAACCCGATCCGTGTTAACCTGACCCGTTTGACCCGACTCGACTCGTTAATCGAGTCAACTTAGTGAGTCAACTCGCCCGAGTTAAACTGCTGACTGTTGATGTCAGCGTTGAATGCTGACGCTAGCATTGACCGTTGACTGATGATGTCAGCATGACGTCAGCGGTGACTTTAACCCAAAAGTTAAATTTTTTTTGAAAACCCCTATTTTATATTTTTCGACGTTCGGAGTTCGTTTTTAAAGTCGATTTTGTGAAATTCGAGCCTGAAAGCCTCTGAAATTGACATTGAACCCGAATTTGTATATGATTGATTTTCAGTTTAAAGAGCAATGAACTTGAGAATAAGGACTGATTAATGGCTACGTTGATTGAAGGATTTCACGGCTACGTATCCGATTTTAGTGGACTTCAAATTCGGGTTTGAGAGCCATCGAAGAAAGTTTTAAAGTTTGACCGATGTAACACCGAATCAAGGGAATAATTTACTACCTCTTGCATGTTCTATAAAATATAAGGGTATCTGGTTAATTCATGCGTGATTTTGATTAAGAGTACAGTTAGCTCTGCTAAGTCTAATCATTTGCGAAAAATAAGAAGGTTAATCTGAACAAGAATGAATAATCGAATAAAAAGTTTGATAGTTGAGATTATTTATGAGTTTAGTAATTAATTAATAATCATTAAATAACCATTTCTAATTTTATATTAACGAAATTGATGTCTTGAATAATTGGACGCTAATTGACGAAATTGCCCTTAAAATGTTCGAATAGGGGAATGATCTAGAATTTGCACTTTATGTGATAAACCAATTACGTTGTCTGCAATCCTTATACTGGTGGGAAAGATCTCGGTATCATTATGCTAGTGAGTGAGAAAATAAAATACTTGAATTTAACTATAAATCTGGATAATGCTTTGAAGATAAAGTTTCTGGAAGTACTTCAGAATTGTTGAGTTTTTCAGAATGACAAACTGAATTGATTGGATGATTATAATGATTGAAATATTTTCAAGTGCCGAATTCAAAATTAATCGAATGATGGATATGCTCGGGTTCTGAAATGAATAAATTGTTTGGAAGGACCATAATGACTAAAATGACCAAAATGATCGAAATATATTCGAGCTGTAAAACTTCTAAAACGGCTAAGATATCCTTGACCTCTGGAATGATTAAGTTACCAACATGAATCGACATAAGAGAATACCCTTGAGAATCTTAACTCAGATAAAAAAATCTTGATAATCGTATTGTTTGCAAGGGTCGAGAAACAGAACTCAGGTATGATGGTTATCCCAGATACCGCTTTGTATTGGTTTATTAAAATGCAAAGACATGTTAAACTACGCGGTGAAGACTAATAATGATTACGAGGGTGATCAGTTTAACTATATAAGGCTACCAGAACTAAGAAATGAACATCTGTAAGGTGTATTTGTTTGGATAATAGAAACCGCAAGAGTATTGTCATGTGACAAAAGTGATCGGTTTGAAAGTCTGATTAGCTGTTTAAAAGCCTTGGATTTTTGCGAGTTTTAAATGTTACCCTTTTTGCACTGTTTTTACTAAATTGCCCTTGGGAGTCAAAAGGACCCAAAATGTCCTTATGAGCAAATTATCTGGTACTCTCCGAGTATAATTGATTTCTTGAATAATCAAGATATATCAGAATTGTGACTGACCTTGGGATAAAATTCTTGTATACTTGGATGAAGTCAATGATTATGTAACTCTTTCGAATAAGGTCCTTAATCCTGAAATCAGTCAAGAAGGGACTGGAGAACATGTATATTCTTTCTGCTCTGAAACTAAGACTCTATCTCTCTAATCTGAACCATAAATTCTATTTGTCTAA
Source organism: Hibiscus mutabilis (assembly GCA_019671005.1). Classification (NCBI taxonomy): domain Eukaryota; kingdom Viridiplantae; phylum Streptophyta; class Magnoliopsida; order Malvales; family Malvaceae; genus Hibiscus; species Hibiscus mutabilis. Next base: position 16,688,580 of record CM033752.1, on the reverse strand, counting down.
AAATATATCTCCGAGTCTGATTTGAAAAAAACTTACTCTGATTTCTGATATTCTGAAAATATATGTATGATTATTTGTTTTATCATCATTTCGTCTGACTTTATAAAACTATCTAATTCGGGGTACTTCTGAGATATGATTGAAGATCTGTAGGCTCAGTGCTGGTAAGACCTTCTGGACCTAAGGCATTCCATTAGGTAAGCTCCTAGGCCCAATGGGTCTAGGGTAAGTCTTTCTGTAAGCTCCTAAGCCCAATGGGCCTAGGGTAAGTCTTTCTAGATACAGTTATAGGGTATTGCATATCAGTGTACGGTTAGAGGGTAGTTTGATAATCTAAAATAAAATCCATGTTCTTTTCTAAAATCTACTCTACTGAATTAATTTATCAATGTTAGAAACTCTCAGTATGTTCTAATATGTGCTTAATGCGATACACTAAACTCTTTCTCTAAATTAACTTCTGTAATCTATCTCTCTTCTGAATCTCCGAGCTATATGCCTATTGCCTAACACCCGTGTGAATGAATAAAGAACAACCTTGTTACCTTTATGTGTAACAGCTTTTTGAACTACAATTTGTGCTGAAATGTTTTGATGTTGACTCCTCGAACCAGTTCTGATTAACCTATCACCTTCTTGTATTACTGAGCTTTTCCAAGCTCACGTAGTCTTGTATTACTGAGTTTTTCCAAGCTCACATTGTTTTTACCATTTCAGGTTAAAAAAATCCGATCATGGATTTATGACCGATATCAGTTTCGGAGTTCCCTTGGCGTTGCACGTGAGTACGGTACCAGTGTATTAGTGGCCGTGCATGTCACGTTTTATTTTTATGATTTTAGTATGTATTATATTTTTTTGGATTTCATTTTTTTGTAAACGAACTTTTAATATGGTATTAATAGAAAATTTATTTTGCACATTAAAATGTATTTCTAAGAGTTGTCTTTTTTTTACTATGGGTCGTTCTGGTGACCCGAATGTGACCTCCTAGGCTTAGGCATTCTGTATAGGGGGTTTAGGGGTTACAAAGAAGATGAAGTTAGGAGATGTTGGAAATAGATTAGGTGTTATAAAACACTTTACCTATTTGAAACCAGATGGCCAGTTTCTCACCCTCCCAAGAATGAAAGTATTAAAATAATATCAACATCTTTTCTTCCTTTTTAGAAAAACTAAACTATAATTATTTCCTATACACATTATCATCTTTTCACCCATCTCCAAGCAACTTCACGTGAATTGGGTGGCAAACTAGAAGGTGAATCATCTTAAAAATAGGTAAATTACAAAGGTGGTCCCTCATCTTTCCAAACATTAAACTTTTGCCTATAAACTTCCATTTTTTACAATTTAGTCACTAAATAACTTTCAATAAATTCAATAAGGTCATTAATAGATAAATTGACTCAATTAGAGTCCAATATTGATGAAATTAACCACATGGTCAAAGCCAATACAATATTTGAACCTTTTCGGTATATGGTTTTCGATCGTCGAAACCTAAGGGTGTTTTGAATGCAGTGCGATATGCCCAAAATGCATCATTTAGTCTTACTGGCCAATCCTTCCTAGAGGGATTTACAACTTTCTCGAGTATACCCTTAAATTCTCGGTTGGAAATTTCTGCTTGCCCATTGGTTTGTGGGTGATATGCCGTGGCAATTTTGTGTGACATGTCGAAGCTTTGCAACATCTTGGCAATAAGTCTATTGTCAAAGTGCTTGCCTTCATCACTGATAATTGCTCTCAGCATCCCAAACCATGTAAATATATTTTTTTGTAAGAATCGTTGCACGGTCTTGGAATCGTTGGTGGGAACTACAGCTGCCTCAACCCATTTAGACACGTAGTCGACGGCAAGTAGAATGTAGAGGTTACCGAATGAAGATGGGAAAGGTCCCATAAAATCGATCCCCCATACATCGAACAATTCCACCTCGATGATGTTTTGGAGTGACATCTCATGTCGTCTTAAGATATTGCCCATCATCTGGCAACGATCACATTGCTTGTAAAACTCTTGGGCATCATTGTACAGTGTTGGCCAATACAAACCAGATTGCAAAACTTTGGCCGCGGTACGTGTTCCTCCAAAATATCCTCCATATGGTGAAGAATGGCATTGCTGGAGTACATTCTGCTGCTCCTCTTTAGGGACACATCAGCGTATAACCTGATCTGTATATTGTTTAAACAAAAGAGGCTCGTCCCAAAAGTAATGCTTAGCATCATGGCGGAACAACTTCTTCCCTTGGTGAGTAAGGCCTTAAGGTAAAATACCACAAACAAGGAAATTAACTAAATCTGCGTACCAGGGTATTGCCAAGGCATGTGTTGCCGTGGCAACTGCTTCCATGGTTGCCGAGGCGTGCGTGTCTAGAGTTGTCGCGATATGCGCGTTAAGGGTTGCTACGCGTCTGGAGTTGCTGAGGCATGCGTATCAGTGGTTGCCGAGTCATACGTGTCTAGAGTTGCCGAGGCGTGCGCGTCAAGGGTTGCCGAGGCATGTACATCCATGGTTGCCGAGGCAACTAACAGTTGCTCATCCGAGAATGCATCGCTTATCTCTAAATCCGCGTCCTCCTTCCTATTGCATTCTATGTGTGATAAGTGATCGGCCACTTGATTTTCTATTCGTTTCCTGTCCTTAATTTCAATGTCAAACTCTTGTAAAAGTAATATCCAACGAATTAAATGAGGTTTGGCATCCTTTTTAGCAAATAGATACTTAATTGATGAATGGTCCGTATGAACAATTACCTTTGTACCAATCAAATAGGACCGGAACTTGTCAAATGCAAAAACTACGGCTAGTAACTTTTTCTCCGTTGTTGTATAATTCACTTGAGCGCTATTAAGAGTTTTACTAGCGTAGTATATCACATGAAAGGTCTTACCTGTGCGTTGGCCTAAGAGTGCTCCTACCACAAAATCACTTGCATCACACATGAGCTCAAAAGGTAGCGTCCAATTGGGTGGAACGACAATGGGTGCCGAGGCAAGCTTTTCCTTTAGGGTTTTGAATGCTTGGGCGCAAGAATAATCAAAATTCAAGACTTTATCCTATTCAAGAAAATTGCACAAGGGTTTAGTAATTTTAGAAAAATTATGAATGAACCTCCTGTAAAAACCTGCATGTCCAAGAAAGCTTCGGATTCCTTTAACCGAACTTGGTGGGGGTAACCTCTCGATCACGTCCACCTTGGCTTTATCTACTTCAATTCCCTTGGATGAAATCTTGTGGCCGAGCACTATTCCTTCATCTACCATAAAATGGCACTTCTCCCAATTAAGGACTAAATCAGTTTCTTCACATCTTGCCAACACCTTCTCTAAATTGCCGAGGCAACTATCGAAGTCATTACCAAAAACGGAAAAATCATCCATGAAGATCTCAATGAAGTCTTCGACCATGTCTGAAAAGAGTGCCATCATGCATCTTTGGAAGGTTGCTGGGGCATTACACAATCCGAACGGCATCCTTCAAAAAGCATAAGTACCGTATGGGCATATGAAGGTTGTCTTTTCTTGATCTTCTGGTGCTATGGCAATTTGATTGTAACCCGAATAACCATCAAGAAAACAATAAAAAGGCTTACCTACAAGACGGTCAAGCATTTGATCAATAAAGGGTAATGGGAAGTGATATTTCCTAGTGGCTTTGTTTAGCTTTCGATACTCCATACAAACCCTCCAATCGGTCACAGTCCTGGTTGGAATGAGTTCATTGTTTTCATTACTTACCACCGGTATACCTCCCTTTTTCGGTACATTGTACCGGACTTACCCATGTACTATCAGAGGTAGGGTATATGATGCCGGCGTCAAGCCACTTGATGATTTCTTTCATTACAACCCCTTTCATGGAATGATTCAGTCTTCTCTGGGACTCAATCGAAGGTTTGTGATATCTTCCAACAAAATCTTGTACATGCACACTGCCGGGCTAATTCCCTTCAAGTCGGCAATTGTCCACCCTATTGCCTTCTTGTGTAGCATCAACATTTTGATTAGCTTCTTTTCCTGCTCAGGCTGTAACTTAGAGGAAATAATTATAGGCAATGTATTATTGCTTTCCAAGTAAGCATATTTTAGTTGCCCTGGCAACTGTTTCAACTCAAGAATCGGTGGTTGTTCAATGGAAGGCTTTTCGAGTTTACCTTCCTTACCTGAGTAATCCAGTGGTTCAAATTATGTACCTGGTCGATTGACTAACCAATTTGCCTCTTCTTGTTGTTCCTCATCGATTGATTCTTCATATTCTTTAGGTTCCTCTTGATCGGCAATGTAGTTGCCGAGGTAACTAAATTCCTCGTCGAAGTCAAACTCTATCGTGGCATGAAGAAGTTGGCATTCTTCCGGATCATCGACATGTCTTAGTGTTTGGAACACATTTAGTTTAACTTGCTGGTCATTCACCCTCATTGTGAGTTCTCCATTTTCAACATCGATCATGGTTCTCCTTGTTGCTAGGAAGGGTCTCCCGAGAATGATAGGTGCATGTTCATCTGCTTCACAATCCAAAACAATAAAGTCAGTGGGAAAAATAAATTTATCAACTTTTACCAGTATGTCTTCGATTTTCCCTCTGGATGCACATAGGATATGTCGGCTAGCTGTAGCATAACTGTTGTAGGTCTTGCCTTCCCGATTCTAAGTTTCTAGAAAATTGATTTAGGCATCAAGTTTATGCTTTCTCCAAGGTCACATAATGATTTCCCAGCATAGTGGTTTCCGATAGAACAAGGTATCGTGAAACTTCTGGGATCCTTCAACTTGGGTGGCATGCGATTGTGCAACATGGCTATGCATCCCTCTATTGCGGCAAATGTTTCAAACTCTCCTAACCTTATTCTCTTGGACACAACGTCTTTAAAAAACTTGGCATAGTTCGGCATTTGTTCAATTGCTTCAACCAATGGCAAGTTGATGTGGACTTGCTTTAGGATATCAAGAAACTTTTTGAATTGATATTCTTGCTTTTGTCGCTTCAACCTTTGTGGGAATGGTGGTGGAAGCCGGATATCTTTGATCTTTTCATTGGTCTGGAACCTGATTGACGGCATTGCCGAGGCAACTAGAGTTGCCGAGGCATCGTCAACTGGGGTTGTCGTACCGTGCCTATCGTTGGTTTTCTCGGCATGCTTATCGTTGGTTGCCCAGGCATGCTTATCGTTGTTGCCGCGGCAATTCCTGGTTCAGCATCTGAGGCTTTGCCGTTGAATTCGTCTTGTTCTTTTTGTGGAGTTTTGTTTGATAAGCGAGGTTGAGCCTCTTTAAGTTGTTGGCCACTTCTAGTGGTGATTGCCTTATATTGCTCATGGCCAGTTCCTCTTGCGACTTCAGTATCGCTAGGTAAACCTCCTTGCGGTCTAGTATTCAGGTTTTGAGCAAATTGTCCGACTTGATTTTCCAATGATTTGATTGCCGCCTCTTGGTTTTGCAATCTCATCTTGGTCCTGTTAATAAAAGCATCAGTTCTTTTTATGAAGTTACTATTCATAGCCATATAAGATTCAGTTTTCAACATAAAAGCATTGAGAGAATTTTCCAAAGAACTAGATGTTGTCGGTTGTTGCTGCGACAACTATTGCCGTGGCATATTCTGCTAGAATCTCGATGCTTGTGCATTCTGATTGTTCTGGTTTAGAGCATTGTTGGGATTACTCCATGAAAAATTCGGGTGCTTATTCCAAGCTGGATTGTATGTATTGGACATCACATTGTTGTTTCAGTTGTAATTCCCCACATAAAAGCTAGATTCCGAATTCTGTATACATTCAGAAGAATCATGGTTACCACCACATAACTCACAAAAGGAATCCATTACCTTGACCTCTTGTGTGTTGTTTGGTTTTTGCATGTTCTGGACCATCTTGGTTAGAGTGGCCAATTGTGCCGAAATTGAGTCTGATGATCCAAGTTCATGTATTGTGGCTTGGCGTCTAACTCATCCTCTTCTAGCAGATGGGAATTGATAATCATTCTTGGCAAGCCTGTTTAGAATTTGCATTGCTTCCTCCGACGACTTATCTAGGAGTATGTCATTTGCCTAGGCATCTAGCATTATCCTTGTTAGTGTATTCACAGTGTTGTAAAACATTGTTACTTGTGTCCACACTGGGAATCCATGTATGGGGCATTTGCGTAGAAGTTCTCTATATCACTCCTAAGCCTCGTACATGGATTCATCATCTGTTTGCCGAAAAGAAGTAATTTCGTTACAAAGCTTATCAGTCAAATTTGTAGGATTAAATCGAGCAAGGAAATCACGACAAAGATCGGTCCAAGATCCTATTAATCCAGCAGGAATATTATTCAACCATGCTTTCGCCCTATCCCTCAGTGAATAGGGGAATAATCTTAGTCGTAAAATATCGGGGGTGACTCCTTGTATTTTGAATAAATTGCAAATCTCGAGGAAATATTTAAGATGTTGTCGTGCATCTTCAGTTACTGAGCCGACAAATTGACCAACTGTGTTGATCATATTGAACATCACCGGTTTCAACTCAAAGTGGTCAGCTTCAATTTCAGGTGTGACAAATCCTGGATTGAGTCCTTCAAGATCTTCTTCAAGATAGTCTCGAATAGTTCTATTTCGCGCAAGAATAACTCCCCCTCCTGTTGGAACATCCTGATTCACATTGCCGTCTTGATTAGCCATTGCTACTCTTAACCTTTGTCTAAGTCTTTGCAGGGTTCGTTCGATTTCTAGATCAAATGGGTATTCTGGTGTAATCGGTCTTGCCCTGGTCATATACCAATGCAAAACTAAAGTTTGTTAACACTTTGAATCTTAAACAAGAAAAAATAAAAAGTGCAAGAAAATAAAAACAAAGTTGCTATTGCCAATCCCCGACAACGGCGCCAAAAACTTATAGCGTGTATTGAGTGCTCCGCAATTGTGCAAGTGTACAAGTCACAAGTTATAGTATAAAAGATATCGTCTCCACAGGGATGGGTGCCACTTCAAGAATCTAATCTCTTGCACTGTAAAAAGTAAAAGAACACAAGTAGTAGATTGTAGGAGTTTAACTAACAACTAAACTAGAAAGCAATAAAGTAAAAGAATATGTAATCAAATAAGAGAGAATAGGCCAGGTTATCATGAGTTGATGAGTGATAGCCTATTGGATCGTTTTGGTAAAATGGTGCAAGGGAAACTCAGTTGCCGTGGAAACTTGCGCAGCGGGGTTGCCTTGGCAACTAATCGATGGTTGCCTAGGCAACGATTTGGGCGGCTGGGCAGCAACTTCAAGGTTCGGCGGAGCATTCTTCAATGGTTTCTTCTTATCCATAAGTCAAAACTCTAGCTAATTGTGTATGCCTTGATAATACATCCATGCGTGAATCAAGGGTGAACAACAACCAATCTTGCGCTCCTCTTAGCCATTGAAATCCTTAACTTATTCCTAAGCCAGATTAATCTTCACCATTAATAGATTAAATAAAGACCATACTCATTCGTTTCTTGAATCTAACTCTCCCGATATTAGATAAATATATGAAGTTACGAGATCCTCTCCCAATTCACTCGCAAACAAGAATAAAAACCAAGAATGAGTAAACCTTAAATTGAAAGTGCAAACTCTTATTACCTAAACAAAATCCAGTTGTTTCTCACAACCACAAAACACAATAACCTTAGCCAAATAGATTTAGTTCATGGCTAGGTTCCAAAGAAACACAAAACAAAGAATTCCTAACATAAACCTAATCGAACAAGAAGGAAAAAGATGAAGAATGGTTGAAGCCTTTGTCGAAATCTCTCCCCTTTGCTCTCTCTTGTCGAAATCTCTCCCTTCTTCTCTTTTTCAATCGAACTCTCCCCATTTGCTCTCCCTTGGAGTTGACGGCTTGGTCTCCTTTAAATAGAAGATGGCTAGGTCAAAGTCTCTCTTGAGGAAGAAGTTAAGTTGGAATTAAATACTTTAAAAGAATATAATTATTTATTATATTTAAATTTCTTCTAGATCTTCTCTTATCTTCTTGGGATTTAATTTCTCTTTGACCTCTTCATGGAAATCAAACTCCTTTGGGATTTAACTTTGCTCCACGTCATCTTGGGCTTATCTAGTCATCAATTTCGACTGCCATAACATCTTATCCCTTATCGACAATTGCCCTGGCAACTAGCTCGGCATCTCCTTCATGCATTGCCCTGGAAACTGCGTCGGCATCTCCTTCATGCACTGCCCTGGTAACTGGTTCCATCCTTGTTTAGGCAAGTGATTCTGCACACACACAAAAACAACTATTGGCAGCACCCTTTTTCCACAAAATTAAGCAAAATATGAAATCATGCTTGTCCACCAAGGAAACAATGCAAACATGCATGAATGGCTAATAATGCAACTAATGTGAGCCTAAGTCTAGCAATAATATGAACAAAAAGGGTGAATAAAAGAGTACTTTTAGACACTTAACACCATGCTTGCAACCAAAGCATTACACTGATTCCAAATCAAAACATGCCTAACAACCTTATGCAAAAACCATTGTATATCACATGCTTAATTTCCAAGAATAAAATCATCTAACCATGCTTAAATCCCAAAGCATTACAAAATAGGTTCAACATATGAACTTTCATATATTGGCACTTATAGTGACCTCGGGTACACAACCCTTACTTTGGATAGTCACCCATTGAAAAATTATTTTTGTGAAACCCCTCCTTTGAAAAATAATTTTAGAAAAAAGAGAATATTTGTAGAAAAATTTAAATCTCCCTTCTTTCATTTTGAAATTGAATTTTTCAAATACATTTGTCCCCCTTTTTGTTATATAAAAAATATTTCAAAACTAATTTTGAAATCACTTTAAGTTCAAAACACCAAAAGTTGAAAGGTTGAAACCAATCGTTGGAAAAATTAGGCACCAGTTGATGGGAAATATAAATTGTTGGTGTAAAATAACAATGGAGAAAAGAGAAAAATATTTTACATAAAAGAATTTTAAAAATTGGCTCCCCATAATCAAGCATCAAGTAAATTGTTAGTCCAACAAATCAAGAGAAATAAATTGAATTTCAAATAAATCAAACAAATAAATACATGAAATTCAATTAAACATGTCATACATCAAGATACTCATACAAGCATACAAGGCATGGCAAAAAGGAGACAAAACTGTCCCCTTTTGACTATGCGTACCGGTACGGAGTCATCCGTATCAATACAGAACCAATGCAGTACCAATATGGTAAGGGCAATATCGATATCGGGTGTACGATTTTGGCAGAAAATGCAACAAAAACACTTATAAATGCCGTTTTATGATATCCTAAGAGCATCCAAAGGATTTAAGAAGATTAGATATGCATTAAGGAACACATAAGCTACATTTTAATCAACAAGCTTCTCAAGATAACATATATAGATCAAGTGAAGCATGAATTTCACCAAAATCAACCAAACATTACAAGTTAATGTCCATAGATATAGAAATCAAGTATGGAGACCAAAAACATGTAACTCATGCAATTTGAAACTCCCCCTAACAATATGCAATTAGGCACAACATGGAGCCATACAAACATGCTTAGATCATTGGAATTTAGACATGAAAAACAAGATCAAGCAATTGCATGAAACTCAAATTTATCACTTGAACCAAGATAGGATGTTAAGCCTCTCATTCTTCAAGTGTCCTTCTCCCTTGTGTGTCATCAGCTTCCAAGATTTCAACTTTGATTATCAATGGCTCAAGCACACCTACAATTAGACGATCAAGTAAATTTTGGTATCCAAATTGCTTTGGATCTAATAGAATTAGTCAAAAAAAACTTTAGTCCCCTAAGGAATCCATTTTTCAATTTCATCATTTTCTTTGAAAAAATGAGTCCTTTTGAGACCCAAATGTTTTAACACATTTTCTATTTATAAATCTAGGGGAACTAGATTGTCTTTGATAAAAGTTTGTTTTAACAAAATTTGTTTTGGAGCTACCTCCAACTTCACATTTTTGAAAAATTTTGTTAAACAAATTCTTTTTGAGATCATCAATTTTCCTTTGATGATCCTCTTGATCTTTTAGAAGCAACTTTTGTAAATCCAAATTCTTTTTCTCAAAAACTTCAAATCTTGCTTCACATTCTAAAACAGTTTTGGAAAGCAAATCATTTTCAATTTTTAATTTTGAGATCAATTTCTTGTTTTTAAAAAATGAGGCTTTAAATTCCAAAACTAAATCATCATAGGCATCTTGTAATTCATCAAATGTATATGAAATTGAAGTAGATGAATTAGAAGTTACCCTTGAATCTTTTTCGATGGCCATGAGACAAAGATGACCTACTTCATTATTGGTGGTTCGGCTTTATCACTCCATGTAGCCACAAATTCCTTCCTCTTATGACTTGATCCCTTCTTGTTGAAACGAGGGCAATCATACTTGGTGTGCCCCAACTTTTTGCATTCAAAGCATATGATGTGATCCTTCATCTTCATCCTCGATTTTCATCTTGATTCTTCTTTTTCTTGCTTCATGAATCGGGTGATTTTCTTAAAGATCTTGATCATCTCTTCTTCTTCATCTTCACTCTCCTCTTCACTTGATTCTTCTTGAATTCTTGAGGAGGATTTGAGAGCAACAACATTCAAGTCTTCATTGACTTCCTCTACTATCTTCTTCTTCCACTTGGACATTAGCATCTCATGGGCGAGAAAATATCTCATAAGCTCGTCAAGGTTGAGCTCCTTCAAATTCTTTGCTTCTATGATGGCGGTCTTCTTGGAATCCCACGAGTTGGGAAGTGAGTAAATCAACTTTCTCACAAGCTTGTCCTTCGGAAAATTTTTTCCAAAACCTTTAAGTCCATTCACAATGGTGGAGAACTGATTGAACATAGCTTTAATGTCTTCTTCCAGGTCCATCTTGAAATTACTCAAGGTTGAGAAGAATCTTGGTCTCCTTTACTTCATTGGTTCCTTTATGAGTGACTTCAACCTTCTCCCAAATTTCCTTGGCACTTTCGCAAGAGGAAACTTTTGAATCCTCATTCGGACCAAGTGCACAAAAGAGAATATGCAAGGCCTTTGCATTGAGCTCCATCTTCTTGCAATCTTCTGCACTTTATTCCGCCTTGCTTCTTTGAGGAACGAACGAGCCATCAAGAACGATATCCCAAGGACGATAATCTTTGGCCCTCAAGAAAAACATCATCATATTCTTTCAATAGGAGTAGTTGGTACCATCGAAGTAATGAGGCTTGTCGATAGATTGCGCCATGAACTCCGGTTGATGTAGAATGATTGAGCACCTCAAGCATCGACTCTAGGATGTTAATTCGATGTAAAGAGGAAGCTCTGATACCAATTATTGAGAGGCTCAAACGATCAACTGAATATGCCAAGAGGTGGGTGAATTGGTTTTTGAGTGTTTATGGTGGAAGTTATGGGAATTTAAAAAATGACGCAAAGATTTATAGTGGTTCGACTTTTTAACCAAAGTCTACATCCACTACCTTAGCTTCCCACTAAGGATTTTCTCAAATTCACTACTAAATTTCTTTCCTTTTTCCTGGGATCAATGAGATAACCCTTACAACACAAGACTTATAGCCAAAGTCTTGTAAAACCCTCTCTTACGGGAGAAACACATTAGCAAACTAGGGAAAACTTCAGAAGGCTGATTGTTTACAAATTAAGCCCTCACCCAAATCCTAACACTTGAGCATATATAACAATTAAGCTCACAAGTGTGTTCTACAAAGAAAATGACAATTAAAGCCCAAAAAACACTTTCTCTATACATGAATGTTGGTAGTGTTGTTTCTTGTTGTTGCATGGCTGCTTTAAGGTCTCTTTTAAGTCCTCTAATGAGTTCTTGACTGTTACTAGCCGTTGGGGTGGTTTGGAGCCGTTGGGGTCTTTAATTCCATCCATAGACGCAGCTCAGTAGTAGAGCGTATCGATACTCGAGGTCTGGTATCAGTACCTGCCTTAAAAAGAAATAGTCGTTGGAGCATTTATTACACAAGGGTACCGATACGCGATACACGGTATTGGTACGGACCCTTGGGTGTCAGTACGTTCAAGCCTGTACTGGTACTCAATTTGGCTACTGGAATTTGTCAAAACTCGTGTGTTGGTAAGTGCATGCAGCCATGATTAAGCCCATAGAGTTTCGAGCTATGACCCCTGAAACATATTTGTTCATTGAACTATCAAAAGATGCATCAAAATTCAATTTAATAGTATTTGACTCAGGTGGTTTCCATTTCTCCTGCTGGGATAACATTCTAGAAGGCGTGAGAACCTCCAAAGCTTCCATTTCAAAAACGTGGGCTTGTATGGAAGAGGAAATGTTAGGCACCGAGCGACGAACTCCTTCATGGATCAGTTGATTCCGAGCATACCATATTGTCCAGAAGGAAATGACAAGTAATGTTTTACTCTTCACATCAGATTTGACAAAGAAATCAGCTAACCATGTTTTGCAATCTGTGTTTTGTGAAAAAGATGGACGATGGAGGCAAGCATTTCTAACCTGAATCTTTCTCTATTGTAAGTTGGCAAAAGTAGGAAGATAGTTGTTATACAATCTCCAAAAGAAAATTTTGCATTTGGCTGGTATACTTAAGCTCCATAGGCTATTGTAGAAAGATGCAACTTGCGTAGAACCTGTACCGTCTAGACATGCATCCGAGGGCAATTCTTCCCCGAGAAGAAGCTCATACCCACTTTTGGGAGTGTATATTCCTGTGCTTTCGTTCCTCCAAACCAATTCACTAGGTGGTTTGGACTTGGCTAGTGGAATGCAAAGAATACGATTAGCCAAAGAAGGTTCAAAAAGGGATTGCACCAGATTAGTCTGCCATGTATTTGATGCAGAATTGATCAGATCTGAAACTTTGGGATATCTGATATCAATGTTCAGGTTTATCCTTCCATTTCCAGACCCCGGCAGCCAAGCATCATTCCACACACTAATATTCAAGCCAGTTCCCACTCTCCAACCGAGGCCTTGATCAAGTAAACCTCTTGCACTGTAAATGCTTCGCCATGCAAAAGACGGCTTGGCACCCAACAAAGCATTTAGGAAGCCAGTTTTAGGAAAACATATGGCTTTCATGACTCTGGCCAGCAAACTCGAGGGATTAGATAAAATCCTCCAACCCTGTTTAGCAAGTAGGCTAATATTGAACTTAGATAGGTCTCGAAAACCCATTCCGCCACTGCTCTTTGGTAGATATAGTTTTGACAAGGAACACCAATGAATACCCTTCGAAGAAATATTATTTTTCCACCAAAAACGGTTCATAACAAGTTCCAGCCGCTGACGTAGAGTCTTTGGTAGGAAAAAACACTGCATAGCGTAGACTGGAAATGACTGCAACATTGCTTTAATAAAAACTTCTTTGCCACCTTGCAAAAGGTAACGAAAGTTCCAATTTTCAGATAGCTTATTAAAACGATCTAGAAAGTAACCAAAAGCTTCCTTTTTACGTCGGCCCACCATCATCAGTAAACCAAGATACTTCTCCGGATTAGAAGAGATACGAACCCCCAGAGTATTGCCAAGAAGCTCCTTAGTAGAGTTCGGCACATTAGAACTGAAATAGATAAGAGACTTGTCAAAATTGACAAGTTGGCCAGATGCCCTTATGTAGACAACGATAATATTTTTAATATTTTCTGCCCCTTCCAAAGATGCATCTCCAAAGAGAATGTTCATCTGCAAAAAACAGATGGTTTATGGCCAATCTTTCTCTTCCAATTTGAGCCCCTTTGGCCCTGCCACAATTCTTATCCTCATTTAAAATAGCAGAAAATCCCTCAGTGCAGAATAAAAACAAATATGGGTTTAGCGGGTCCCCTTGTCGTAACCCACGCGAAGGGAAGAAGACATCACTAGCACATCTGTTAATTCTAACGGTATAAGAAACTGAATTCATACACCTCATAATAAGGGAGACCCAGTGATCATTAAATCCCAAACAATGCATCATGCCTTCTAAAAAACTCCATTCGACTCTGTCATACGCTTCGCTCATATGAAACTTGAGCGTGAAAGACCTTGTATTTCCATAACGCTTTATTTTGAGTGTGTAGGATTTCATAAGCAATGAGAATGTTATCAGATATTTGTCTGCCAGGGATAGATGCCCCTTGTGCCTCATCAATGCAATAATCTAGGACGCCCTTCATACTTAGAACTAAGACTTTTGTAATTAGCTTTTACAAAATATTACACAAACTAATAGGGCAAAATTGGGTCATATTTTAGGGGTTTTTAATATTCGGAACGAGCACAATAGTCTGATTAATGCTAGCAATATTAATCTCGCCATTCAGAATAGATAAACAAAAGTCTGTGACGTCTTTGCCTACTATATACCAGAACTTTTGATGGAAAAAAAGGGAAGACCATCAGTACCTGGGGATTTCAGAAAGACATCGTCTTAAGCGCGGCCCATATTTCCTCACCTTTGAAAGGTTCCAGCAGGGTGGTGTTCATCTCAGTCGTGATACAACATCGGACATTATCAAAAATAAGAGCAACATCTCCCACATTGGACGCTAAGAATAGGTCTGAAAAAATATGCAGAGGCAACCTCCAACCTCTTAGCTTATTTTTAGTTTTTAATAATTGAATGTCTTGGCATTATTTGTCTATCTGCTAGTGCTTTATTTTCTTAAATTCTTTGTCATATTACAGTTGGCATTGCATGCTTATTATTCCTTAATATCTTAACAGATTTAGAGGATAACGATTAATTGCCAGAGAGAAACTTTGACAGAAGACGTTCAAGTAGATGAGCTGTAACCCCCTAGACCGGCCTATACGTAAACCCAAATCTAGGAGATCACATTTGTTACCAACAATCTCTTTATGAAATTATTTAAAAAATTGAAATTGAAATCAAAATCAAGAAATAAAAATAATTCAAACATAAGCGATTTAGGTTAACTAAAATAAACCATAACAAAATGTGTGGAATACATCACAAGCCATATATGGCAACATCATCGAGTATAAAACATAAAGTAACAAAATATAGGCTCATGTCACCGTAATAAGACAACCCGGAAGATAGAAACATTACAACGACAGATGTATATCAAATGTGTCGATCCTCCAAGTGCCAGGACTGGAAAGCCTATCCAAAATCTAAAAGGGAAAAGATTTGGGAATATGAGCTTGGAAGCTCAGTGTGTTCCAATAGTGCAAGTAAAAATAGTTTATATGCATACAATTTAGATAATAGTAAATATTTTATAAAACAGATTATAAGAGCAACCATAGTTTTCATGCAACCTATCTACCCTCCAACCAAACTTTAAGATACAGTCCCCCAGAACAGTATCACATACAGGCATTAACCCGAGCCCATTGGGAAAGGGTACCATCCTAAGGGGATACCTTAGGTCCGGGCAGAATTACCCCAGCAGAAGCATATGAACCGAATACGGACGGAGTCACTCTAGCCATAGCTGAGGACTCGAGTACGGGCATCAACCCTGGCCGTTAGGTGAGGGTACCATCCTAAGGGAATACCTTAGGTCACATGCGGAATTACCCCACCCGAAGCATGAGAACCTTATACGGGCAGAATTATCAGCCGAATTAGGGCTGAACCTTTATCACTTCATATCATAACCCAAGCACCCCAACTAATCAGTCTAAACAGCATCACAGTAGTCAATAATATACAGTAACCATAGAGCATGCTTATCATATCGGGTGCTAGGGCATACTTCGAACATACATTATTATCATGCTTACTTACAGAAAATATATTATGCTTATGCGAATTTAAGCTTGTGAATCATGTGCACATGATCAGTTTGATAAAACATTTCTGACATGTAAATAAGTACGTAAAACAGTCGTATAGCACACAAGGAACACACCTCAAAAGCTAAGGTCTGAATCTAATAGGCACTGGGACCATGCTTTGCTGCAGTGCTGGAACCTATAACGAAAAATATTCAGGTTATTAAAGAAATTATGTTTATACCGAGATAATTTACTATGCTACGGGTTCATACGGGTCACAATAGGCTCACGCGGCTGAGCAGGTCGGGATGAGCCGGGCTGAGCAGACGAGCGGTCAAACATATCTTGAGTACCTAAAACAAATAATATTTCATGTCAGAATCCTTAATCCAAATCTTTGCTCTTCAAATGAATAATTTAAATACTTATGCATGATCTGATTTGAGGTCAATTTTAGAGGCCTTCGGGTTAGAATTCCACAAAGCATGCTTCGTAAACGAACTTAGGACGTCGAAAAACGTAAAATAGGAGTTTTCAAAAATTTTGAATTTTTTGTCAAAGTCAACGCTGACGTCAACAGTCGAAGTCAATGCTGACATCATCAGTCAACAGTCAATGCTAACGTCAACAGTCAACGCTGACATCAGCAATCAATAGTTTGACTCAAGCGAGTTGACTCATTGAGTTGACTTAGTCGAGTTGACTCATTAAGTTAACTCGACCGGGTTGACTTACTGAGTTAACTCGGTTAATGGGTTGGGTCAGACGGGTCGGGTCAAACAGGTCAGGTCAGATGAGCTGGGTCAAACGGATCGGGTCAAATAGGTCGGGTTAGACGGGCTAGACTGGGTTGAACCGAGTTGAGCCAAATCAGGTTGAACCAGGTTAGACTAGACCGGTTTATAGGTGAATCGGTCACGGTGGCCAGAATTCGCACCGGTCGGCGTGTGGAGCTCACGCGCCACCTTACACGGCCGAAAAAACATCCCAAAATGTATATTTTTAACCGAAATTAACCATAACACATCCAAAATTCCAAAATTGTGCCAAAACACACTAAAACTAGCCTAAAACTTGTTGTACTTACCAAATCGACCTAAACACCGGCGGAGGCTCGATCGATAACGGTCGAACGATCGGTGAGGTGGGGAAGACGATGGTGACCACCAAATCACGAATGGATGGCTGTAGCTGCTGGAATCAACTTCGATTCAAAAATTGTTAAACCTAGGTTCGTCGAACCTATTCTATTCGATTACCGATGACAGGGACGGTGGACCAGCACGAAAAGAGAGGGGTTTTGGTTGGGGTTCGACGAAGAAATGATAATGGTGGCAGTTTCGATCACGGTGCGGCGGTGGGAGAGATTAGACGGTGGTCAGTTAAGGGGGTAGGTGAGAAAGGAAATTGGGATTTTTGGTTCGAATAAAATGGGAAAATGAAGAGTCAGATTTGGTTTTTATTATTTTCAATATACCGAACTGAAAAGGGTTATAATTTACTTTAAGAAACCTATATCAGAATTGAGTTTTAGCTCAATTGGTTATCCCCCCTCTCCTATGTAGCTAAGCTCATGGGTTTAAACCCCCTCGGCTGCAATTTCCTTATTTTTTTCATTTTTCATTCATTTTTTTAAAGTTTTACATGAGCTTACTTCGAAAGTGAATCTACCACTTAGGAGTAAAGATTAAAACTTCATCAAGTTAATTTATGAAAAACTTCACTATAGACATATAGAGGTTAATCAAGATTAACTTAGTGTATTGCTATCAATAGAGGTAATACTAACCTTAAAATCAGCTCGACAATAAAACTAAGGTTGAAAATTATATATGCTGATTTAATTGGTATAAAGTCTAGGCATCCTTTGCCAACGCCTGTCATCCATTTGAATACATTTATTTGCCAACCAGTTTTTCACTTTCGCTGCATTTTCCTTAGTTACTTTCTAAACTCAAAATCTAAAACCCAATTCAAACACATTTGATCCCTTTAACAAGCAAAATATTGTGGCATTTAATTCCTAGACAATTTCTATGGATACGATACTCAGCTTACTATTGTATTACATGTTGACCGTGTATACTTATAAGCAAAAAGACCTAAACTCTACATTATTTACTGCATATTTACATAATTTCTTCAATTGTTTGCCAACTGTTAGTCAGTCGACAAGTTTTGGCACTGTTGTCAGGGATTGCAATGGAATTTATTGTTTTAATTTTTGTTTTTTTTGTCTATTTTCCTCATTTTGTTTGGTGTATGACCAGGAGCCGCGCTACGGAAGCAGATTGGCAATATGATCCATAAATTGAAAGAACCCTATACAGTGCCTCTGTTGTGGCCAACAGAGCCTTGTTCTGGCATAGCATATCTGCTACAGTAGTTCATCTTTGTTTCCGATCATCTTCTGGCTATTGTTATTAGAGCCATACTCCTAGATTCATATCTTCATAGACTCGCAGAATATTGGGAGAAAGGTCTTTCCACATGACATACTCAATTCTAGCTAAACCAACTACTTCTAATTCATCTGTTACTATTGCTGGTTTTCTTTTAAAAGCCACATCAGCCAAAAAGATTACATCCCTCTATGAAGTCACCTACTTCTTAGAGGATGAAAAGGTTCAACCCACTGAACTTCCCCTTGCAAACCCGTATTCTACTTATGAAAAGCCTTCTTTTTCTCCTATCAAAAGTATAAAATCCCTAATACATAATTATGCTAAAAATGTTAAAGAATATGCACAATCTTCCAAGTTTGATAAACACTTCATTACTAGAGCTACTGTTGAGCAGTTTGTTACACTGGAAATTCCACAAGATTTTCCTCCTAAACAGATAGAAGCGGGATATTCCCACATCCACTTTGGAGCCATCAGATTAGCTCTAAATTACCATGGAACGAAGAGAAAACCTGATGTTGCAAGGATAGCGTTGCTAGACACAAGATACTTAAAGTATCAAGATGCATGTATTGGTACAGTTGAAGCAACTTTCAACTCTGGTCTCATCATGGTGACACTATTCCCAAATTTTACTATGGCACTTGCAGATCCTAATCTCCTAGATGCTCTAAAGGTTCAGATTCAGATAATTGGAACCCCCAAATAGTATCTTCAATTATTGCCACTCTCCACTATCAGATTGTATACAGGATCCAAGATCATGCTTTCAGACTCAACAAAACAGGATCAAAAGATTCCTTGCTTATTTCAGTAAACACCCATGAACAACCACATTGTGTTCATGTTCCTCGACAAATCCCCAAGAAGGAAATCCTCAAGCTTTTCCCTAAGAAATGGATCACAAACTATGAATAGATCCATGAAGCTAGAGAACCAGTCCAGTCAACTAAGAGCCAGATCATTTCAAAAAGCGATAGAACTTCTGAAATTAAGTTTAATCATAGTCATCTTCAAAGTCAACAAAACACCATCAATTTTTCCAACCCAGTTGATGATGATGCCAACAAGAGATCTAAGTTCTGGACATGACCCACAAGATCCAGAATGCTGTTGTGAGCTATGCCAACTTGGCTAGAAAGAACCCTTATTGAAAGTTTCCAAGCTAATAGAAAACCTTTCTACATATTCATAGATCTCACTGCTGGTCATAGCCCATGGGATCTAGAATGCCAATGTGAATTTTGTATTGATGATCGCTTCGGTGCTTGGCTTGACAATATAGATAAAATAGCTTACAATCCTTACAAGGCTGCTAAAAAGAAGAAAAATTCCACCCAAACAGAATTTTACAGGAGATACATGGAGAGTGACCCATCAATAGGACCACTTGGAGAGGATAATGGTAAATTCATTTACTTGGTGGATTATTTATCATCTAAACCACAGCAAAAGCCTGAACCACCTCCACCATCATCAAGACCACCAACATCTCTATCCCCTAAAATATCTCCTTAAAAATTGGTTCAACCATGCTACAAAAAGATCCAAAAATGGGTTCAAAAACAACTTACTGTTAAAAAAACCTCACACCCAAACAATCACCCTACACCATCAATATACATGTTCGGATCCTCAAATCCTACATATAACAAGGAATTTCCTCCCTTTGAGGAATTAATCGAAAAAGAATTTAAACATGCTCAAAAAATTCCTACCCCTCTCTAGACAAGTGCCTCAAGCAAGTTAATCAATGTTGCAGAAGCTACTCTCAATTGGCAATCTGAGAATACAATAGCTCAGAATGCTACTCTTAAAAGAATAGACTCCAAGGTTACCCAGATTGATGAAAAGGTCTCCCAAGTTGAATCCAAGGTAAATAAAAACACAAAGATTTCAAATAAATTGATAATTCTACTTCATAAAAGGATTCAAGAAGTCACAAGGGAAACTGCTGCACCTGGCCAAGATTTCTTCCTTTATCTTGAGTAAAAAAAGCTTGAAATCATAAAGCTTAAGGAACAAATAAGAATGCTACAACAAACTGGCCAACTTCCACAACCTAGGGAAAGATCAGAACTTTTTCCTTCAATACGAGAGCCACCTGCACTAGCTCAGCCATCAATGTTCTCCTAATTTCAAAAGGAAGAATCTCCATCCTCATAAAGTATTTTCTCTCCTCCACCCATTAAAGAAAAGAAGTTGACCACATATGAGCTGTATCAACGAATCAAAAGGGCAAAAGCTGAGAAAGGAAAAAGATAAATTAATCCTTGAGAAGACGAAGATGCACCTCATTCTCCAAAAGTTTCAAAGGCACTAATGATCTAGCAGCATGCACAAAATCTTTTGACTTCATTTCTCAGAAAATATACGGAAAACTCAATCCTTAAAATCTCTGTAGTCCAAGAAACAAAAGAACCAGATCCTAATGACATGACAAAAGAAATAACATCTGAAAAAAACTCTTTTGACAATTCTGAATCATCCTTAGAAGAATTTATTATGGCAACCACTAACCAGTCGAAAGTCCATGATGAAGAACGTTCATTAGAAGAATTTATGGCAGAAACATCAAAAGCAAATCAAAATAAGGCATATTCTGTGAATAGAAAATACATATTCACATTAGACGATATTTTCTCGTCTAAATGGCCTTAAAGATTGAAAGAATTCCATGCCTAGATGGAAACACAAAATTTGATGAGAGATAGTAATCATGAAATCCTCACAGAGTTCGTTTCCAGATTTACGGTTTACTCAGAGAATGGTGGAGCACGTTAGGATAAGTTGATCAGACAACATTTCTTGTCCAACAAGATTTTTCGTTCATTATCAGGATAATGCATAATGTCTTCATTGGCAATCCTGATGATACAAAAGTACTCAAGAGAAGAGAATTCTTTAAGAGAAGGTGTTGCTCCTATGAAAGAAAAGATTTGGCCAAACAATTCAGCATTATGAACAAACTTTTCTACACATTGGGCTCAAATCAAAGTCTAAAATAGGCCATACTAGCCTCAATCCCCGAACTGCTCTAGAATGCTGTCAACAGACAACTCCAACAACAAAAGAATGTTCTTAATATCACCATTGGAAAAATCCAACAAGAAACATATATTGCCTTGGAAGAAATCTGTGACAGGAAGAAACTATTAAAGGATTACAGGTTTGGCATCAAAGAAATTGACAAGGCTTGCAAGGAACCTGGTCTTACTATCAAATGCAAAAAGAATCGAGACTGCAATTGTAAGACCAAGAAGAAGAAGCATCACCGAAAAGATACATCCTTTAAGTCACATCTCTTCTCTAAAAGAAGAAGAAGAAAATGGAGATACTTGAGAAAAAGAACCACCGGAGTTAAGTCATCAAAATGTTATGTGTGTGGACAAAAGGGCCATTTTGCGCATAATTGCCCAAGGAAAAAGAAAGGATCCAAGATGATTCAACAAATCCAACAGAAAACTGGAATTATTATCAACGATAAAGGTGACATCGAAAGTCTCTTTTCTGTTGATGATGAACCAAATGACCGATCTTTATTTGCTATTCAAAGTGTTGAGGATGAATATCTCAATTCAGAAATAGAATGGTCTTCAAAAGGGGAGATCTATATGCAGCAAAGCCAAAGCACGATTAGCCCAACCATTTCATCAATGATCCCTGTCCCTCATATCCCAATTTCAATATATTTGGGGAAGTATGAAAGGCCTATCATCGCCATAGCCTTTATTGATACAGGGGCAGCGGAGTTAAGTCATGAATACAAAAATTCTTCCTCCAAAATGGTGGAGGCCGCATACCAGATACTTTAACTCCGTCGCAGACCAGACATTTGCCACCCATCTTATCAGCAAACCAGTCACCATCCAATTTTCCCAATATATGTAGTAACAACTACAATTTTGGTTTCACAGCTACCAATGAAGGATATTGTTGTGGGCTTTGATTTATACACAAAAGCCCAACACTTGAGGATCTTACCTGATGGACTCAGGTTTAAGAAGCAATTAAAACCCTTTGTGGACATCTCCAAATTATACTCCATACAATCTCTTGAAGTAACCCAGACTATTGAAGAGCTTAAGACAAAAGCTTGTGCAGAATCACACTCAAAATTTCTCTCCAAATGCAATCATCCTCTATGGAGAAACTTAGAATTCTTCATCAAGCTACCCTTCAAGAAAAATGAAGACATCAATCCCACCAAGGCTAGTCACTCGAGAATGAATCCTGACCATCAAAGGCTTACAACAGAAGAATGTGATGAACTCCTATAGCAAGGACTAATTTAACACTTAGACTCACAATAGGCCTGTGAAGTCTTTTATGTCAACAAACGATCAGAACAAGCTAGAGGCAAGCTTAGACTGGTCATCAACTACCAGCCTCTCAATCTTTTTTTACAAGATGATAAGTTTCCTCTTCCAAATAGAAATGCCTTGTTTTCAAGTCTCGCCAAAGCAAGGATATTTTCCAAATTTGATCTTAAAGCTAGATTTTGGCAATTGGGTATAGATCCTAAAGATAGGCCCAATACAGGGTTCTATATACCAAATCATCATTTCCAATGGAAGGTCATGCCTTTTGGGCTCAAGACAGCACCATCAATATTTTAGAAGACCATAATCCGAATCTTCCAACCTATTATGGAGAACACTCTGGTCCATATTGATGATATTCTCCTATACAGCCCAGATTTGGAAGCCCATACAGAACTTATCAAACAATTCAAGGATATTGTTCTAAAGTATGGAATAATGCTTTCAGAAAGAAAGATGAAGATCAACCAACAAGAAATTGAATTTCTTGGTGTGAACCTTAAAGATGGACAGTACCATCCAGGATCCCATATTGCCTAAGAGTTACTCAAATTTCCAGAGGAAAATTTCACCAAGAAACAAATTTTATAGTTCTTAGGAATTGTAAATTATCTTAGAGATTTTGTTCCAAAAATTTCTAAGTATACAAATCCTTTGAGAAAGATGCTGAAAAAAGATGCTCCTCCATAGAAATAAGCACAAACTAAAGTTGTTCATGTCCTCAAAGAAAAATTACATGCGCTACCCCCATTAAAGATTCCTTCTGATGGGAAAAAGATTTTGAGAACGGACGCCAGTGAAAAGTATTAGGGAGCTATTTTGCTAGAAGAAATCAATGGGAAAATACAACTATGTGGATACAAAAGCGGGAGATTTACAAATGCAGAAATGCACCATCATTCCATATTCAAGGAAATCCTTGCTGTCAAGAAAGGAATCTCAAATTCTGAGTTTCATCTAATAGGTCACCAATTCCTTGTGAAAATGGACATGTCTTACTTCCCTCAAATGCTTAAGTTCCAACAGAAGATTGTGCCGCATTCCCAACTCCTCGTATGGGAAGAATGGTTTTCTAAATATTCTTTTGACTGCAAACACATCAAAGAAAATACTAATGTACTTGCAGATCTTTTCTCAAGACCAGATGATCAAATCTTAATGTACAGAGCTTCATCACAAAGAACCATGATGAACAGACCAATTATGATGTATCAACCTTCATCTTCTAGACCATTATCATCAAAACCAAGATCATCTACACCAGAGATAGCTTTCTCTATTCCTCTGAATCTCAACCTTGAATATCCTCTAGAGGTACTAAAGCTAGCAATGGAGAAGACTTTCCACAATAAGGCCAAGAATATGATCTTTGAATACCAGCTGGAATTATTCAAAAATTTTGGTGGTCTCATACTCAATCCTCATAGTTTACATCATGAGTATCCATTCATCCACCCTTTACAATTTGAATTTACTAAGGCTCCAGATGAATTAAAATGGTTTTTATGGTATCTTACTCATATTTACCATATAGCCATACAGTTCTTTATCCCTGACCTCCAATATTTTCTAACTAAAGCAATCCATGATGATATCTAGCCAGAAATGCAGAATTCCTTCACCTTCTTAAAATGGTTGTATTCTCTTCCTCAATGGTTAGAGATGGTTAATGCAGAGGTTATGAAAAACCCCAGATTAGCTATAATAATCATTTTCTACAAACCACAATACTTCATCCAGCACAAAGAAGCCACACAGCTGGGATCATTTCCTTTAGCCTGAATTCATAAGACCTATCCAGAAGAACTCAAGAACTTGGATGATCAGTATAGACAACTCCAAAAGTATCTCTGTCAGTTAAACATAACAATTCCCATCAAAATATGGCCACCACCAAACATTCATGCACCATGGGATTCGTGGCCAATTACCCCTGTTCCTTATCACTCATCAATAATGACAGATGTGAAAGAATACAGAGAAAGCATTCATGATCCAACAGAATGGTCCCAAGACTATCCATGGAATATCAGTATAGCTAGAAAATAAATAAGGGATGATGCACTAGACCCATACTGGACAGAAAAAGCAACGCGTGAAGCAACAACTTTAATAGAGACAAAACTAAGTGACATTGATGACTCAACTGATCAGGATGATAATGGAGACAGTGATGACTCAATGGATAGTGCCCAGTTACCTCATTCCAATTCTATCAGTTAAAATAAGAATCCAATGTTGCTTTATCTACTACTTTACGAAAAGTAGTTTGTCTGTATTAATTATTATATTTGTAAACGTGTAAAGTAATATGTTTGTCGTTTTCTACTCCCTTATGCTTATAAGAGAGAAGCTCAACTGTGTGTAAGGGCATCCTTAGCCTTATCAATAAAATTGTGTGTTTTAAACTTTAAACTATGGCTTTCTAAAACCCCTCCTTCTTCCTCATAATCTTCTTGTATGTTTAAGAATCTATGAATCTCTAGTGAGTTTTTCTGGTGTATGCTTTGCACTTGCCATCTTTATATGGATCCTGCTGCATCAAAAACCAGTTAAACTTAGACCACGATATTAGTAGATTACCAGAATATGAGAAGAAATGATGTTGAAATATTATAGCTATACAGTTCCTTATCCTTGACCTCCAGTATTTTTTAGCTAAAGCAATCCATAATGATATCCAGCCAAAAATGCAGAATTTCTTCTAAGGCAATATATGTTTCTTGTTGGATTTCTCCAATGGTGAGATTAAGAACATTTTTTCTTCACTGTTGGAGTTGTCTGTTGACAGTATTCTGGAGCAGTTTGAGGATTGAGGCTAGTATGGCCTGTTTCAAACTTTGATCTGCGCCCAATGTGTAGAAATGTTTGGTCATAATGATGAAATGTTTGACCAAATCTTTTTTTCACAGGAGCAGCACCTTCTCTTAAAGAATTCTCTTCTCTTGAGTACTTTTGTATATCAAGCTTGCCAATGAAGACATTATGCATTATCCTAATAATGAACGAAAAATCTTGTTGGACAAGAAATATTGTCTGATCAGCTTCGCCTAACGTACTCCATCAGTCTCTGAATAAACCCATAAATTTGGAAACGAACTTTGTAAGGATTTCATGATTACTATCTCCTGTCAGCTTTTGTGTTTCTATCCAGACATGGAATTCTTGCAATCTTTGAGGCCATTTAGGCGAGGGAATATCGTCTAATGTGAATGTGTATTCGCAGAATAGGCCTTATTTTGATTTGTTGCTGATGTTTCTGCCATAAATTCTTCTGATGAAGGTTCTTCATCATGGACTCCTGACTGGTTGGTGATTGCCATAATAAATTCTTCTGAGGATGATTCAGAGTTTTTAGAAGCGTCTTCTTCAGATGTTATTTGTTGCGTCATGTTATCAGGATTTGGTTCTTTTGTTTCTTAGACTGCAAAGATTTTAGGGATTGAGTTTTTCCTATATTTTTTGAGAAATAAAGTCAAAGGATTTTGAGCATACTAATGGATCATTAGCGCCTTTGAAACTTTTGGAGAATGAGGTGCATCTTCGTTTTCTCGCGGATTAATTTGTCTTTTCTTTTCTCGGCATTTCTGTTCTCAGCTTTTACCCCTTTGATTCGTTGATACAGCTCATATGTGGTCGGCTTCTTTTTTAATAGGTGGAGGAGAGAAAATACTTTATGAGGATGGAGATTCTTCCTTTTGCAAGTAGGAGAATATTGATGGTTGAGCTTGCGCTGGTGGCTCGCATATTGAAGGAAAAAGTTTTGATCCTTCCTTGGGTTGTGAAAGTTGACCAATTTACTGTAGCATTCGTATTTGTTCCTTAAGCTTTCTGATTTCAAGCTCCTTTTGCTCAAGATGAAGGAAGAAATCTTGGCCAGGTGCAACAGTTTCTCTTGTAACTTCTTGAATCCTTTTATGAAGTAGAACTATCAATTCATTTACAATCTTGGTGTTTTTATCTACCTTGGATTCAACTTGGGAGATCTTTTCATCAATCTAGGTAACCTTGGAGTCTATTCTTTTAAGAGTAGCATTCTGAAGCACTGATTAACTTGCTCGAGGCACTTGTCTGGAGAGGGGTAGGAATTTTTAATGCATGTTTAAATTCTTTTTCGATGAATTCCTGAAGGGGAGGAAATTCCTTTTCATATGTAGGATTTGAGGATTCGAACATGTATATTGATGGTGTTGGGTGACTGTTTTGGTGTGAGGTTTCTTTAAAAGTAGGTTGTTTTTGAACCTATTTTGGATCTTTTTGTAGCACGGTTGAACCAATTTTTGAGGAGATATTTTAGGGGATAGATGAGGTATTGGTGGTCTTGACGATGGTGAAGGTGGTTCATGTAATGCCCCAATATTTGCTTGGTGACTAAAATATAAAGAGTTGAAGATTTGTTGTTTTAATTCAGTGACCAAAATGAAAATTTTGAAAGTTTGGGGGTCAAAGTATAAACTTTGGAAAAGTTTAGGGGCTAAATTGTAATTTCTAAAAGTTATGTAAGTTAATCTCGTAAATGAATAGTTTACCCCCAAGAGTGACACTTTCGTGTTACTCGAATTTTTCGTACGGAGTGTGTATTAGTGGTTATAGAGCTTTAAAGCTCGTAGGAAGAAAATTTGGAAATTGAATTGTGTGCAATCCGAATATTTGGATCGAATAAATGACATAAATAAAAATATAAGATATTTTGGGACATGGACGGTTGGATTGGATCCAATTTGGTTCAATTTTAATGGAATGGCAATTTTTAAGTCTTGTTGTAAATAAAGGCTAGTTGGAGGGCAAATTGGACATTTGCCATGGATGGCATTTTTGAAATATTTTGAAACTTTGAGGGCAATCTTGAAAGGTTAAATACACATGGATGAGATCTTGGCCATTGATTTTTGATAAGATTGAATCTTGGCCATTGGATAAAAAGGGTAAAGTAGTAATTTCACTATGTAAAATGAATTAAAAATTCATTTTATTTTAAACATGTTGATTTATATTAGAAAGATAAGCAAAATATTCTCATCTTTTTTCTTGGCCATTTTGAAACTAGAAAAAAGGGGGAACTAGGGTTTTTCAATTTTCAAGTCCAAAATTCAAGGATCAAAGTTTGAATCAAGGTATGTTGCTTTAAGAAAAATTGATCTATGCTTCATGCTCTTTCTTTTGATAGTAATTATGTTTGGTTAAGTTGAGTATAAGTTATGTCATGGATGAAGATGATTATGGAAATTGATAGTAGATGATGAAATTAAGGTTGTTTGTGTAGAATTAATGTTATAAACATGGAATCAAGCTTGAAATTGGATTAATTCCATGTTTGAAGTTATAAACCATAACCCTAAGATTTGGGGGTTTTGGTTAGGGAATCAAATTGAAGATGATATTGAATGGATTATGATGTTGGAAGTTTAATTTTGATGTTAGATTAAATAATTTCCCCAATTGAAGTTATAGGGACCATTTCGAAAATTTGGAGAAATTAGGGGAAATTATTGAAAAAATTATTTTAGCTCATGGTTGAAATAGCGTAATTGATGTTTAAGGATCAAAATGAAAATTTTTGGAAATACAAGAACTAATTCGGCAATTTAAAGAAAAATTGGGGATTAATCTTGAATTTATGAAAAGTGTAGGGACTTGATGGTTGAACTTGTTTTTGAAGTGTATTATGTTGGGAAAATTAAGTAAAGTGATTGAAATGTTGATTTTGGAGTTCATGTTAACTTTGGGACCATTTTGAAAGATTAAGTTACCTTAGGGACCAATTTGTAAATTTTTAAAGTTTAGGGTCCTAAAGTGTAAAGGATGAGAAATATAAGGATCAGACCTGGAATTTATGGTTTGAAGGTTAAAAGTGTCCTTAGGGACTAAAATAGATATTTTGGGAAAAGTTGGAGATTTAAAGAAAAGTATGAAAAATTGTGATTCGAATTTATAAAGTTTTATCGAATCAATTTTCTATATAATGGACAGTTAATTATTACTTTCCATTATTGTATATGGAATAAGTATGTGCTAAGATATACTTTGAAATGGTATATGTTATTGTTGGTGTAGATTCCGATAAAAACGAGGTCGTACTAGTAGACCCAGAAAAGAAGTAGTTCGAGTCTGAAATCGAATTGTAAGGGCAGATACATTGCAAGGCTAAGGTGAGTGCATACATGTTTTTAAATGTAAGTTTATTAACATACTAAAGGGAGACTTGCGATAAGTCACCCAAAAAGGTAAATAATTTTTATAAACAACATAATATGTTTTTAGCATGGTACCTTATTTTATTGATTTAAAGATTATGGCATATTTTATGATCACAAATGTTTTTATAGCATAACACGTGATGGACAAGTTATTTGATACGATTTTTAAATGGCAGTAGACCATGAATGTTATAAAGCATATTGGAGTATGAACTGATCCAATATGAAGATGTTTTACATGATATATATGTATGGAATTTGGTTTACTTGCCATTATTTGCAGGAATTGTTTTACAAGTTTGTCCTTGGTAATAAAATGTCGAGTAGGATAATATTGTGGTATACCATTAAGAGTATTATAAAGTTATTGACACTTAAAGTGTATTATAAAGTGACTGACACTTGAATGTGTATTATAAAGTTATAGACACTTGATTGTGTCTTACAAGTATGTCAAGGATAGTATTTTTCAAGTACACGACTCGAATATTAGACACTTGATATTTACCTTGGGCTATATGATTGCACGAGATAACATATGTTTTTATGTTAAAGAATGAATACGGTATGCTTTCTTGCATAGACATTCCTGCATTACAAAGTATGTGGTTTTAATAATTATCACGTTTTGAAAAGTATAAGTATCATGTATTTATGAATATTTATATATGTCACTTACCTTATGCCTCACTGAACTACACTCAGCATGTATTTCTGTTATACACGTAGGTAAACGAGTTTAGGAGCGGATGGCTTTTGCATCTCTATCTCTTTTGGGGAAGTACGGATACGACAAGTTAATTTCAGTACTTATGACATCCATATTTTGTGTTTAGTAGTGGCATGTACTAGCTAAACCTATCTTTTTTGATAAAATATTTAAATCGGGTATGTAATAGTTCTATAAACCTTTCATAGTTGATAAATATATTTATTGTTTATTATTATATGTTTTAATATGACTATGATATTTAAGTAAAAAGTTTTACTAACGGGAATTAAATTGTTATTTTATTTATAATTTAGACAAAGTTAAGCGTGTTTGAATTAGGAAAATTCTAAGATGGGTGACCACTTGGGAAGTTATTTTATTTTTTTAAAAAAGATGTTTTTAAAAGTCTATGACATCTCTGACTCGTGTTCAATGTACGGATATGAGAAGGAGGTATTATATTTATTGGTATCAGAGCTACAAGTTTAGCCGGTTCTGGAGTTAAAATTGAATTTGATAAAAGTGTTAAAGTGTGTACATGCCACTAGGATGTCGTATTTACTTGAAAATGATACTTGTTGGATTGATGCAATTGTCTATTAGTTTAAATGTATGTTATGAGTACAGATGTTGGACGGAGTACGATCCTGACATGCTACTCAACAAGTAGGGCCTGAGAATATCCCGGAGGTAGGGGTGGAAGTACAGCAGCCTGTTCAACAGGAGGCTGGTACACATGCACAGGAAATGCTGGTGCAAGATCGGGGTACGTTTCTGCAAGCTCTGGACACGATACTTAATAGAACTCCTCAATTTTTTTTCTGAATGAGTTAAAGAAGCTACATGCTCCTAATTTTAAAGGCAACATCGATGGGGATCCTATGTCGGCAGATCTCTAGTTAAATGACATACATGCAGTATTGTCTCAGATTGGGTGTGATGATCGAGGAAAGCTGGAAGGAGTTGTCTCCTTGTTGAGAGGGAAAGCACTGATATGGTGGATCAATGTCACTGCTCGTGTTCAAGAAGAGGTGAACTGGCAGCTTTTCCTCTGTGAGTTTAGGAGGAAATATATTGGAAATGCCTTAATTCGGGAAATAAGGCAGCGGTTCCTGGATCTACACACTCTTATGTTAGTTCTAGATTAGCTCGGTAAAGAGGAATTCCTTTAGAACTAACTCAATGTGATTTGATAGTCATAAACCCTCTAGGCCAAAGTGCTCGGGTAACTAAAGTAAGTAGGAAATGCCTGCTTATAGTTCAGGGAATTGAATTCCCAGCTGACTTGTTGGAGTTGCCGTTTAGTGATCTTGAGATCATTTTGGGCATGTATTGGCTTCATGCCTATGATGCTACAGTAAGGTGCCGCCAATAGCAGTTTATTTTAAAAACTGCAGATGGCTCAGAAATTATAGTATTGGGTGAAGGGTCCCAATGTATAAAGAATGTAATTTCAGCTCTTAAAGACAAGAAACTATTGAAGCGGGGTTGTGACGCTTTTCTAGTCCATGTAGTGGATGCTAAGAAGATTAATAAAGACCTCAGTGCGATTCTGACAGCTTGGCATTTTCTTGAGGTATTTTCGGAAGAGTTACTAGGATTAGTTATTCCTGGTACTGAACCACTATCCATGACTCCATATAGAGTGACACCTGTAGAATTGAGGGAGTTAAAGTCACAGTTGTAGGAGTTATTAGATAGATGATTTATACGTCCTAGCACATCACCATAGGGAGCTCTGGTGCTTTTTGTTAAAAAGAATGATGGTTAGCTGCGATTGTGCATTGATTACCGACAGCTAAACAAGGTGACCATAAAGAATAAGTATCCTTTGCCAAGGATAGAAGATTTATTTGATCAATTAAAAGGAGCAACAATATTTTCTAAGATTGATCTTCAGTCTGGTTATTACCAACTGAAGGTCAAAGAGGAGGATACTCCAAAAATAGCATTCCGAACGAGGTACGGGCATTATGAATTTGTTGTGATGCCATTTGGCCTTACAAATGCTCCAGCAACATTTATGGATTTAATGAACCAAGTATTTCAGCCGTATCTCGATCGGTTTATCATAGTCTTCATTGATGATATATTGGTGTACTCGAAGACTAAAGAGGATCATGATACACATTTGAGAATAGTGTTACAAATTTTGAGAGAGAAGAAATTGTATGCTAAGCTCTCAAAATGTGAGTTCTGGTTGTCTGAAGTGGATTTCTTTGGTCACATTGCTTTAGTTGAAGGGATTAGAGTGGATCCTAAAAAGATACAAGCTATTGTGGAGTGGAAAGTTCCAAAGAATATTATTGAAGTCCATATTTTCTTGGGACTTGCTGGATATTATCGAAGGTTATGTGAAAAACTTTTCGATAATTGCTGCTCCACTTACAAAGTTATTGAGAAAGAATGTTCCATTCGTTTGGACTGAAAAGTGTCAAGAAAACTTTGATTAGTTAAAGAAAATTTTGACAGAAGCTCCAGTTTTAGTACAGCTCGAATCGGGAAAGGAGTTTACTTTGTATAGTGATGCATCTCATAACAGATTGGGATGCGTATTAATGCAAGAGGGAAATGTGATTGCTTATGCTTCTCGACAGTTAAAGTCGCATGAAAGGAACTATTCGACCCATGATTTAGAGCTAGCAGTTGTAGTTTTTGCTCTAAAATTGTGGCGACATTTTCTCTATGGTGAATGTTGTCACGTATATACGGATCATAAGAGTCTAAAATATTTGATGACACAGAAATTGTTAAATCTACGGTGATGAAGGTGGCTGGATCTGATAAAGGATTATGATCTGATCATTGATTACCACCCAGGTCGAGCAAATGTTGTAGCGGATGCTTTGAGTCAGAAAACATTTGCTAAAGTACGAGCTTTAAATGCGCAATTAAAAGGGAGATATTATGGTTCGTTGTTAGCAGAGCTGCATTTGAGATCATCATTATTAGATCGAATTAAAGAAAGTCGCAACGAGATGAAGATTTCAAAACCAATATAAAGCAAGTGGAACTAAAAATTTTGAGATTAAACCTGATGGATGCCTCTATTATAAGGATAAAGTGTATATTCCTAAAGATGCTGAGTTGAACCATGATTTGCTTACTGAGGCACACTATAGTCCCTTGACTATGCATCCCAGAGGAAACAAGATGTATCAATATTTGAAGAATCGATATTGGTGGCCTGGTATGAAAAGAATGATATCCGAGTTTGTTACCAAGTGTTTGACTTCTCAACAAGTAAAGGTTGAGCATCAAGTACCATTAGGAAAGTTACAACCTATTTCTATTTCGCAGTGGAAGTGGGATAGAATTACTATGGATTTTGTGACAGGACTACCATTGACCCTTAACAAGAAAGATTCTATCTGGGTAGTTGTGGGCAAGTTAACTAAATCTGCTCACTTTATACCAGTTAGAACATATTATCAAATAAGAAAGTACGTTGAGTTGTATATTAAAGAAATAGTCCAATTACATGGGGTGCCTATATCTATAGTATCAGATCGAGATCCAAAGTTCACATCAAGATTTTGGGAAGCGTTGCATAGAGCTTTGGGGACAAGATTGAACTTTAGTACTGCATTTTATCCTCAAACAGATGGTCAGTCTGGAAGGATAATTCAGATACTTGAGGATATGTTAAGAGCATGTATAATTGAATTTGAAGGATCATGGGAAAAGTACTTGCCATTAGCAGAATTTGCTTATAATAATAGTTATCAGGCAAGTATTCAAATGACACCTTATGAAGCTTTTTATGGTCGGAAGTGTAGATCACCATTGAACTGGTTTGAGTTGCAATCAGACTTGACATATGGAGAAGAACCAGTAAAAATACTAGCCTATGGTGTTAAATAATTAAGGAATAAGCAAATTCCATTAGTGAAAGTCATTTGGCGCAATCACAAAGTGGAGGAAGCAAAGTGGGAAACAAAGGATGCAATGAAAAAGTAGTATCCGCACTTGTTTAAAACATGTACGTTTTGAAAATTTGAGGATGAATTTTCTTAAGGGGGAGAATTGTAATGCCCCAATATTTGCTTGGTGACTAAAATGTAAAGAGTTAAAGATTTGTGGTTTTTGTTTAGTGACCAAAATGAAAATTTTGCAAGTTTAGTGGTCAAAGTATAAAATTTGGAAAAGTTCAGGGGCTAAATTGTATTTTCTAAAAGTTATGTAAGTTAACCCCGTAAATGAATAGTTCACCCCCAAGAGTGACACTTTTGTGTTACTCAGATTTTTCGTACGGAGTGTGTATTAGTGGCTATAAAGCTTTAAAGTTCGTAAGAAGAAAATTTGGAAATCATATTAAGTGAAATCCGAATATTTGGATCGAATAAATTCCATAAATAAAAATCTAAGATATTTTGGGACATGGACGGTTGGATTGGAACCAATTTGGTTCAATTTTAATGGAATGGCAATTTTTAAGTCTTGTTGTAAATAAAGGCTAGTTTGAGGGTAAATTAGACATTTGCCATGGATGACATTTTTAAAATATTTTGAAACTTTGAGGGAAATCTTGAAAGGTTAAATACACATGGATGAGATCTTGGACATTGAATTTTGATAAGATTGAATCTTGGCCATTGTGAAAAGGGTAAAGTAGTAATTTCACTATGTAAAATGAATTAAAATTTCATTTTTATTTTAAGCATGTGGATTTATATTAGAAAGATAAGAAAAATATTCTCATCTTTTGTCTTGGCCATTTTGAAACTAGAAAAAAAAGGGGGAACTAGGGTTTTTCAATTTTCAAGTCCAAAATTCAAGGATCAAGGTTAGAATCAAGGTATGTTGCTTTAAGAAAAATTGATCTACGCTTCATGCTCTTTTTTTTATAGTAATTATGTTTGATTAAGTTGAGTATAAGTTATGTCATGGATGAAGATGATTATGGAAATTGATAGTAGATGATGAAATTAAGGTTGTTTGTGTAGAATTAATGTTATAAACATGGAATCAAGCTTGAAATTGGATTAATTCCATGTTTGAAGTTATAAACCCTAACCCTAACATTTATGGGTTTTGGTTAGGGAATCAAATTGAAGATGATATTGAATGGATTATGATGTTGGAAGTTTAATTTTGATGTTAGATTAAATAATTTCCCCAATTGAAGTTATAGGGACCATTTCAAAAATTTGGAGAAATTAGGGGAAATTATTGAAAAATTTATTTTAGCTCATGGTTGAAATAGCATGAATTGATGTTTAAGGATCAAAATGAAAATTTTTGGAAATAAAAGAACTAATTCGGCAATTTGAAGAAAAATTGGGGATTAATCTTGAATTTATGAAAAGTGTAGGGACTTGATGGTTGAACTTGTTTTTGAAGAATATTATGTTGGGAAAATTAAGTAAAGTGATTGAAATGTTGATTTTGGAGTTCATGTTAACTTTGGGGCCATTTTGAAAGATTAAGTTACCTTAGGGACCAATTTGTAAATTTTTAAAGTTTAGGGTCCTAAAGTGTAAAGGTTGAGAAATATAAGGATCAGACCTGGAATTTATGGTTTGAAGGTTAAAAGTGTCCTTAGGGACTAAAATAGATATTTTGGGAAAAGTTGGAGATTTAAAGAAAAGTATGAAAAATTGTGATTCGAATATATAAAGTTTTATCGGATCAATTTTCTATATAATGGACAGTTAATTATTACTTTCCATTATTGTATATGGAATAAGTATGTGCTAAGATATACTTCGAAATGATATATGTTATTGTTGGTGTAGATTCCGATAAAAATGAGGTCGTACTAGTAGACCCAGAAAAGAAGTAGTTCGAGACTGAAATCGAATTGTAAGGGCAGATACATTGCAGGGCTTAGGTGAGTGCATACATGTTTTTAAATGTATGTTTATTAACATACTAAAGGGAGACTTGCGATAAGTCACCTAAAAAGGTAAATAATTTTTATAAACAACATAATATGTTTTTAGCACGGTACCTTATTTTATTGATTTAAAGATTATGGCATATTTTATGATCACAAATGTTTTTATAGCATAACACGTTATGGACAAGTTATTTGATATGATTTTTAAATGGCAGTAGACCATGAATGTTATAAAGCATATTGGAGTATGAACTGATCCAGTATGTAGATGTTTTACATGATATATATGTATGGAATTTGGTTTACTTGCCATTATTTGCAGGAATTGTTTTACAAGTTTGTCCTTGGTAATAAAATGTCAAGTAGGATAATATTGTGGTATAGGGTTAAGACTATTATAAAGTTATTGACACTTCCAGTGTATTATAAAGTGACGGACACTTGAATGTATATTATAAAGTTATAGACACTTGATTGTATCTTACAAGTATGTCAAGGATAGTACTTTTCAAGTATGCGACTCGAATATTAGACAGTTGATATTTCCTTGGGCTATATGATTGCACGAGATAACATATGTTTTTATGTTAAACAATGAATACGGTATGCTTTCTTGCATAGACATTCCTGCATTACAAAGTATGTGGTTTTAATAATTATCACGTTTTGAAAAGTATAAGTATCATGTATTTATGAATATTTATATATGTCACTTACCTTATGCCTCACTGAGTTATACTCAACATGTATTTCTGTTATACACGTAGGTAAACGAGTTTAGGAGCGGATGACTTTTGCATCTCTATCTATTTTGGGGAAGTACAAATATGACATGTTAATTTCAGTACTTATGACATCCATATTTTGTGTTTAGTAGTGGCATGTACTAGCTAAACCTGTCTTTTTTGATAAAATATTTAAAGAGGGTCTGTAATAGTTCTATAAACCTTTCATAGTTAATAAATATATTTACTGTTTATTATTATATGTTTAAATATGACTATGATATTTAAGTAAAAAGATTTACTAAGGGGAATTAAATTATTATTTTATTTATAATTTAGATAAAGTTAAGCGTGCTTGAACTAGGGAAATTCCAAGATGGGTGACCACATGGTAAGTTATTTTAATTTTTTTGAAAATGTTTTTAAAAGTCTGTGACATCTCTGACTCATGTTCAATGTACGGATATGGGAAGGGGGTGTTACATTTCAGGCTTTTGTTGTGGTTTAGATGATGAATAATCCACCAAGTAAATGAATTTACCATTGTCCACTCCAAGTGGTCCTATGGATGGGTCACCCTCCATGTATCTCCTGCAAAAAAAAAAATTGGGTGGACTTTTCTTCTTTTTACCAGCCTTATGAGGACTGTAGGCTGTTTTATCTGTACTGTCAAGCCAAGCACCGAAGCGATCATCAACACAAAATTCACATTGGCATTCTGGATCCTATGGGCATTGACCAGCAGTGGGATCTTTGAATATGTACAGAGGTTTTTCATCAGCTTGGAGAATTTCAATAAGGGTTTTTTCTGGGCCAGGTTGGCATAGTTCACAACAGCATTCTGGATCTTGTGGGTCATGTCCAGAACTTGGATCTCCTGTTGGCATCATCATCAACTGGGTTGGAAAAATCGATAGAGTTTGTTGACTGTGAAGATGACTATGAACAAACTTAATTTCAGAAGTTCCATCACTTTTTGAAATGATCTGGCTCTTGGTTAATTGGACTAGTTCTTTTACTTCATGGATCTATTCATAGTTTGTGATCCATTTCTCAAGGAGAAGCTTGAGGAGTTCCTTATTAGGGATTTGTCAAGGAACATGAACACAATGTAGTTTTTCGTGAGTGTTTATCGAAATAAGCAAGGAATATTTTGATCCTATTTTGTTGAGTCTGAAAGCATCATCTTGGATCCTATATACGATCTGATAGTGGAGATTGGTAATAATTGAATATTCTATTTGGGGGGCTCCAACTATCTGAATCTAAACCTTGAGAGTATCTAGGAGATTGGGATCTGCAAGTTCCATGGTAAAATTTGGGGACAGTGTCCCCATGATGAGACCAAAGTTTAGAGTTGTTTCAACTGTACCAATACAGGTATCTTGGTACTTTAAGTATCTTGTTTCTAGCAACGTCATCATTGCAACAACAGGTTTTCCCTCTGTTCCGTGGTAATTAAGAGCTAATCTGATGGTCCAAAGTGGATGTGGGAATATCTTGCTTCTATCCATTTAGGAGGAAAATCTGGTGGAATTTTCAGTGTAACAAACTGCTCAGTAGTAGCTCCAGTAATGAAGTGTTTATAAAACTTGGAAGATTGTACATATTCTTTAACATTTTTGGCATGAGTATGTATTAGGGATTTTATACTTTTGATAGGAGAAAAAAAGGCTTTTTATAAGTAGAATACAGGTTTACAAGGGGAAGTTCAGTGGGTTGAACCTTTTCATCCTTTGAGAAGTAGTTGAATTCATAGATGGATGTAATCTTTTTGGCTGATGTGATTTTTAAAGGAAAATCAGCAATAGTAACAGATGAAGTAGAAGTTGTTGGTTTAGCTAAGATTGAGTTTGTCATGTGGAAAGACCTTCCTCCCAATATTCTACAAGTCTATGAAGATATGAATCTAGGAATCTGGCTCTGATACCAATAGTTGTGCCAGAAGATTATCGAAAACAAAGATGAACTACTATAGCAGGTATGCTATGCCAGAAAAAGGCTTTCTTGGCCACAACAGAGGGACTACCTGTAAGGTACAACATTTCAACATCATTTCTTCTCATATTCTGGTAATCTACTAATATCATGGTCTAAGTTTACCTGGTTTTTGATGCAGCAGGATCCATGTAAAGATGGCAAGTGCAGAGCATACACTATGAAAACTCACTAGAGATTCATAGATTCTTAAACCTACAAAAAGATTAGGAGGAAGAAGGAGGGGTTTTAGAAAGCCATAGTTTAAAGTTTAAAACACACGATTTTATTGACAAGGCTAAGGATGGCCTTACACATAGCTGAGCTTCCCTTTTATAAGCATAAAAGAGCAAAAAATGACAAACATATTACTTTACACATTTACAAACATAATAATTAATACAGACAAACTACTTTTGGTAAAGTAGTAGATAAAGCAACATTAGATTCCTATTTTAACTGATAGCATTGGAATGAGGTAATTGGGCACTATCAATTGAGTCATCACTATCTCCATTATCATCCTGATCAGTTGAGACATCACTATCACTTAGTCTTTCTCCATTAAAGCTGTTGTTGCTTCACGCGTTACTTTTTCTGTCCAATATGGGTCCGGTGCATCATCCTTTATTTGTTTTCTAGCTGTACTGATATTCCATGGATAGTCTTGGGACTATTTTGTTGGATCAAAAATGCTTTCTCTGTATTCTTTCACAACTGTCATTATTGTAGTGTGATAAGGATATAGGGTAATGGACCACGAATCCCATAGTGCATGAATGTCTGGTGGTGGCCATATTTCAATTGGAATTGTTCTATTTTAACTGACAGAGATACTTTTGGAGTTGTCTATACTGATCATCCAAGTTCTTGAGTTCTTCTGGATAGGTCTTATGAATCCAGGCTGTAAGAAATGATCCCAAGTGTGTGGCTTCTTTGTGCTGGATGAAATATTGTGGTTTGTAGAAAATGATTATTATGGCTAATTCAGGGGTTTTCATAACCTCTGTAATAACCATATCTAACCACTGAGGAAGAGGATGGAACTATTTTAGGAAGGTGAATAAATTATGTATTTCTGGCTGGATATCAACATGGATTGCTTTAGCTAGAAAATACTAGAGGTCAGGGATAAAGAACTGTATTGCTATATGGCAAATATGAGTAAAATGCCATAAAAACCATTTTAATTCATCTGGAGCCTCAGTAAATTCAAATTATAAACGGTGAATGAATGGATACTTAAGATGTAAACCATGAGTCTTGTGTGTGAGGCCACCAAAATTTCTGAATAATTCCAGCTGGTATTCAAAGATCATATTCTTGGCCTTATTATGGAAAATCTTCTCCATTACTAGCTTTAGGACCTCTGAAGGATATTTAGGGTTGAGATTCAGAGGAATAAAGAAAGTTGTCTCTGGTGTAGATGATCTTGGTTTTGATGATGATGGTCTGGAAGATGAAGGTTGATACATCATAATTGGTTTGTAACCCCCTCGACCCGGCCTAGACGCCCGACCAAACCGAGAGTGCTACATTAGGTTTGCCGAAGCAAACCAGAGAAAGGTTACGAAAAGTCGGTATATTTTTTTCTTTTATCTGGTCTAAATGCAAATTATTATTCCTACATGTTCATACTCGCAGCAGGTGAGTTCTCGAATGAAACAAGTCACAAAAGACAATCAATTGCATCATACTCAAAATTGAGGACTAAAACGTAATTACTTTAAATTAGAAGACCAAAATTGAATTTAAGGTTACCAATCCTCAATTAGCCCACTCACATGCCAACATGATAAATTCCAGGTCAATTTAATTATCCCAACTCATACAATTACATTTCCAAGACTCAAGGACCAAAATGAAAGAACCAAAAACCTTCAAGATTCCAAAATAACCAATTTAACGGTATCCATACCGGTACGCTTACTAGTGTTTCGATACGCCCTTATGTTTTCAAAAACTCAGAATCCAGTAGCTAAAACCCGTACCGAAACACTTGATGGAAACACTTACTCGAGTACCAAAATGTTAAGCCTGGAAAGGCAGGCCTGT
The DNA here is from genome assembly GCA_019671005.1 of Hibiscus mutabilis. Taxonomy (NCBI): domain Eukaryota; kingdom Viridiplantae; phylum Streptophyta; class Magnoliopsida; order Malvales; family Malvaceae; genus Hibiscus; species Hibiscus mutabilis. The sequence goes on along the minus strand of CM033752.1, from coordinate 16,648,613 downwards.
ATGGAAACACCCTCCCGCGTATCAAAACACTATGCCTGAAATGGCCTAGCCGTACCAGTACAGGGACACATGTTTTGATACACTTGGACCTATAATGACATTTTAGCTGTTTTTTCACACAAAACTAGATGCATTTAGGTCCTAGCAACTTGCATACATACATATAAGCATCCAATATCACATTTAACAACACTTGTACCAAGGTTTAACTACAACACAAGATTATGCCACCAAAAGATTGATCTAGAGGCATGCTCCCTATAACTCACCACCAAACATACCAAGATGCTCAATTAAGCATTTACCAGCAAGAACACCATACCAACAACACATCAATACCATACTCAACAGGATTAGCTCATCAAAGCATGTCATCCAAGCAAAACCATATAGATGCATACCTAGGTAACTATATAACATCAACCATAGGTAACGATGCACGATATGCGAAACATCAACAATCAAGCTCCAAAATCGCAGCATTATACATGCTCAAAACTAGGGAAAACTGAATTACAAATCCCAAAAATTCATGGCGAACACATTGCCTTATTAACTGGAAACTAAAACTGAGTTCATACTCAAATAGTCTTGTCTTTGGATCACTTAATCCTTGCCTTTGCTGCCTCCAAACTTCAATGCTCTGCATCATTAGAGAAAAGAGAGCGTAAGCACACTTGCTTAGTGAGGATTCTCTTAAACGATGATGCATTTAAAACCCTTGAAAACCAACACTTGTTTTCAAACCATGCTTACAACCTAAGCAAGCTCCAATAGTTTCAAATCAAAAAATGCATATCAACCATATGCAGAACAAGATATATATTCCACATGCTTAATCCCAAAGCATCAAATACAAAACCATGCTTAAATCCCAAAGCATTATATACAAAACCATGCTTAAATCCCAAAGCATTATATACAAACCATGCTTAAATCCCAAAGCATTATAAATAGATTCAACATTAGAATTCTCATATATTGGCAATTATAGTGACCCTGAATAGTCGACCACTATCCTTGATTAGCCGACCGCTAATCTTTAGTTAACTGACCGTTAACTTTACACATCAGATACACGGATCTCCCTTAATGACCGACCATCATCAAGACTTCCCCATGCCGACCGCAAGCTTTACATCAACAAGGGGAACCGACCGCTCAACCCAAGTGGTAACAACATAGTCCGGGTAGCCGAATGCTATACCTCAAGGACTCTTAACCCACGATCGATTTTTAACCATATTATAGTGCACTTTATCCTATGGCATGCCAACTATATCCGAATGTTTTCTCACCTTTCACGTAGCCAATATATCATTTACAAAACCATTTACTCATTGTTTTACAATGCATTACACAAAATCCCCACATATGCAAATCACATTGCCATAGCAATATCACATTCCCGATCGGAATAAAAACCAATGCTCACTAGCATTTAATACACTTTTAAGCCACTGCATATGTACTCAAAATCATGCATTTATAGTAAGTAAAAACAAACCATGTTTACAACCAAAACATGAATTACACATGCTCATATCCGAACCGATATTAAAGAGCAAAAGTGGGAAACTTACTTTTGAGCTTAGGTAAGTGTTTCAAACTTATCCTAAACTCCCAAAACCACTTTCAAACCTTTGAAAGACTTTTAAGACCGTTTTCACTTCGCCTGGCTTGCTACAGCGAAACAAGCTCTCGGCAAGTCTAGAACCACCTCAAGTTGCTATGCCTTGATTGTCCCCTGTTTCAGCCACACAAAACTAGAGGAAACATGCATTAAAATGCATCCAACACTCTGTTTCAACCCAAAATCCCGTAGCTCTCAAGATGGCCACTCAAAACTCATCCGAAACTTGTCGAAATCAACCTCAAACACTACTCAATCTTAACCCAGCCATATTATAACGATTCAAACTATCAAGATTCATCAATTGATATCTAAAAACTCATTCACAACATCCTTTTACTTCCAGCAATGATTAAACACCTTAAACAACCCCAAAACCCTTAACTAACAACCTAAACAATTAGAGATTCAACCAATTTCGGGATTCCATTATTAAAAACTACTTATCCACATTATAATACATCCAAAATAATATTGAAATCAATCCACAACACTGGAAAAAATAGATCCAAATTGAAAATCACAAGATCCTTCAATTAAACCTCAATTAAGCTAAAATCCATAATTAATTAATCAAAACCTATTAGAAAACATATGTAAAGCGTCAAGAACTTGGGAATTTCAGTAAAGATTCTTTCATTAGAGGAGAAGAATGAAACTTACCTCCAACGAATGAGTTTCCCCTTAATTGGATGGTTTTTCCTGAAAAACAAAGAAATTCAATGAGATTTTTGGAAAACAAATTGAGAAATCATTTAGCAAATCAACGAGTTAAGAAATTAAGATCATTACCTTAAATATCTGATGGAAAAAGAGTGTTTGGATGAGAGTGTTTTGAGAGAAAAAGTGAGAAGAAAAGTTACATCAAATTGTATTTTAGAAAAATAACCACCTTATAACTAAATCTTCTTTCAATTCTTTTAACTAAAACCTTTTTCAAATAATCCTAATTAAGAGAAAACTCAGATTAGACCAATTGGTAAAATAGCTCTTTAAAGATTCTAAGTTTGACTCTTTACAAAACAGTCACCTTTTAAAAATAGTTTTCAAAATTTGCATTTTGGTCACTAGCCAAAATGTCACCCTTCCAAAGCTCGTGTTCCAAAATTTCTTTCAGCAATATTTTTAATATAATAAAATATGATTTTTAAACATTTTTCCATATTTCTTGGTGAAGTTTTCCTATGTAAATTTGAGTAACCTCTAAGCAATATGGGATCTTGGTTGGTACTGTCCATCTTTAAGGTTCATACCAAGAAATTCAATTTCTTGTTGGTTGATCTTCATCTTTCTTTCTAAAAGAATTATTCCATAATTTAGAACAATATCCTTGAATTGTTTGATAAGTTCTGTATAGGCTTCCAAATCTGGGATGTATAGGAGAATATCATCATTATAGACCAGAGTGTTCTCCGTGATAAGTTGGAAGATTCGGATCATGGCCTTCTGAAACAGTGATGGTGCTGTCTTGAGCCCAAAAGGTATGACCTTCAATTGAAAATGATGATTTTGTATACAGAACCCTGTCTTAGGCCTGTCTTCAGGATCTATACCAGTTGCCAAAATCCAGCTTTAAGATCAAACTTGGAAAATATCCTTGCTTTGACGAGACCTGAAAACAAGGCATTTTTGTTTGGAAGAGAAAGCTTATCATCCTATAAAAAATGATTGAGAGGCTGGTAGTTGATGACCAGTCTAAGCTTGCATCTAGCTTGTTCTGATCGTTTATTGACATAAAACGCTTCACAGGCCCATTGTGAGTCTGAGTGATTGATTAGTCCTTGCTGTAGGAGTTCATCACATTCTTCTTTTGTAAGTATTTGATGGTCAGGGTTCATTCCCAAGTGACTAGCCTTGGTGGGATTGATGTCTTCATTTTTCTTGAAGGGTAGCTTGATGAAGAATTCTGAGTTTCTCCAGAGAGGATGATTACATTTGGAGAGAATTTCTGAGTGTGATTCTACTTAAGCTTTTGTCTTAAGCTCTTCAATAGTCTGGGCTATTTCAGGAGATTATATGGAGTATAATTTGGAGATGTCTACAAAGGGTTTGAATTGATTCTTAAACCTGAGTCCATCAGGTAAGATGATCAGGTGTTGGGATTTTATGTATAAATCAAAGCCCAAAACAATATTCTTCCTTCATAGTTATGAGCCCAAAACAGTAGTTGTTACTGTACTTCTTGAGAAAAATTGGATGGTGACTGGTTTACTGATAAGATGAATGGCAAATGTCTGGTCTGCGGCAGAGTTAAAGTATCTGGTATAAGGTTTCCACCATTTTGGAGGAAAAATTTTTGGATGCATGATTGTCTCGGCTGCCTCCGTATCAATAAAGGCTATGGCGGTGATAGGCCTTTCATACTTCCCCAAATATATTGAAACTGAGATATGAGGGACAAGGATCATTGATGAAATGGTTGGGCTAATATTGCTTTGGCTTTGCAGCATATAGATCCCTCTTCTGAAGACCATTATGTTTTTGAATGGAGATCTTCATCCTCAATACTTTGAATAGCAAATAAGGATCGGTCGGTTGGTTTATCATCAATAGAAACGAGACTTTCGATGTCATCTTCATCATTGATAATAATTCCATTTTTCTGTTGGATTTGTTAAATTATCTTGGATCCTTTCTTTTTCATTGGGCAATTACGCACAAAATGGCCCTTTTGTCCACACACATAACATTTTGATGACTTAACTCTGGTGGTTCTTTTATCAAGTATCTTTATTTTTTTCTTCTTCTTTTGGAGAGGAGAGGTGACTTAAAGGATGTCTTCTTTCGGTGATGTTTCTTCTTCTTGGTCTTACAATTGCAGTCTCGATTCTTTTTTGCATTTGATAGTAAGATCAGGTTCCTTGAATGCATTGTCAATTTGCTGCATAGAATCCTTGAATAGTTTCTTCCTGTCACAGATTTCTTCTAAGGCAATTTATGTTTCTTGTTGGGTTTCTCCAATGGTGAGATTAAGAACATTCTTTCTTTGCTGTTGGAGTTTTTTGTAGACTGCATTTTGGAGCAGTTCGGGGATTGAGGCTAGTATATCCTATTTTAGACTTTGATTTGCGCCCAATGTGTAGAAAAGTTTGGTCATAATGCTAAAATTTTTGGCCAAATTTTTTCTTTCATAGGAGCAGCACCTTATCTTAAAGAATTCTCTTCTCTTGAGTACTTTTGTAGCATCAGGATTGCCAATTAAGACATTATGCATTATCCTGATAATGAATGAAAAATCTTGTTAGAGAAGAAAAGCTGTCTGATCAGCTTCTCCTAACGTGCTCCACTAGTCTCTGAGTAAACCCGTAAATCTGTAAACGAACTCTGTGAGGATTTCATGATTACTATCTCTTGTCAGCTTTTGTGTTTCTATCCAGGCATGAAATTCTTGCAATCTTTGAGGCCATTTAGGCGAAGGAATATTATCTAATCTGAATGTGTATTTTCTATTCGCAGAATAGGCCTTATTTTGATTTGCTTTTGATGTTTCTGCCATAAATTCTTCTGATGAAGTTTCTTCATCATTGACTCTCGACTGGTTGGTGGTTGCCATAATAAATTCTTCTAAGGATGATTCAGACTTGTCAAAAAAGTCTTCTTCAGATGTTATTTCTTCCGTCATGTCATCAAGATATGATTCTTTTATTTCTTGGACTATAGAGATTTTAGGGATTGAGTTTTCCCTATATTTTCTGAGAAATGAAGTCAAAGTATTTTGAGCATGTTGCTAGATCATTAGTGCCTTTGAAACTTTTGGAGAAGAAGGTACATCTTCATCTTCTCGGGGATTAATTTATCTTTTTCCTTTCTCAGCATTTCTTTTCTCAGCTTCTTCCCTTCTAATTCATTGATACAGCTCATATGGGGCCGACTTCTTTTCTTTAATAGGTAGAGGAGAGAAAATACTTTGTGGGGATAGAGATTCTTCCTTTTTCTAGTACGAGAATATTGATAGTTGAGCTTGTGTAGGTGGCTCTTGTATTGAAGGAAAAAGTTTTGATCCTTCCCTGGGTTGCAGAAGTTGACCAGTTTGCTGTAGTATTCGTATTTGTTCCTTGAGCTTTATGATTTCAAGATCCTTTTTCTCAAGATGAAGGAAGAAATCTTGGCCAGGTGCAACAGTTTCCCTTGTGACTTCTTGAATCCTTTTATGAAGTAGAACTATCAATTCATTTACAATCTTGGTGTTTTTATCTACCTCGTATTCAACTTGGGAGACCTTTTCATCAATCTCTATTCTTTTAGAGTAGTATTCTGAGCTACTACTTTCTCAGATTGCCAATTGAGAGTAGCTTCTGCAGCACTGATTGACTTGCTTGAGGCACCTGTCTGGAGAGGGGTAGGAATTTTTGGAGCATGTTTAAATTCTTTTTTGATGAATTCCCCAAGGGGAGGGAATTCCTTGTCATATGTAGGATTTGAGGATCTGAACTTGTATATTGATAGTGTGGGGTGATTGTTTGGGTGTGAGGTTTTTTTAACAATAGGTTGTTTTTGAACCCATTTTTGGATCTTTTTGTACCAGGGTTGAACCAATTTTTGAGGAGATATTTTAGGGGATAGAGGAGGTGTTGGTGGTCTTGACGATGGTGGAGGTGGTTCAGGCTTTTGCTGTAGTTTAGATGATGAATAATCCACCAAGTAAATGAATTTACCATTGTCCTCTCCAAGTGGTCCTATGGATAGGTCACCCTCCATGTATCTCCTATAAAATTCTATTTGGGTGGACTTTTTTCTTCTTTTTACCAGCCTTATAAAGATTGTAGGCTATTTTATATGTACCGCCAAGCCAAGCACCAAAGCGATCATCAACACAAAATTCACATTGGCATTCTGGATCCCATGGGCAATGACCAGTAGTAGGATCTTTGAATATGTAGAGAGGTTTTTCATCAGCTTTGAAACTTTCAATAAGGGTTCTTTCTAGGCTAGGTTGGCATAGCTCACAACAACATTCTTGATCTTATGGGTCATGTCCAGAACTTGGATCTCCTGTTGGCATCATCATCAACTGGGTTGGAAAAATTGATGGAGTTTGTTGACTGTGAAGATGACTATGATCAAACTTAATTTCAAAAGTTCCATCACTTTTTGAAATGATCTAGCTCTTGGTTGACTGGACTGTTCTCTTGCTTCATCGATCTGTTCATAGTTTGTGATCCATTTCTCAAGGAGAAGCTTGAGGAGTTCCTTCTTGGGGATTTGTCGAGGAAGATGAACACGGTGTGGTTGTTCATGGGTGTTTACTGAAATAAGCAAGGAATCTTTTGATCTTGTTTCGTTGAGTCTAAAAGCATGATCTTGGATCTTGTATACGATCTGATAGTGGAGAATTGTAACGCCCCAGTGTTGGGTCTAGTTGTTTAGGGGTTTGTTTTAAGGGTTCAGTGGACCGATATTAGGGTTTCGAGTCAGTTTTGGGATTAAATCAGATTAAGTATTTTTGAAGGTGATAAAAATATAGAAAAATGTTCTAAAATCATTATTTAATATATTAATGATTATGGTTAAATCAATTTTGTAAAATGAGTTTTAGAAATCAGACATTTTAGACTAGTGACCAAAATGTAAACTTTGAAAACTATTTTAGTGATTGTTTTGCAAAGAGTCAAAACTTTGAATCTTTAAGGAGCTAATTGCCCAAAAGTCTAATCTCAGACTTTATCCCTTAATTGACTATTTTAAAAGTGTTTTGGAAAATATAAATAGGTTGGGGAGAATTAATTTGATAATTAAATCTTTAAAACAAAAATCATGTAACTAACTTTCTCTTAAAATTTTTTCTATCAAAGTCTCTCCAGTCAAACATCACTCTCTTCTTCTAAATCTTTAGGTAAATCTTTCTTTTCTTAAATCTTTTGTTTTCAAATAATTAATTGTTCATTGTTTATCAAAACCTTATTGATTTAACTTTGTTTTCTCATGTAAATCATCCAATTAAGGGAGAAAGCATCCATGAGAGGTAATGTTCGTTCTTCTCCTCTAATAAAAGGTTTTTTTACTGAAATTCCCAAGTTGTTGATTCTTTACAATTGTTTTCTAATGTGTTTTGATAGTTTAATTAAGGAAATTTGGATTAATTGCGTTTTTATTGATGGAATTGATATATTTTTCGAATTGGATCTGTTTTGTTGGGTTCTTGATCAGATTAGATCATGATTTTAGTGTATAATAATGTTGAAAGCTTGGTTTTATCAATATAATCCCGAAACTAGTTGAATCCCTAATGTTAATGGTTGTTAGGTAAGGGTTTTTGTGATGTTAATGGAGTTTAATCATTGTTGGAAGTAAAAGGATGTTGAAAAAGGGGTTTTAGATGTTTATTGATGAGGTTTGATGTATTGAATCGTTGTTTTGTGGTTGGGTTAGGATTGGAAGATGGTTAAGGGTGTTTTCGATGAGTTTCGAATGGCTTTTGAGTGGGCAACTTGTGAGTTGCGGGTAATTACTTTGAGGCAGTGGTTTGGATGCATTTTGATGTATGTTTCCTCTGGTTTTGTGTGGCCAAAATAGGGGATAATCAAGGCGAATTAGCTTGAGGTGGATCGTTGCTTGCCGGGAGCTCGATTTGCGTTGGCGAGCAAGGTGAGGTGTAATCGGTGAGTGGAAACGGTTTAAAAAGTCTTTCAAAGGTTTGAAAGTGTTTTTGGGAGTTTAGGATAAGCTTGAAACACTTACCTAAGCTCGGAAGTAAGTTTCCCTCTTTTGCTCTTTAATATTGGATTGGATATGGGCATGGTTGAATTCATGTTTTTGTATTAAACATGGTTTGATTTACTTACTATAAATGCATGGTTTTGAATACATATGCAATGGTTTAAAAGTATACGAAATGCTAGTGAGCATTGGTTTTCATTCCGGTTGGAAATGTGGCATTGCTTTGGCAATGTAGTTTGCATATGTGGTGATTTTGTGCAATGCATTGTATAATAATGAGTAAATGGTTTTGGAAATGATATATTAGCTATGTGACAAGGTGAAAAACAATCGGATATAGTTGGCATGACATAGGCTGAAGTGCACTATAATATATAAACAAAAATTGATCGTGGCCATGGGTCCTTTAAGGTATGACAGTTTAACTAGGCCACTCGGATTATTGGGACATCTCTTGGGGTATGCGGTTTAACTAGGCAACCCAAGATGATGGTGATCTTGTGGTTTAACTAGGCAAGGTCGGTAAAGCCTGCAGTTTAACTAGGCGAGGCTGTCAAATCTTGCGGTTTAACTAGGCAAGGTTTGAGATATCATGCGGTTTAACTAGGCATGGTATGAGAGATTCGTGTATCCGATATTTAAGGTTAACGGTTGGTTAACCAATGATTATTGGTTGGATAATCGGGGATAGTGGTTGACTATCTAGGGTCACTATAATTGCCAATAAATGAAAGTTCATGTGTTGAACCTATTTTATAATGCTTTGGGATTTAAACATGAGATGATTTAATGCTTTGGGATTTAAGCATGTGATTTGTAAATTTTTGCATAAGGATGATATGCATGTTTTGATTTGGAATCAATGAAAATGCTTTGGTTGAAAGCATGGTTTGAAAACAAGTGTTTAGTTTTTAAAGGAATTTGAATGCATCATTATTTTATGAGCATTCTCCCTAAGAGTGTTTGCTTACGCTCTCTTTTCCCTAATGATGCAGAGCATTGAAGTTTGGGGCAGCAAAGGCAAGGTTAAAGTGATCCAAGAGCAAAAACTATTTTGAGTATGAACTCTGTTTAAGTTTTCGGTTAATAAGGCAATGTGTTCGCCATGTTTTCGGGATTTGTAATTATGTTTCCCTATGGTTTTGAGCATGTTCAATGTTGTGTTTTGGAGTGGATTGTGGTCGACAAGTGTGTAGTTGATTCTTGCTTAGGGTTGTTGCTAAGTAGTTGCCTAGGTATGCTAGTAAATGTTTAAATGAGTGTTTTGGTATGTTCGGTAACGTGGCTTAAGGAGCATGTCTATAGGTTGATCATTGGGAAGCTTATGTTATGTTGTGGTTGCTAAATCTGGGGGTTATTGTTGAAATATGATTGGATGGTTGGTTATATACATGAATGTGAGTGTTAGGATCTAAATTCATCTAGATTGGATTGAAAAATCAGTTAAAAATGACATTTTGGGTCCAGGCGTATCGGAACGCATCCCCTCATACCGGTACGGCTAGGCCATTTCATGCATAGATTTTGATACGCGAGGAAGTGTTTCGATACGGGTAAGCCTTTATAGGCATAGCGTTTCGATACGCGAGCAAGTGTTTCGATACGGGTAAGGGCATTTTGGTTGAGCATTTCGATACGTGAGGGACCATATTGGTACGGTATTGAGCTACTAGAATTAGTTTTTGAAAATTGGCTAAAGCATACCGAAACACCTGTACGCGTATCGATACGGGCTACGGTTAATACGATTATTGGGATGTTTGCAAGTTATTGATTCTTTCGTTTTGGCCCCTGATTGTTGTGAATGCAATTGCTTGAGTTTGGATGGTTGTATGAGCTAAAAATTAACAGGCAAGCATGTAATTAGACTAATTAAGGACTGGTAACCCTAAATTTAGTAATAGTCCTTCAATTTACCAATTTTACATTTTAGTCCCTAAAATGTATCGTATTCCATTGGTTGCCTTTCCGTGGTCCGTTTCTTTTGTGATTTCATCTGTTGCAACCATGATCACTTAGAATTGGTAATCTGCATCTAAACAAGATAAAAAGAAAAAATGGACCAATTTTCATAATCTTTCTCTGATTTGCTTTGGCAAAGCTAATATAGCTCACTCGGTTCGGTTAGGCGACTAGGCCGGGTCGAGGGGGTTACAAGAATGGCAATAATTGAATATGCTATTTAGGGGGCTCCAACTATCTAAATCTGAACCTTGAGAGAATCTTGGAGATTAAGATCTGCAACTGCCATGGTAAAATTTGGAAATAGTATCACCATGATGAGACCATAGATGAGAGTTGCTTAAAATGTACTAATACAGGCATCTTGTTACTTTAAGTATCTTGTGGCTAGCAACGCTATCCTTGTAACAATAGGTTTTCCCTCCGTTCCGTGGTAATTTAGAGCTAATCTAATGGCTCCTAAGTGGATGTGGGAATATCCTGCTTCTATCCATTTAGGAGGAAAATCTGGTGGAATTTCCAGTGTAACAAAATGCTCAGCATTAGCTCCAGTAATGAAGTGTTTATCAAACCTGGAATATTGTACATATTCTTTAACATTTTTGGCAGGAGTATGTATTAGGGATTTTATACATTTGATAGGAGAAAATGAAGGCTTTTTATAAGTAGAATACGGGTTTACAATGGAAAGTTCAGTGTGTATCCCCCTTGACCCGACGTAGTCGCAAGACCGAATCGAGCGAGCTATATTAGGGTTTATCGAAATAAACCTCGAAGAGATAAACATTCGAACCAATCCATTTTTTCTTTTATCTTTTCTATATGCATTTTTAGGTCCTAGGGTGTGCATACATGACATGGTTAAAATCTCAGCTCATTCGAGCGTCATTTTGACATCCAATTGCTCAAATCCAAGATTAAGAGACTGAAATGTAATTTTTAATATTTACGATGTCTTTTACCAAATTAAAGTTACCAATTCTCAATTAGTTATATTACATGCCTTCATGTTAAATTACAACCCAAAACGATCACTACTACTCATTTAATTGCATAACTAAGAAACATGAACCAAAATGAAATCATTTCAAACTTCACACAACATCTTAACCAAATTAATTGACAGGGTTTCGGTACGGGTGTCCACCGTATCGATACAGTGTTGAAGAAAAATGGCGTACCAATACGGTCCTTAGTCGTATCGCTACGATATGCTTAATTTCCAAAATCCATATTCCAGTGGCTAAGAACCAGATCGGAACGGTTGCCCGCGTACCAAAACCTCCACTATTTGTAAGCTTGGAGTATCGATACGGTTACCACGTGTATCGGTACGACTAGGCAAATTTGTGCCATTTGAGTTGTGATCAGTCTTCGCATATCGAAATAGGAGGGGCTATACGGTACGGTAAGACCTGTAATGACCTCTAGGTCCAACATATGACACTTTGGCTCACTCTAACTCCTTCTACACAACATATAAACATCATATAACATCATAAACACTCATTCACCAGTCATGGCAACATTCCAAGAGACCACACTAAGCATAGCATCATCAAACATCAACCTAAGGGCATGATTTCTGCCCCTCAAAACACAAGTTAAAGCAACATACAAGTCTAAAACCATAATCCAAACTATTACAACAGGGAGTATCTCCAAAATATAGCTCCCAAAACAACCTGGTCACATTGCCTTCATATTACTACTTAGTACGTATTAAAACCATACTTTGTAATATCAAGTTCTTGGATCCTTGTTGCCCACTTGCAGCCCAGAAATTGCTATTTCTCTGCATTGGCGAGGAAAAGAGTGCGTAAGCAATAAGCGTAGTGAGGGAATCACAAAAACACTCATCAATGCTTTTAAAACCATTTAGCTCAAAACACATGTTTATAAATCATGGTAAAACATCTCATTATTCTCATTTCATCTCAAAATATGCACATTTAAATCATTTCAACACATGTATCATGGATTCAAACTCTACCTCAATTTAAGCTTCACGCCACAACTCTTTTTTAACAAGCTTAAAAAGCAATACATGTATAAATCAAATTATACAAACATAATCCATTTCTCATGATACATTATCTCATATATTGGCTTTCAAGTTACTCAAAAATAGTAACCTTCCTATTCATAAAACACATCGGATACACGGATTCACAAGTGGTTCACACAACCACTTCACATACATACCTCAACCAGAGTAATGGCACGCTTGCCCACCTCAACGGTTCAAACTGGAGTAATGAAACATTTACCCACCTCTATGGTTTGGATGTATAAATCCACTAGCAAGAGAAAACGAAACATTTACCCACCTTAACTACTGGGGTTCTCATGGTGGAGAATGCGGACACTTTAACACACCTCGACACACATGAGACGACTTTTTATAGTGCAGTTTCAATCCTATGACCGGTCAACTATGTCCGATAACATTTTAAACACAGCCATTTGCCAATATATTCAATAACCAACATTACGTCACTGTTTTACATATGCATAAAAATCATTCTAACATAATACATTAAACCATGTATTTACATATTCTCAAATACTTGCATAAACCATATGTTATTCTCAAAAACCATCATCAATGATTATTTGCATCATTTTCCACTTTCAAAACATGCATAACACAATGAGTAATAAATTCGCAAACTTGTGCATGAGATTTCATTCATAAAAACCAAAAATCGAGAGAAACTCAACTGATACTTACTTCTCAGCTTTGATAGGTATTTCAAACCTTATCTAAACTCCCACAACTCCTTTCAAACCTTTTTACAACTGTAAAACGTTTATCCACTCACCAACAAACCAACGCTTACTTGTCGATGCACGATTCAAGCCTCCACAACTCCCACGCCTTCTTCGATATGCAAAGGATTCAGCTCCCCTACTTTACCAAGCTAAAACAGAGGATTAAGAACACATCTTTGTATCAAAACCCTCAAGCAACCAACAATCTCAACAACACCTTACAAGAATCTACCAAACACCTTTCGAAAACCAACGAGAACACCTCCTAACCTTACTCAAGCAAAGCCCAGCCAAAATCCAACAATTTTAACACATTAACAACATCAACTAACATTCAAAAACAACCTAACCACATCCTTATATCTCCAGCAACACAACAACAACCAAAACACACTTTAAACTAACCATAAACAACCTAAAAACTAGCAATCCATATAGTTTCGGGATTCCAGTGATTGATTAATCCTTTCAACACTAAAACATATCTAAAATAAGATATAAATCACATAAAACCATCCTCAAAATAGACCCAACTCAGTTTCTATAAATTTTCCAAGAAAACTAAATTTAATTAACAATTCAATGTTTAAATCATAAATCCACAATATAAATCAACAACAAATGACTAAGAACTTGGGAATTTCTGTAACACCCTCTTCCCAGCCTGTAGAGAACCAGGTTGGAAGGCATTACCGAAAAACAATACAGTGATCGATGTGGTAATTATTAATCAGTATTCGATAAATTAATGTTAACATGCTTAACAAGAAATACAAACAAATTCAATTAATCTGATATGAGTTGTGATATCCATTTAGGACCAATTTTAAACTTTTACAAGTTCTAGGGACTAAACTATAATTCCAATAAATTAGGGGTCCATTTCTAAAATTAAGCTTACTACAATGAAATTCATTCAATAAATAGCATGTTTATGAATTTTCATCCCAATCAGATTTCATTTACCCATCCGATTTGTAATATCCCAAATTTTACTAAGTTGATTAAGGATCATTTAGTATTAAGATAATAGCTTAAAAGTTATCTTAGTGACTAAAATGACAAAAATACAAAAGTTAGGATTTCTTCTATTATGGGTTATGGAAAAGGAATTTTTGAGATTTAAAAGCATCAGATGATAGAGGGAAAGTAAACTAGGGTACTTGCAAAGTTTGGTCAAAATTCGAGGAAAATTGGAATGGGAATTGAAGTTTAAAATTTAGTGACCAAAATGTTAAGTAGTCAAAACTTGTGTAGTACAAGACTAAAAATGAAAAGTTGAAGGACTAAAGTTGTAATTTCCCAAAAGTTAGGGGTTTTCATTTCATAAATAGATAGATCACCTAAGGGTGTGGATCAAATGTGGAATTCTGGTTTGAACGGATATTTAGATTGTTAGGAAATCGCAGTAAAAGTTTAAGTGGAATTCGGGTATCTAGATCGAACTGGAAAATTTTGAAGTTTTACTATATGATAGAAGAAGGATATAAAAAACCATTCCCAAGTTTTGGAAATATTTTTAGTTCGATTCAGGATGAATCCTATGATTTATTTTGATTAAGGAATTTATTTAGTAGCCGCCAAAATTGTCGATAATTATCGATAAATCAGATCGAGCTAAAATTTCAGAGATAGTTCCATGGATCTTATAAGAGTCATAAAATATGACTATTTGGATGTTAAAAATATCAGGAAAAATTTAAATCGATTGAAATGATATGGAATGGCAATTTTGTGAATAAGTTGATCGGTAAACGTTATTTTGGTCATTTTTCCCAAAAGGGACATGGAAGGAATTTTAAGATTTTTTTATTCATGAATAGTGGCTGATTAAAATCCAACTAAGTTTAGTTGGAATGTTACAAAATGGCAAATTAGAAATATAGATCTAGTTGGAGGGTATTTTTGGAAAGTGAAATTTATTGAATTAAAAATTCATTTTTTATAATACATGTAGCCTAAATACATGAAAATATTAAGGAATTATCAGAAAATTACTCTCCAAAACCGTGGTGAAGAGGAGAAAGAAGAAGGAAATTTTCCAAGCTCGATTTAAGCACAGAAGCTCAGTTTTAAGGTAATCTTTCGAACTACAATGTTGTTCTATTCTTCGAGCTCTATCTTTTGATGTAAATAATTCATAGAATACTTGATTGGTTCATGAGATTTGATATGAGAAAGAAATTAGGGTTTATGAACAAAATTGGGGCTTTTGAAATTTTATGATTCCACGGTTGAATTCAAGTTGGAATCAAGCTTATATGATGTTAAAATCATGTTATTGATTTAGGATTTAAACCCTACATATTTTGGTTTGTATGGAGATATGGATTTAAGTCTAACTTAGGGTTTGTGATGTTGGATTAATGATCTAGTAAGCTTGATTTGTTGTTTGGAAGCAATACCCTAAGTTAAATATATAGGGACCAATTCAACAAGCTTTAAAGTTAAGGGACTGAATCTGAATTTTATGAAATTTGAGTGTATTTATGTAATTAATGATGTTGGAGATGTGAAATTGATGTTAGAATGCTAATCCGTTGTTGAATCGAATTAGTGACCATTTTGACAATTTGTCAAAATAAAGTGACCAAATAGGAAATGAATTGTTGGATGGGGATTAAATCTGATTTTTAGTTAAAATAATAGAATTAAGGTAGTAATGTTTATTTGAGGACTAAATTGCAAAGTTAAGAAGTTTGAATCCTTACCTTTGCATTTTTGTGACTATTTTGGCAAAGAAAGAAAATTAGAGGGAGATATTTTGAATAATTATTTGATGAAGAAGATGATGAATTGGTGGTTTTAAGCAAGTGATGGGACTAAATTGACAAGTAGAAAAACAAGAAGAAGTTAGTATAAATTAGAAGTTTATTATGGAAAGCTATGTAGAAGATTGAATTTTTGGTAGTGAATTCGAAAATTCACCATAAATTTTTAATCGATGTAAAGATTTGTTTGTCTAGTTTCGTTTCCAGCAAACGAAAACTGATTTCGAGTTCCGAGTTAAAAGATATGAATTTTTAATCGAATGAAGGTCAGAAAATTTACAAAGCAGTTTCTGTGAGGACAACTTTGTGACGGGAGTTTGAAGAATTTGCATAATTTTTGTAGATTTTATTAATTTATGTGGCATATATCGTTAGAATCTTTATCGAATCTAGTTCGTACAGCATGAAGGATATTAAGATCCAATGTGTATTTTGATCTTTAGAAGTAAAATTCTGAGGGTAGGACAAGTTGCCAGAAAATAGAATTTGATACATTTTGTATCTAAATGGTTGATAACAAGCTCCGAAAAATTATCAGAAGTTCAAATTGGTCATTAAGGACCAAAATGAATTTTTGGACAGTATAAGGAAGGAAGGAAAATTATGGAAATTTTTATGTTAAATGATTAGATAGCTTGATTGAAATATTGTTAGAAGTGAATTTAACAAATGTTTGTTTATATTCATGTGGTTAATGAAGTCAAATTCAAATCAAAAGAAGATTTGAGGTACTATGAAGGAAATGATCAAGTAGAATTTAGTGAGGCATGCTAATAAATGGCCCAAGTGAGTGCATTTTTACTTATTTATTATATATGTGATATGAATGATTGCATTTTTTTATTTTATATATATGACATGAGAGAGACTTGCAAGAAGTTGAAATTAATATTAATAAAAATATATGTTGATCAAAGTTATGTAAATGGCATGAAATATTAAATGGCATATGTGATACACTGATATGGCATAGTGATTTATCGAAGATAAATTAGATTTTTAGATTTTGGGTACAAACTGCCCATTATTGAATTATGGATAATAGTATTGAAGGATTGGATATTGAATTTGAAAATAATATATTGTTATGCCCAAGTACTAGTGTGAGAGTCTTTGGTATAATTGGATATCCATAGAGTCATAGTAGCTGCAAACCAGCACTACGGTGCGATCCAGACACTTCGGTGTTGATATCAGACGCTACGGCATTGCTGTAACACCCCTACCCGGTTTAGTAGTAAATCGGCTGAGGAGCGTTACGGGGAACACTAGAAACAAGAATAATTTAAAACTTTTCAAGAACTCATCCCTAATAGGCGAGTTGAGTGACTATCAAGCAAGCAACTTAGACAATTACAATTGATCATACACGCAAGATATGTTTATCATTATTGTTCATTATATGCCAACCCTTGATTTGTCATTTTCAAGTTACATTTAAAGATTAATAACTACTTAGTCATGTAGGCATATATAACATTCAAATGGCATTCTTAACTAGCAAGGCATTCACAATCAAGTATACAAGCATGGCCATCTTATTATTCATTTAGGGTTACCAGTTAGATTATTCATTTTCAAATCTACATTCATGCGATCATATAAAGCTTTTAATTAGCATACCTAGACTAGCATGTTTCATTTTAACTCAATCTGATTACATTCAAGACATGTAAGTATTTCATGTAAGTTTAACTAAACACGATCATATGTACATGAAATCGAACATATCTCAAGCAAGCATATAATGTTTCATAGACATTATAGACCATTCATGTGATTGGTTACCTTCAATTGTTCATTCAAGGTTATCTACTATTTAGGCATGTGAACAAGAAAAGCATGTACATTTGATCCCTTCCTATTCGGCAATAGAAAGTTCTAACATATCATAAAATAGTTTTCTCGTTCATCGAGTTTTAATGTCATGTATAGCATTAGGCAAAATGTGTTCCTTTCATTTCAATTTCCATATACTCGCAGCAAATCAAGTTCATGTGAGCATTTATTCGAATCATACTTCAAGTAGCATGCATGGTTTCATTCTTTACCCATTTGACAATTCAAGTTCATGTAGATGTTTCATGTAGGTTTAACTAGTCATGCTTTTATGTACATACATTCAATCCAATCTCAAGCAAGCATAACATGTTTATCATTCGTGATAAGTTGCCACCTAGACCTCATATTTATTCATATAAGCATTAGCAAGTTACTTATTCATTATAGGTCTTTACTTTGATTGGAGTTCAAATTTTCATTCAAAGTTAACTACTACCTACCCATGAACATGTGACATTCGAATAGCATACAATGGCTAGCAAGTGTTCACTTAATCTCAGAGTTCCTATATGCGCAGCTTACTATTCCATTCACAAGAAAATTAGGTCATTACATACTTCAAATTTAAGCAATCAAGCCTTCACACATTAGAGGCCAAATTCATAATCATATACAAGCTTTTAAAATATCAAATGCATGGCCTAGCTTAACTATATACAAATCTAGGTGCCACCAACTAGGAGAATTACAAACAAGTATGGATTCATACTTGTGCTTTTGCTTGTGCCTTACTTCAAGCTCAAGGAATCTGATTTCAGGATCAAGCAAACGATCAAATCCTTTATCCTGTAGTGTGAGAAGAATAGAGACAAGAGTGATAAGTACAAAAATGTACTTAGTGAGGTAGCCCTAATCCTAACCAATTATTTTTCCAAGTTCCATTTAAATGGAGTTTGACCCTAGATAAGGTTTGCAAGCATTTTGAGTAATAAAACAAGCAATTATCAAGAAGCATGATATCAAGTCATTAGAGTAGCATTCGAGCATAATAAGCAATTGTCAAGTAACCAATTATCAAGTCATTTGAGTAGCATTCAAGCATAACAAGAAATTTTCAAGTAACAAATTATCAAGTCATTTGAGTAACATTCAAGCATAACAAGCAATTGTCAAGTAACATGTTATCAAGTAGCATTCTTATACAAGATAGTTCAAGTATGTTCATTAACATTTCGAGCCCTTATCTCAAGTAACAAGTACACATAATTCCTAATGCCAAAACAGTTCATATATCATGTAATCTAACCAGTTCAGTCCATATCTTCATGTACAAAGTATATATGGCAGCAACACTCATGTATACATAATTAGCATACAGAAAACAATCCAATTTGAGCATTATTCAGGTTATTCTATGCAGCAACGCATGTATACATAATTAACATACACAAATCAGTTCAATTCGAGTATTATTCATGTTATTCCGATCAGTAACGCATTTATACATAATTAACATACACAAAATAGTCCAATTCAGCATTATTCATGTTATTCCGAGCAGCAACGCATGTATACATAATTAACATACACAAAATAGTCTAATTCGAGCATTATTCATGTTATTCCGGCAGCAACGCATGTATACATAATTAACATACACAAAACAGTTCAATTCGAGCATTATTCATGTTTACACACAATTAGAATTAAAACAATCCATATTTTCATGTACAAGGTGTACATGGCAGCAACACTCAAGAATTCAAGTAAGATCGAGATCTTTTTTAATTAACAATCATGTAACAAGAAGTTCGAGTATACAAGTCAAGTAATATGTTCAAGTAATCAAGTTTGCATGTCAAGCAATTCAAGCATACCAATCAAGTAAACATTAGCTCAAGTAAGACCATAAGCCATTCCAAGTAGCAAATCATACAATACAAGGTCTAAGCATAGGCAATTATCATTTCAAGAGTTTCATGTCAAGAATCAAGCATTACATGTCAAGTAATTCGAATATTTCAAGGATTCATGTCAAGTGATTCAAGTTTTCAAGATTTATTGTCAAGTCATTTAAGTATTTCAAGATATAATTCAAGTATTCAAGTTTTCTTTTGAATTTCTTATTCAATTTCTCAATAAGGTTCATATCTTTTTAACATGTTTGCCTTGGATCACAATTGGTCATGAATAATATTGGTCCGTGTTTGACCATAAAGGTCCAAGAGATACTTAGCTCAAAGCCTATAGCAATGGCTAATACCGGAAACATGTAATCCTATACTTCTCACTATCCAACCAACTGCCGCCAATCTCCGTACAACTCCCATGTTACCTCCAACTGTCGCCAATACATATTTCATGTAATGGGGTGTCCCCCCGAGCCGTGGCTCATGGACCGTAGTCCCAAGTATACCATGCATCATACCATTGTATCCAAGGACTTCCATTGTAGGCAACTTAAGTATCTTAGCTCCTATTAAAAGTTGGAGTGTATTTTATACTTTAAAGCTTGTTGTCGTTTCTTACGTTCCATGCTTTCACGTTCAAGGCAAGACAATTCATGTTCAAGGATTATATTCAAGCAAGTTATATCAAGGTCAAGCTTAGCCCTTAGGAAAATTGAGCCTTAGCTCATCATTTTGCAATTTAACTTGTTATTCAAGTAAGCAATTCGAATTATATACCATTTTTAGGCATCTAGTCATATCTTTATATTCATGGTTTATATCACTTTTACAAGTATTTATATCATTAGAGCAATTCTAAGCAAGAAATTCGAATGAATACATCTAAGACACGGAATCAAGCAATTCGAATAGGTCACATTTCAAGTACAAAGATTCAAGCATTTCAATTAGATCACACTTCAAGTACAAGGATTCAAGCATTTCAATTAGTTCACATTTCAAGTACAAGGATTCAAGCATTTCAATTAGATCACACCTCAAGTACAAGGATTCAAGCATTTCAATTAGATCACATTTCAAGTACAAGGATTCAAGCATTTCAATTAGATCACATTTCAAGTACTTCAAGTGACAAGCTTTTAAAATAGAAAGCATTTCACATTTCAAGTACTTCAAGTGACAAGCTTTTAAAATAGAAAGCATTTCAAGTAGTAAGCATTCAATTAGGTCAATCCAAGGCAAGGATTTGTACATTTTTTTCACTTTCCTTTCTACTTCATTTATCAATTTTCACGCTATCATAAACATAATTTCAGTTTAGTCCAATCTTCCCTTGCTATTCATATTCAATTTAATTTAAACTCATTATCATGGCATATCAGTAGCAAGAAAATATATATATATATATATGTATGTATATTTGGTTAGGACCTAAGTCCTAATCCCACAATAACTACACTCACCTCATATCCTAAAGTTACGGGATACCTGAACCACAATCATCTTACTTTCTCAATCGAACCCTAGCCATCCTTAACAATGTATGTTCTCGACACAAATAATAAGTCATTATGACTAATTCAATCCTTCATACATACATCAGTCAACTCTTAACATGTTTATATACATATATTCCAACAGTCTAATACACTTGAATATTCACATATACATATCCAAAATAATCAAACGTGCTTCCATATTTAACAAACAATCCGGTTATTCATGGTTATAATTAAGCACTTCAAAACAGTCCCTTAATACTTAAATTATAACCAAACAGCCCCTAAGTTCATCAAAATAGTCCATTTATTTTCATATTTACTCAAATCTGCCCAATTATGTACACAAATCATTTAAACATGGCAGCTTACATTTGTACACATTTAATAACTCAAATCTGTCCAGAATAAGCATGTATACATATTTATTCACTAGAATCAGTCCATTTTATATTTATATTAACATAAACAGTCCATTATTCTAAATTGTAAAACTGTTCGGAATTCATGTGTATATGCACAAAATAGCCCTTAATGTTCTTATACATGCCAAATCAGTCCCATTTTCATTTGCATAAATACTTATGTACATCAAAATAGTCCTTAACATACTTACACGCATTTCACTTGCGACAACATACACCCAGAAATATGTTGTTACACTATGCTGCACATTTTAAACACAATTTCCAGTTTGTTTCTTAGGTAAAATATGCAACATTTAATCTTAACTACAACTAGTTAAAAATCTTTTATGCACATACATTGTACACACCGTATACTTAATTAAACTGTTCATACTCAATATTTCATTAGACAACGTACTATATTACTTCTATAAAACTGCATTTAATTCAAGTCTGCACTGTTTTACAGCATAAATTCAAATATGCATACACATGTTTTTTCCTAATCTCTAACAACAGGGAAGCAAGCATGTTTAATCATATATTGCATTCGAATAACATACATGCATGTATGACTCTCTCTATGCTCAATACATCCTTCAAAAGTTCCTATCATGCAAAGAACAATATTTTCGATTCTAGTCACCATTTTTACAAACATCAAATCTAATTTAGATTTATAGCACAGTTTGTACATTTACTTGCTCAATTATAAAGGGAAAACGATGATTACCTTCCTATTTGATTCCCTCTTGGTCCCTAGTTGAACCTTCAAGTGAAAATAACCAGATTTCTCCCCAAGCTCTCTCTCTCTCTCTCTTTTCACTAGGTGATTTCGGTCACTCGTGGAAGAAGAAGATGATAATTAGATAGGTTAATTCCTATAACCGAGTATACCTTTCCCACACATGTTCTCCTATTTAATTGACATGTGTTTGAACCCTTCAACAAATTTTCCTTTAGCATGCAAACTTACACTTTCACTTCATATTCGGTTTAGCCCCTTCATAATATGGCTATCCATTTTCTTCATTATTCCAATCTAGTCCTAGTTATACTTGTTTAGCTTAATGTGCCACTAAAATCGTAATTGACTTGGGCCAATATACAAAAATTTCTAGGCTAATAATCAGGGTATTACAGTTTGCAGTCATTTCGGTGATGTTTAGACACTACGGTGTCGACTAGCAAAAAAGATGTTATAATGAGGAGCAAAGAGCGTCCTCGAGTACGTACTCACCATCAGATGCTACGACGTTGTAGACACTACGGTCTCGTAAGATGACTCGTATACCATAGGTTCACATGAAATTTGCATGAGAATCTTTGGCATAGTTGGATATCCATAGAGTCCTAGTAGCTGCGTCATAGCACTACGGTGCGAGATAGACTCCTCGGGCTCGAGATAGACTCTACGGAGTCGGTTTAAACACTACGGTAATACATAGCACAAATGTGCGAGTATGAGGAGCAAAGGGCATCCTCGTGTACGTACTCATCTTAGTTACTTCGGCAATGCATACGTTACGACGTCGTAGACACTACGATGTCGTGATGACTCGCGTATCATAGCATTACATGATTTTGTACTTTGGCTGATAATACATGAAATATATTTATGCAGGCAGTTAAGTTAAAAAGCTTAAAATATATTTGATTGTTAAAATAAAGGTTTGATGATGTGATATAAACTACAATTGGGACACGCTTGCCATTTTGCATGAATTGTATTGCACTGTTATATGACAGAGGAATGACTTGATATTTACCTTAGTTCATAAGATTTTACAGTACAGTTACATGACTTATAGTACAAAATTATTGCAGTACAAATTTATTGCATGATTATTCCTGCATTATAGATTACATGATTTTATACTTTGGGCTATAATACATTAAATGCATTTATGCATATAGTTAAGTTAAAAAGCTTAATGTATATTTGATTAATAAAATAAAGGTTTGATGTTATGATATAAACTGTAATTGGGATTTGCTTGCCATTTTGCAGGAAATGTATAGCATTGTTAAATGATAGGGGAATGACTTTAATAAGTTTATTTTATGTTATTTCTATACATTGAAATGCTTTACTTCAATTTATAGTTGCCTCACTAAGTGAATACTTAGTGTGAGCTGTTTCACACGTAGGTTATTGTAAACTTACCGAAAGAGGAGTCAAGCATGTTAATCAAGCTGCAATCTGCCAAACATCAGTAAGACATTCTAAATTTATGATATTCTTTAGTGGGCATGTATCAATTTATTCGTTGATTAATTTATAAGCTAGTTTTATGTCAGATGTTTAAAAAAAATTACAAGTCAGGAAATCAATTAAATAATTTAGTAACATCTTCAATGTGTATTCAATCATCGAATATACGTTGAGGGTGTTACATTAAGTAGTATCAGAGCTACAGGTTTAGCCGATTCTGGATGCTAAACGAGTTTGTTATAAGTTGTCAGTAAATACATGCCCTTAGAATGTCATATTACTGATGTGTTGATTGTATGACTTGAAGCTGCTCCTCATTAGTAATAGATGAGATAAGATTATAATAAGAAAAATAAGACGCTATTGGATTTCGTCAATCGACGAATCTCAGAGGTCAAGAAAGGACTCACAACGAATACAATGAAGTAAAATAGTTACTGTAATCAACTTAAGTTTGAGTTGAGTTACCTGCATTGTAAGGAGCTGATGCAGTAATTATAAGATGTTAGTTTTTAACATCTATACAGGCACTTATGTTTTTAACAGCATAGATTATAAGAGAATATATCGACTACATGGAGTACCAGCCTCGATAGTATCTAATAGAGATCTGAGGTTTACTTTAAGATTTTGGAAGATCTGAAAGATATGAATATTGAAAAGTCAGAAGAAGTAATATTATTCCTAAGGGAACATGCTTGTATTTGGGTGGATTAATGCCACAAAGTAGTACTTACAATAGAACTGACCTGGAAAATTTTCTAGGAGTTAAAAGAGCTAAAAGATCAGCTGTAAGAATTGTTAGATTGGAGTTATAATTAATCCAGTGTACTATTGTGAGAAGCTCTAGAATTATCCGTAAAGAAGGAAGAGAGTTCTTTACGACCATGTAGTGATTATTTATAAAAGGAAAATAAGAAAAAGATAATGATATATTTTCTATCAGGATTATCAGTTAACCTGAACCACAAAGACTGGATGTGAGTTTGGGTATTAAAATTGGCTTTCTTAGGTCATATTACTTCAACTATAGGGATCCGAGTCGATCCTAAAAATATTATAGGGGTTCGCATTTTCTTAAGGCTTATTAGTTTAGATCGAAGGTCCATGAAAGATTTCTTGATGATATGTTATGAGCTTGTATAATTGAGTTAGAAATCATGGAAAAGATATATACCGTTAGTAGAAATTGCTTATAGTAATAGTTATCAAGAAAATATACAGATGGCACCTTACGAGGCTCTCTACGGTAAAAAGGTTAAATCATTATTAAATTAGTTCGAGTTGAAGATCATAAATTAATTAAGTCTGATTTATTACAAGAAATGGAAGAAAAAGTAAAGATTATACAATATAATCTTAAAAAGATTAATGATCGACAAAAGTCTTATGTAGACTTGAAAGGAAAATGTAATATCCCAATTTTTGATTAGTGACTAAAATGTAATTTTTGAAAGTTTAGGGGGTTAAAGTATAAACTTTGGAAAAGTTTGGGGACTAAAGTGTAAATTTTCCCAACAAGTAATTTTATTCAGTATAAGAGTGAATAGGATCAAAACATGTACCTTGATATCGGTTTTAAGAATTAAGATGTAGAAAAAGGTACTAAATTTGGATCGAATGAAATTGTTAAGCGTGCTTGGCCAGAGAAATACAAGGATGGGTGACCTTTGGTAAGGTCCTATAAAAGTGTTTCTGATCGATAATTTGGACTCATTAAAAGTAAAGAATATTCGAATGGATTATCGATAAAGGATTTCTAAGAGAAATTTTATTCTATGGAGATTTTCGATAATTATCGGAATAGTATACTGAGTTAGGAAAATTCATTCTAAGTTCTAGGAAAGGAAGTTTTTATGAGATAATAGAGTTTATTTCCTGAATATGGAAACATGGAATTTTTGGAATAAATCCGATAGTTCGAGAAAGGTAAAATCATAGTAGAAGTATTTTACGAATATCGGGAGATCGGATCGAATCAAAATTTCAAATGTTGTTCCATAAGCCATGGAAAAGTTATAAAATAATATTTAAAGAATAGTGACCGGTTGGGAATGAACAATTTTAGTTGGATTGTAATGGAATAGCATTTTTGAAGTAAACTAGTAAATAAAAATTAGTTTGAGGGTTAAATTGGTTATTTTACCCCAATGGCATTTTTTAAATATTTAAAAAGTTACAAGGACAATTTTTGAAGAAGAAAATGGAAGATTAAATCTTGGCCCTTGGTTAATGATAAGATCAATCTCAACCGTTGGATTAAAAGGGCATTTTAGTAATTTTACTATCTAAATGAATTTAAAATTCATTTATACAAGACAAGTGGCCAAATTGGATGAAAAAAAAGATGAAGACCATTCTTCATCCTAAAATTTTGAAATATGAGGGGGAGAAAGAAAGAAAAATGGAGAAAATTTTCCAAGTTCGATTCAAGCTCCAAAACTCGATTTTCTGGTAATATTTTCAACTGCAAAGTTGTTCTACTCTTCAAAGCTCTATCTTTTGGTGTAAATAATTCATGGAAAACATGCTTGATTGATGAGAATTTTGCATGAGAAGAAATTAGGGTTTATGGAAAAAGTTTGGGGCTTTTGGAATTTTATGATTTTATGATGAAATTCAAGTTGAAATCAAGCTAGTATAATGTTAAAATCATTTTATTGAGTTGAGATTTAAACCCTGCATATTTTAGTTTGTATGAATATGATTAGAGTTTATGGATTCAAGTTTAATTTAGGGTTTGTGATGTTGAATTAATGATCTAGTAAGCTAGAATTGTTATTTGGAAGCAAAATCCTAAATTAAAAGTATAGGGACCATTTCGGCAATTCTGAAAGTTAAAGGACTAATCTGAATTTTTATGATTTTTAAGTGTATTTATGTTATTATTGAAGTTGGAGATGTGAAATTGAAGTTAGAATGCAAAACCGATTTAAATCGAGTTAGTGACCATCTTGACAAATTGTCAAAGTTAAGTGACCAATTCAGAAATGAGGTTTTAAAGAAGAACTAAATATGATTTTAGCTGAAATAATAGAATTCAAGTAGTAATGTTGATTTGAGGACTAATTTGCAAAGTTAAGAAGCTTGAATCCTTAACTTTGCATTTTTAGTGACTATTTCGGAAAGAACGAAAAATTATAGTGAATTATTTTTGAATAATTATTTGATGAAGAAAGTGATACATTAGTGGTTTGAATCAAGTAAGGGGACCAAATTGACAAATAGTAAAGGAGAAATTAGTATAAAGTTTAAAG
The DNA here is from genome assembly GCA_019671005.1 of Hibiscus mutabilis. NCBI lineage: Eukaryota > Viridiplantae > Streptophyta > Magnoliopsida > Malvales > Malvaceae > Hibiscus > Hibiscus mutabilis. The sequence continues at coordinate 16,621,745 of CM033752.1, read as the reverse complement.
TTATTTATGGGAGTTGTGTAGGAAAACTGGATTTGGCAGTAAGTTTGAAAAATCACCATAATTCTACAAAAATGGTTAGATGGTGAATTTTATATCGATGTAAAGATTTATTCGTCTAGTTTCGGTTAAAACAAACAGTGATTGATTTCGATTCATATATCAAAAGGTATGAATTTTTTAGTGATGAAAGGTCAGAAAACAGAATAGCAGTCTGTTCCAAAATTCAATACTAGAATTCGACTTTGAAAATTTGCCATAAATTGTACAAATTGAATCTGGGTTGTTAGTTTATATGGTTGAAAATCTTATCGAATCTAGTTTCGTTTCCAACAAACGGAAACTGATTTCTAGTTCCGAGTTAAAAGATATTAATTTTTAATTGAATGAAAGTCAAAAAAATTACAGAACAGTTTCTGTCAGGACAGCCCTGTAAATGAGAGTTTGATGAATTTTCATAATTTTTGTAGATTTTATTAAATTATGTGGCTTATACCATTAGAACCGTTATCGAAACCTCTGAAGAATGTTTATGAGGTTCGAAGTTTTTTTGGGACTTGTTGGTTATTATCGAAAGTTTGTAAAGAATTTCTCGATGATTGCCTCCCCACTGACCAAACTATTGAGGAAAGGTATGCCATTCCGTTGGACAGATAAGTGCCAATAAAAATTTAAGACATTAAAGAAGATATTAATCAAAGCGTCGATATTATTACAACCAGAATCGGGCAAAGATTATGTAGTTTATAATGATGCTTCTCATAAAAGGTTTGGGAAGTGTACTTAAGTAAGAAGGAAAAGTACTGGCTTATGCTTCGAGAAAACTTAAGATGCATGAGAGGAAATTATCCTACTCATGATTTGGAGCTGGCAATGGTTGTATTTGCTTTAAAAATATAGCGTCATTATTTATATGATGAATGATGCTATATTTACATAGATTAAAGAAGTTTAAAGTATCTGTTAACTAAAAAGAAGTTGAATCTGAGTCAAGAAGGTGGATAGTCAGTATAAGGATAAATCTGATCGAAATAAGAATTTTGATATCAGATTTAGAAATTAAAATGCATTAGAAGGTATTGAATTTGGATCTAACAAGATTATTAAGCGTGCTCATATTAAGCGTGCTCAGGTTAGAGAAATTTAAAGATGGGTGACCTTCTAGGAAGTGTCATGGAATCAAATTTTTGATCGAATATGTATAAGAAGGTGAAACCGAAGACTTTGAAATTAGTTTGTTAGATTTTTGTATTATCGAGGAAAAACCTATTTTTCAAACGATGAAGAATTAAAGAAACAACTTATCTTTGAAGTACACTATAGTCCTTTGATTGTACATCCAGGTGGAAACCCGATGTATCAAGATTTAAAGAATCAATCTTGATGGCCAAGCATGAAAAAAGTGTTGAAAATTGAGAAAACGACTTGGGAAAGAAAATGAGATGTGAGAAAGCAGTTTCTTCACCTTTTGGAACCATGTACGTGTTAAAAATTCGAGGATGAATTTTCTTAAGGGGGAGAGAATTGTAATGCCTTAAATTTTACTAAGTTGATTAAGGATCATTTAGTATTAAGATAATAGCTTAAAAGTTATCTTAGTGACTAAAATGACAAAAATGCAAAAGTTAGGATTTCTTCGATTATGAGTTATGGAAAAGGAATTTTTGAGCTTTAAAAGCATCAGATGATAGAGGGCAAGTTAATTAGGGTACTTGCAAAGTTTGGTTGAAATACAAGGAAAATTGGAATGAGAATTGAAGTTCAAAATTTAGTGACCAAAATGTTAACCAATCAAAACTTGTGTGGTACAAGACTAAATTTGAAAAGTTGAAGGACTAAAGTTTTAATTTCCCAAAAGTTAGGGGTTTTCATTTCATAAATAGATAGATCACCTAAGGGCATGGATCAAATGTGGAATTCTGGTTTGAACCGATATTTAGATTGTTGGGAAATCGCAGTCAAAGTTTTAGTGGAATTCGGGTATCCGAATCGAACTAGAAAATTTTGAAGTTTTACTATATGATAGAAGAAGGATATAAAAAATTATTCCCAAGTTTTGGAGATATTTTTAGTTCGATTCAGGATGAATCCTATGATTTATTTTGATTAAGGAATTTATTTAGTAGCCAATAAAATTCTCAATAATTATCGGTAAATGGGATCGAGCTAAAATTTCAGAGATAGTTCCATGGATCTTATAAGAGTCATAAAATATTATTTTACGACTATTTGGATGTTAAAAAGATCAGGAAAAATTTATATTGATTGAAATGATATGGAATGACAATTTTGTGAATAAGTTGATCAGTAAAGGGCATTTTGCCCAAAAGGGACATGGAAGGAATTTTGATATTTCTTTTATTGATTAATAGTGGCTGATTAGAATCCAATTAAGTCTAGTTGGAATGTTACAAAATGGCAAATTAGAAATATAGATCTAGTGGATGGTATTTTTGGAAAGTGGAATTTATTGAATTAAAAATTCATTTTTTTATTATACAAGTGGCATAAATACATGAAAATATGAAGGAATTATCATCAAATTACTCTCCAAAACCGTGGTGAAGAGGAGAGAGAAGAAGGAAATTTTCCAAGCTCAATTTAAGCCATGAATCTCGGTTTTAAGGTAAACTTTCGAACTACAAAGTTGTTCTATTCTTTGAGCTCTCTCTTTTGATGTAAATAATTCATAGAATACTTGCTTGGTTGATGAGATTTGATGAGGAAGAAATTAGGGTTTATGATCAAAATTGGGGCTTTTGAAATTTTATGATTCCATGGTTGAATTCAAGTTGGAATCAAGCTTATATGATGTTAAAATCATGTTATTGAGTTAGGATTTAAAACCTACATATTTTGGTTTGTATGGAGAAGATCAGGGTTTATGGATTTAAGTCTAACTTAGGGTTTGTGATGTTGGATTAATGATCTAGCAAGCTTGATTTGTTGTTTGGAAGCAAAACCCTAAGTTAAATATATAGGGACCAATTCGACAAGCTTCAAAGTTAAGGGACCAAATCTGAATTTTATGAAATTTGAGTGTATTTATGTAATTAATGATGTTGGAGATGTGAAATTGATGTTAGAATGCTAAACCGATGTTGAAGCGAATTAGTGAGCATTTTGACAATTTGTCAAAATCAGGTGACCAAATAGGAAATGAATTATTGGATGGGCATTAAATCTGATTTTTAGTTAAAATAATAGAATTAAGGTAGTAATGTTGATTTGAGGACTAAATTGCAAAGTTAAGAAGTTTTAATCCTTACCTTTGCATTTTTGTGACTATTTTGGCCAAGAAAGAAAATTAAAGGGAATTATTTTGAATAATTATTTGATGAAGAAGATGATGAATTGGTGGTTTGAAGCAAGTGATGGGACTAAATTGACAAGTAGAAAAATAAGAAGTTAGTATAAATTAGAAGTTTATTATGGAAAGCTATGTAAAAGATTTAATTTTTGGTAGTGAATTCAAAAATTCAAATTCTACAGAAATGTTTAGATGATGAATTTTATATCGATGTAAAGATTTGTTCGTCTAGTTTCATTTCCAACAAACTGAAATTGATTTCGAGTTCTGAGTTAAAAGATATGAATTTTTAATCGAATGAAGGCCAAAAAATTTACAGAGCAGCTTCTGTCAGGACAACTTTGTGATGGGAGTTTGAAGAGTTTGCATAATTTTTGTAGATTTTATTAATTTATGTGGCTTATATCGTTAGAATCGTTATCGAATCTAGTTCTTACAATATGAAGGATATTAAAATCCAATGTGTATTTTATCTTTAAAAGTAAACTTTGAGGGTAGGACAAGTTGCCAGAAAACATAATTTGATACACTTTGTATCTAAATGTTTGATAACAAGCTCAGAAGAATTATTGGAAGTTCAAATTGGTCATTAAGGACCAAAATGAATTTTTGGACGGTGTAAGGAAGGAAGGAAAATTATAGAAATTTTTATGTTAAATGATTAGATAGCTTGATTGAAATATTGTTAGAAGTGAATTTAACAAATGTTTATTTATATTCAGGTGGTTAATGAAGTCAAATCCGAATCTAAAGAATATTCGAGGTACTATGAAGGAAAGGATTGAGTAGAATTAGTGAGGCATGCTAATAAATGGCCCAAGTGAGTGCATTTTTACTTATTTATTATATATGTGATATGAATGATTGCATTTTTTTATTTATTTTATATATATGACATGAGAGAGACTTGCGAGAAGTCGACATTAATATTAATGAAAATATATGTTGATCAAAGTTATGAAAATGACATGAAATATTAAATGGCATATGTGATACACTGATATGGCATAATGATTTATTTAAGATAAATCAGATTTCTAGATTTTGGGTACGAACTGCCCATTATTGAATTATGGATAATAGTATTGAAGGATTGGATATTGAATATGAAATTAATATATTGTTATGCCCAAGTACTAGTGTGAGAGTCTTTGGTATAATTGGATATCCATAGAGTCATAGCAGCTGCAAACCAGCACTACGGTGCGATCTAGACACTTTGATGTTGATATCAGACGCTACGGCGTTACAGTCACTTCGGTGATGCTTAGACACTACAGTGTCAACTAGCACAAAAAGATGCTATAATGAGGAGCAAAGTGCGTCCTCGAGTACGTACTCACCATCAGACGCTACGACATTGTAAACACTACGGTGTCGTAAGATGACTCGTATACCATAGGTTCACATGAAATTTGGATGAGAATCTTTGGCATAGTTGGATATCCATAGAGTCCTAGCATCTGCGTCATAGCACTACGGTGCGAGATAGGCTCTTCGAGATCGAGATAGACTCTTCGGGGTCGAGATAGACTCTTCAGGGCCGAGATAGACTCTACGGAGTCAAGTTAGACTCTACGAAGTCGGTTCAAACACTACGGTGTTACATAGCACAAAATGTGCGAGTATGAGGAGCAAAGGGCGTCCTCGAGTACATACTCATCTCAGTCGCTTCGACGATGTAGACGTTAAGGAGTCGTAGACACTATGGTGTCGTGATGACTCGCGTACCATAGCATCAAATGATTTTGTACTTTGGGCGATAATACATGAAATATATTTATGCATATAGTTAAGTTAAAAAGCTTAAAATATATTTGATTGGTAAAATAAAGGTTTGATGACATGATATAAACTGCAATTGGGACACGCTTGCCATTTTGCAGGAACTATATTGCACTGTTATATGACAGAGGAATGACTTGATATTTACCTTGGACCATAAGATTTTACAGTACAGTTACATGACTTTACAGTATAGAATTATTGCAGTACAAATTTCTTACATGATTATTCCTGCATTACAAATTACATGATTTTATACTTTGGGCTATAATACATGAAATGCATTTATGCAGACAGTTAAGTTAAAAAGCTTAATGTATATTTGATTAATAAAATAAAGGTTTGATGTTATGATATAAACTATAATTGGGATTTGCTTGCCTTTTTGCAGGAAATGTATAGCATTGTTAAATGATAGGGGAACGACTTTAATAAGTTTATTTTATGTTATTTCTATACATTGAAATGCCTTACTTCAATTTATAGTTGCCTCACTAAGTGAATACTTAGCGTGTGCTGTTTCACACATAGGTTATTGGAAACTTACCGGAAGAGGAGTCAAGCATGTTAATCAAGCTGCAATATGCCAAACATCAGTAAGACGTTCTAAATTTTTTATATTCTTTAGTGGGCATGTATCAATTTATCCGTTGATTAATTTATAAGCTAGTTTTATGTTAGATGTTTAAAAAATTTACATGTCAGGAAATTAGTTAAATAATTTAGTAACATCTTCAAATTGTATTTAATCATCGAATATACGTTGAGGGTGTTACACAATTGTTCCATACAATTTTTAGTGACTATTTTACAAGTTTCCAGAATTATTAACTAACTTACCTGTACCTGTACCGATACTCGAGAGGACGTATTGTTACGCCTAAGTCCAGGCTATTAAAGTCGTTACAAAACAATGAGCTTGTATCAAAATGATAACCATCCGTATCAATACGCAATGATTTAATAATCCTAAAAAATTCGACGAGCAAGGTTCGTATCGGTATAGTTAAAAAACCGTACAGGTACAGGTTGGCCATGATTGACCGTTTCGATACACCCTAAGGACCGTACCGATGTAATTATTTTAACATATTTTAATGTTGACTTTCGGTATCAATACGCCCTTTGAAGTACCAATACTCTATGTTGACCGTGATTGACTATGTCCAAATATCCCCTGCACTAAATGACAGATTTGCTCTAGTTTTAATCCAATTTAACCTACCAAACGATATCAGAATGCAATGAAAATTTACCACCAAGTTTTTAATACACATTTCTATCTGCATGCAAAATCTCAAAGCCATTTGAATCCATTTGCTACGTTTTCACCTTTTTAGCAACTTATATCAACTTTTACCAACTTTAACAAATTCTAAAAGTCATTTTAGGCCATCTTAAGCATTCTTATAGCATGCATAGCATACACACAACAAAATACATATGAGTGACTATTACAACAACTATGCCACCATTCTAGGAGTATGTGAGGGAAGTATACATTACTTTAACGCTTGCAAAACTTGCCAAAATCCTCGATAAGGTAGTCTGATCTCTCAACCACTTTGCTTAACCTGAAAATGTATGAAGATGAATGCAGTAGGCATACTTTGCCTAGTGAGGTAGTCATAAGTAATGCCAATAATCAATATGCATTCTAATACATGCTTTATCAATAATCCGATGGCAATATATTCATATCCAATAACAATGCAACATTAACAAATAACTACATGTCAATGTTCAATATCAATAATTCATTTAGTTCATTTATAACAATAGGATTGATAAAGATAGTGGATACACGAATTCCTACACCTCGCCAAATCAATAATGGTCTAGTCCCTCCGTCTCGCCAATTGACCAACACAGCATCCCTCCGCCTCGCCAATATAAAGGTCGTAGCCGAAGGACCATTGTTCACCCGTACCAATGAGCTCATAAATCCTATGGCATGCCAATTGTATCCAATGTCCACTCGAATCCAAGGTCTGATGATTTAGGCCAATATTTTTTTATAGTAACAACATCAATAGTTTCAATGATTCAATAGCAATAAGTTAACCCTTAGGTCCATTTCAATGATTCGGTGACAATATCAATAAGTTCAATAATTTGGTGACAATGATCAATATCGATGACAACATTTCAATACTTAATGTCCAATGGTCAATGATGACAAATGGTCTTTCCAATGCTATGGCAATGTTCATATTCAATACTTAGATGCAAATGATCAATATTCAATGACAATGATCGATACTCAATGTTTCAATAATTCAATAAGGAAGCTTACCGAAGCTTATCAATACACCCACCAAAAGGTTCAATGCAATAACCCTACTATCAATGTTAACAATAATATATTTAATGGAAATGAAACCGGGAAAGGCACCATGTCTAATCCCGAGACTCCGGCTACTCTCACCTCAAATTCGAAGCTTTCAAGGCTCTCGGATGACGATTCCTTCGTTCCTAGCCTTTGACAGAGATGATGGAACTTCCTCCAACACTTGAGCTAGGCATAGTTTAGGAGAAATAGTTAGGATCAAAACTATTGATTCAAAATCAATATTCAAGTTTACTAGAGCTTATAGACAACATTTGTTTCGTGGAATTAACTGATAACACATGGGTTCAACTTAAACTTTCAAGACCTAATCTTGAAATTAAACTTCAAATATCCATGGAATTCACTAATCCAAGAGCTTTAATTTGGTGTTTTGCAATCAAAGAAACTTCAAGGATTGAATTGAGGTGCTTCATTAAGCTTAGGGAAGAAGATGACAATGGTGGTGCTAGATTAACTTTGGTGGAGAAGGTGAAGAAAATAGGGAGCTTGGTCTCGGTTGTAAAGAAATGCTTTTAATCCCCTTTCAAAGCTTACTTATTTGATGCTCTCCTTGGCCATGGGATAGCTATCATCTTTTCCACCCTTTCAAGAGCCAATCATAAGCTTTCCTACCAACAAGGGTAAGTTTAATTTATAATAAATTATTTTCTTAATTTATCAAATAATGATGACTATATTTCATCATTCTTGATTCACATGCTCATTTCAAGTGATTATGCTAAGCAAGGTGGTGAATCACCCAAGAAATTGGGATAAATACGAGGGTGGTCCTTCAACTTTATGAAGTTTACACTTTTACCTCCAAACTTTAAATTCTCATAATTTAGTCACCAAAAGACTCTCATTTCTTTCAAAAAGGTCCAAGATCAATAATTAAGCTCGATTGAGGTTTAATACAGTTTAGTTGATTACAATAAAGGAGTCAATACATTGATTGGACCATTCCGATACAAAATTTTCGATCACCGAAACCTAATTCTAACTAGATCGGTTTTCGGGGTTCTATAATTTCATTAAAAAACCTTTAATTAGAGGAGAGAAACAAAAATCACCTCTAATTGTTGATTTCCTCTTAATTGGGCAAGATTTGTTGAAATCCAAAGAGGTTTTTCTTAAGCAATTGAAGAAATCAAGTGGAAATTAAAAAGGAATTCAATAAGAATTGAATCCTGGAGATTTAGAAGTAGAAATCTCAATTTGTTTACTGAGAAAAGTTGAGAGAAAAGTTTTGGAGAAAAGTGGTTACGTGAGAAAATGTTTTTAAGAAAATAAGATCTTTTCATTAAATCCTCATATATCCATTTATTAAACCATTTAAAAATACATTAAAAATGTCCATAATTAAGAAAGAAATCTGTTGAAAAAGAATGGGTAAATAGCTCCTTAAAGATTCTAAGTTTTGATCCTATTTCGATTTAGTCACCAAAAATAGTTTTAAAAACTTTCAATTTAGTCACTAGACTAAAATGTCATAAAATCATAACTAATTTCCTCAAATTGAACTTACCAACTTACTTAAAATATTATTTATGTAATTGAAAACATTTTTCCACATTTTATTTTCCCCCAAAATCACTTTTATAAAATTATTTTCCCAAAACTATTTGAATTGCCAAAATTGGTTCTCACGAACCTCCGGTCCAACTCGATTCACATCTAGGCCCATTTTCAGGGCATTACAAATCCCCCCTCTTAAGAAATTTCGTCCTCAAAATTTACCTGGTGAGAAAAGATGAGGGAACTGCTTCAGCATATCCTTTTTTCTCTCCCAGGTTGCTTCCTCTACACTGCGGTGACGCCACAACACCTTTACCAACTCTATGGTTTTTTCGCGGAGAACTTTACTACTTGAATCCATAATCCTCACCGATTCCTTATCATATGTCAAGTCTGGACTCAACTCAATCTCCTCAACGGGCATAACATGCGAAGGATCCGATCTATACCTCCGCAACATCGATACATGGAAGGCATCATGTATCTTTTCTAACTCAACCAGCAACCTCAATCTATACGCAACAGGACCTACACGCTCCAACACCTCATACGTCCAATGAAACTAGGGCTCAACTTGCCCTTCCGCCCAAACCTCATCACCCTTTTTTCCACGGTGAAACCTTCAAAAACACATTATCACCAACCTCGTACTTAATCTCCCTTCGCTTCAAATAAGCGTAAGACTTTTTCCGATCTGATACTGCCTTCAAATGATCGCTGATAAGCTTTACTTTTTCATTGGTATCTTTCAACGTATCATGCAAAGAAACATATTTTTCTCTGACCTCCGCCCAACAAAGCAGCGTACGACATCTTCTACCATACAAAGCCTCATATGAAGCCATCTGGATACTGGCCTGATAACTGATATTATAAGCAAACTTCACTAACGAAAACTACTTCTCCCACGATCCTTGAAAATCTATAACACAACACTGTAACATATCCTCCAGCACTTGGACAACACGTTCTGACTGACCATCCGATTGTGGAAGATACGAGGTACTAAAGTTCAACCGTGTACCCAAGGCCCTATGTAAACACCTCCAGAACCTCACTGTGAAATGTAGATTCTATCTGATACAATGGACTTCGGCACCCCATGCAACCTCATGATATACAACTCTACCAACTTATCCAAAGTATACGCGTATGCACAACCAGTAAATGTGCACACTTCGTAAACCTATCCACGATGACCCGAATAGAATACTTCTTTGACGGTGTCAAAGGCAACCCAGACACAATATCCATGGTGATCCTCTCCCACTTCCACTCGGGAACCCTCAACGGTTGCAACAATCCCAAAGGAAACTGATGTTCTGCCTTAACACGTTGGCAAACCATACAACGAGCCACAAACTCCGCAACATCCTTTTTCAAACCAATCCAATAATATTCATTCTTCAAGTCTTGATACATCTTCGTACTCCCCGAATGCCTTGTAAAAGGACTCAAATGTGCTTCAGTAAAGATAGTGTGCCTCAACTCTTCATCACTCGGCACCACTACTCGATCTTTGAAACACAAAACTCCGTCCTCACTGAAGCCAAAATCTATTTGATTCCCATCCAAGATATCCGTAACATGCGGTACTAACTCATTATCAAAAGGTTGCTTCTCCTTGATCATATGTAACATCGAAGGCTTCACTTGAAACTCCTCTAGCAACCCACCATCTCGTGATACACTTTGCCATACAAACATCGCTCTCAACTCCACCGCAACCTTTCTACTTAAAGCATCTGCTACCACATTTGCCTTCCCGGGGTGGTACTCAATGGTCAGATCATAATTCTTCATCAAGTCTAACCACCTTCGCTACCTAAGATTTAACTTCTTCTAAGACATCAGGTACTTCAAACTTTTGTGATCAGTGTATACAACACACTTCTCACCGTAGAGATAGTGTCGCCAAATTTTCAAGGCAAACACCACCGCTGCCAACTTGAGATCATGCGTAGGGTATTTACGCTCGTGCACCTTCAACTGCCTAGATGAATATGCGACCACCCTTCCTTCCTGCATTAACACACATTCCAAACCCACGTAGGACGCATCACTATACACAACAAACGCTTTCCCTGACTCCGAGTGAATCAAGATTAGAGCCTGTGTCAAAGCCTCCTTTAGCTTGTCAAAAGCCTTCTACCTAACTTTCACCCACTCGACACTCACATCCTTCTGCAACAACTTCGTCAAAGGGGATGCGATCTCCAAAAACCCATCCACAAACCGCCAATAATTTCCTGCCAACCCTAGAAAACTACAAACCTCTGAGATAGATTTCGGTGGCCTCCAACTCACAATGGCCTTAACTTTCTACGGATCCACGTGAATTCCTTCGTTCGACACAACATGCTCATGGAAAACTACTTCTTTGATCCAGAACTCACACTTGCTTAATTTGGCGTAAAGCCTGTTATCCAACAAGACTTGCAACACTATTCGAAGATGTCGATTGTGATCCTCCTCAGTACGTGATTACACAAGGATATCATCGATGAACACTACCACGAACTGATCCAAAAACTCATGAAACACACTATTCGTAATGCCCATAACGTGTGCAAAAAGCTAGATTCGGCACATCCCTATATTTCATTTTCAACTGATAATATCCTGACTGCAGATCTAGCTTCAAAAGCACCGTAGCTCCCCGAAATTGATCAAATAGATCATCGATCCTCGGTAACAGGTACTTGTTCTTGATTGTCAACTTATTTAGCTACCGATAATCAATGCACATCCTTATAGTGCCATATTTATTCTTCACAAACAACACCAGGCACCCCACGGTGACACACTTGGACGAATGAAGCCTCGATCAAGTAACTCCTGCAACTACATCTTCAGCTCTTTTAACTCCTTAAGTTCCATACGGTACGGAGCAACCGATACCAAGCCGTATTCGCGTATGTCTCTATACAGAACTCCACCTCCCTATCCGGTGACAAACCACGCAACTCTTCTGGAAACACTCTTGGAAAGTCGCAAACCGTATGAATATCTTGGGCAGACGCTTCCTTCATATTCAGATTCATCACATAGGTTAGGTATGCTTGACCCCCAAACTCAAGCAACCCTCGCGCTTTCAACGCTGAAACTCAAGAAACTAGCTTGGCTTCAAAATGCACTACAGCCTTGTGATGCGACAACCAATCTATATCCATAATCACTTCAAAATCGTAAAATGATAACTCCATCAGGTTGGCTTCAAACACATGTCCCTGAACCATCAAGGGACAACTCTTATACAACTTTCTAGCCACAACTGTCTCACTAAAGAAATTGGTAACCCTCATACCAACATCTAACAACTCAACAGGCAAATCCAACAAACATGCATGCTCGCGCAAAATGTAAGAATGCGTACAACCAGAATCAATCAAAGATAACAAAGGTATAAACTGCAAGGTAAAGGTACATGCGATCACGTCGGTATCATTCCTCCCAACACGGTGAGCAAAAACCCTCGCCGGTCCACCATCCTCTGGCTGTACCATTATAGTATGCGCTGCAACTCTTTGCCCCTCATCCCTGCACTAAAAATGTCCACGGCTGTGCCCACGACCTCTCTGCGCTCCAACAACTAGTGCATGCAGACAAGCCCTACGGAGATGATCCCTTGATCCACAACTTCAACATGTACCAATAGTACCCCAGCACTCTCCCGAATGCCTCTAACCACATCTCCTACATTCTGGAGCCCCAACATGAACACCATGACCGGGAAAATCACAGCCAGCACCATATCCTCCCCGCCTTTGATCAGGGTGGTACCTTCGGTCTCTCTACCTCTTATAGTGATCCCATCAGACTCTGCACTCTCTAACCAGAAGAAGAACTACCAGAACGAGCAACCAAACCTAAATTTTGTTCTATATCGTTCGCCTGTGACACCAGAACACCAAACTCCGTATAATCAGTGGCCAACATATATATCTTTACTTCTTTAATCAACCCAAAACGAAATTGCCAAACCTCTCACGCTCGTCAAGAACCAACTCATGAGTGTACTTACTCAGCCAAACAAACTGAACCTCATACTTGGAAACAAACATGTTTCCCTGCTCCAAAGCCATAAACTCCCTCTTCTTTATATCTTTGTAATGAGTTCCCAAATACTTCTTTCTGAAAGCCTCACAAAAGAATTTCCAAGTAACATTAGCAGGTTCCACACCTACAATTACAGTTGTCCACCAACTATATGCATCACCCTAGAGCAACGATATGATACATCCAGCTTAGGTACATTCGTACATTCCATCTGGCCAAAGATCCTTTCGGTACTCGCAAACCACTCTTCGACTACTTTTAGAACCAACCCTCGAAACTCAACACCACCCAGGCTACGCAAACACTCCATAGGTAACCCGATATTAACAGCTACAAATGCCGGTGCAGGTACATGCACTCTAGCCATGGCTGCCTAAAAAGCTCATGTCATCGCTTGCACCAATGATGCCACATTACAAAAAATAGGTACTTATGGTGCCTCAAGAGCACCTCCCTCTACCTCAGCACCAGTAGGAGGAATCGGTGGTGGAGGAGGCAACTCTTTATCATACGTATCCATAATGCTACCCATGTGAGCTCTAGTCTTGGTCCCATACTCGATAATATGAGTCTAAACATGATAATGCAACAAAACAAAATAATTAGGTCAGCTTGCAGCAAGAATCCAAGTTGCTCTTGTTTAAAAACTAAATAATTTAACCTAACTAGTAATTAGGCAATGTGTCCCAAGGTTTAACTTCCAAATATACCACATATTAGATCCAATTTCACAAATTCAACCACCGTACATACCAAACAACATATTCAATCTTACAAACAACCATAACCCACCTCCCAACAATCATAACCTGACTCTGATACCACCAAATGTAACCCCCTTAACGTGGCCTAGTCCCAAAACCAAATCCAGTAAGCTACATTAGGGTTTACCAAAATAAACCCCGATGAGATAAATGTTCGAATTGATCTATTTTTTCTTTTATCTTTTCTACATGAATTTTTTGGTTCTAGGGTATGCATACATGACATGGTTAAAATCTCAGCTCAATCGGGCATCATTTTGACATCCAATTGCTCGAATTTGTGCTCAAGGGACTAAAATATAATTTTTGATATTTATGAGGGCTTTTACCAAATTAAAGTTACCAATCCTTAATTAGTCATATTACATGCCTTCATGTTAAATTATAACCCAAAACGATCACTCATACTCATTTAATTGCATAATGTTAACCTTGTAAAAATATACATTTCATGCCTTTTATATAGGTTATTGTTTGGTTTTAAGCTCATTTCATTGCATATAGCTGCATTTAGTTCATATAGTTACATATGGTGGTGTTTGCTTGGTTGCTTTTATATATTTGTGAAATTGGTGCTACTTATAGGAAAGGTTTGCTTTGCGGTGGGGATGTGCAGGTAAGCTAAGGAGCGTTGCTGGGTAAGGAAAATTGCTGCAGCATTTTGGACGGCATTTTTGGGCGCACTAAAAGACAAAGAAAGAAGATATTTTACAGCCCCACACGTGATTCTACCAACCAGCTGTGCCACACATGAGAAGGGAATATTCCTAGGATACACCAAGAATTAAGGGCACAAAACCCTAGGAGCCCCCACTATATAAAGAAAAGGACACCCACAATTAAGGGGGAGCTTAGAAAAGGTGTTTAAGAGATAAGAAAGAGAGAGAGTCCACTATTATTATTCTCCTTCATCGTGCCCTCCATTGTTGAAGCTCTAAGGGAAGATCTTGCTAGCCTTTGAGAGAAGCAGCAAGCTTAGGGTGGTTCACGGCAGTCCAAGGCGGCTTGGGAGTTTCCTTTACTCCTAGTTGCTCTTTGTGCTTACATTTTTATTCTGAAATAGCTTGTATTAAATGAATGATTTTTGATGATATTTGTCCAGCCATGAACTAACTTTAAGTGGCTTGGGTTTATTTTGATGATTATACTTTTGTTTGAATAAACGCTTTAGCTTTTTCCAGTTTCATAAGTTCTTTGTTCACTGTTTTATTGCCTTGGGTTTGTAAGAGCTTTCGAAAGTTAGCCGTTACCCTTGTCTGATGCTTAATGGTCGAGAGAGTTAAGCTTAGATCTATGTGGACAATGGGGTTTGATGCTGAGAGGCAGAACCCTAACTCACCTTAGAGATAAGGATAAAGTTTCAACGACTAAAAAGAGTAGTGCTTCAAGGATAGTAGCTTGCTAGGGTTCACACTGAGAGGTATTGATATAGAATTCTTACTGTCAGTTTCTTGCTAGAGATAGTTTAGAAACACATGTGTAGGCTCTGTCGAGCATCGCATAAGCTAGAAAGTGTTAGTTAATCATGAGAACTAGGCATATGATTCCTTGATATACCCAGCCTATCATCCCAATGAGAGTTTCCACACGTGTCAGGACGTTTGAAGCCTTATCATATCGCTCATGTTTTTTATACAGTTTTTGGTACAACATTTCTTTTAACTACTCATATCAACTATTCCATTTAATATTCAGTTCTTGTTTTTAGTACTTAAACTTTACTTAAATTCCCTTCAATCTCTGTGGGGACAATCTCACTCATCGCTTTATTACTTGTTCGATGTGTATACTTGCACCAATTTCGTATCATTTATAGTCAATCTTTACATGCAAACAAGTTTTTGGCGCCATTGTTGGGGATTGGCAATTGGTTATTTTGAGTTTAGTTTTGAACCATTTTATTTCTTCTTTTCAGTATAACTTTATTTGCTATTTTTATTTGCTTTTTGTTTTGTAGGTGTTGTGCTGTTGCATGACCCAAGAGAGACCTGAAGAACCACTATCACCTTTCGTTCCTAAAAGTGAACATCTTTTTTCGACAAAGAAGATAGTTACAAAAAGCTCGAAGAACCATGTTTGGAGTTCAAAATCAAAGAGGCCAACCAATTGAGAATCCTAATGCTGAGGCGAATCATGGAGTCGTAGTTCGCCCACGTGCTATTAGAGACCACTTGAATCCTATCTTGGATGATCTCAACCCTGGGATTGTAGCTCCCAAAATTCAGGCAGCCCACTTTGAACTTAAATCGGTGATTCAACATGTTAAACTCCATTGGGCAATTTGGTGGATCGCCTCATGAAGATGCAAGACAACATATTCGTGATTTCTTAAAAGTTTGTGATTCCTTTAGACAACAAGGTGTGCATGAAGATGTGTTGAAGCTCAAGTTATTTCCTTCTTCATTGCGTGATCGAGCAAGAACGTGGTTGAGTGGAGTGCCCGCAGGTTCTATGGAGACATTGACAAATTTATGCAAGAGCTTTTTGCTGCGGTATAATCTACCCAACATGAACACCCAGCTAAGGAGTGACATTGTTTCCTTTCGTCAAGCTGATGATGAGTCGATGTATGAGTGATGAGATAGGTATAAGGGACTGCTTCGCAAATGTTCGAACCACGGATTCCATGATTGGACGCAAGTTGTAATATTCTACAATGGTGTCAATGCTCCTACGAGGATGATGCTAGATCCTTCAGCCAATGAATATGTTTCAGCTCAGTTGTTAGCCATTACAAATATGTTGAAGAATCTCCAACGTCCTAATGAAGTGAAGGAAGTGAAGGTAGCAATTGCTTGTGTTCATTGTGATGGAAATCATCATGTGAGCAAGTGCCCCAGAAACCACGAGTCTACCAACTACGTGGGGAACTTCAATAGGAACAACTACAACCCCTATTCAAACACTTATAACCCAGGATGGCGTCAGAATCCTAATCTTTCTTGGGGGAATAAAGGAACAAACAATCCCAGCAGCTCGAATAGACAACAAAATCTGACTGAACCCGCAGGTTTTCAGCAAAATATGTTGTGGCAAAATACTAACAAGGGGTCACCATCTTTATCGAATATCAATTCTTTGGAAGCTATTTTCCAAGACTTTATGATGACTACGAAGGCTTTATTTCAAGACAAAGCTGCATCAATCAAGAGACAAGGAGCATTGCTACAAAGTCACGGTTCATTATTGAGAGCTTTGGAAACCCAAGTAGGTCAAATTGCACAAGCTTTACATGTTCGACCGCAGGGCAGTTTACCTAGTGATACTGAAGTCACTAGACCTCACGGCAAGGAGCAGTGTAGTGCACTCACCTTAAGGAGTGGATCCCAACTGAACGAAGAAGATAAGTTTGGGAGGAGAAAGCGGAGGATTCTAACTCCAAGACTATGCATGAAGAACCAGTATTGTAAAAGGATTCAACTCTTGAAGAGGACAAGAATAAGAATTCAACAAGTGAACCTACTGGTGGAAAACAGAATAATGCTACAGCAAAAGATAGGCCCTCACCAGTAGAGGAAGAAGTCAGACCCCACCACCCTCCCCTCAAAGATTGAAGAAACAAAATGAAGACTTTCAGTTCTATAAATTTGTAGACATACTTGACAAACTGTATATCAATGTTCCATTTTTAGAAGCCATTGATCAAATGTCGACTTATGCAAAGTTTCTCAAGGATATCGTCACAAAGAAGAGGAAAATTGAGAGGTACGAGACAATTACTACAACAAAAGAGTGCTACTCTGTGTTGAGTAAATTGCCACCAAAAAGAAAGGATCTAGGTAGCTTTATCATTCTATGTTCGATAGAAGATAACTATGTGGGGAGAGCTTTATGCGATCTTGGATCTAGTGTGAATCTAATGCCCAAGTTAGTATTTATGAAGCTTGGTATGGGAAATGTAAGGCCCACCAGTGTTATTTTACAATTGGCCGACCGATCTCATGTTTGTCCAGAAGGGAGGATCGAAGATGTTGTGGTGAATGTGGATAAATTTGTTTTTCCAGTTGACTTCCTTATTCTCGACTGTGAAGCTGACGCTAAATGCACCCATTATTTTGGGAAGACCGTTCTCAGCTACTAGCCAAATTTTGAGTGACTAATCAAAAGGTGACCATAAACGTCTTCAACACCCTTAAATATGTGGATGATTCAGAGGAGTGTCAATGTCTTCAGGACATGGATTCTCTGAAAACGAAGCTGCAGAATTTTGTTGTAGCAATTTTTTAGAAGTCAAGAACTATTTGATACTCAATGAAGATGACAATGAAGAGCTCGAGGAGTTGTCAAAGGAGGTGCATCAATGTAGCTTGCTCATAGCTAGCCCAGGTATGCGATTCGAACCTTTAGATTTTGCTGAATTCATCCCTCCAAAACCTTCACTTGAGCATGCACCCAATTTAGAATTAAACCTGACCAAGAGCATAGCTTGATAAATGTGTTATCTCAACATAAAAAATCGTTAGGTTGGAATATGGTTGACTTGAAGGGTATAAGCCCTACTATTTATGTGCACAAAATTTTGCTTAATAAATGTCACTTCAATTCTGTTAAACCGCAAAGAAGGCTTAATCCAGTCATGAAAATGGTAGTGATAAATGAGATAATCAAGTGGCTCTATGCTGGAATTATTTACTCGATCTCTAATAGTTTGTGGGTCAACCCAGTACAATATGTACCGAAGAAGGGAGGTATGACTGTGATAAGCAGCAAGGACAATAAACTCTTACCAACAAGGACCGTCACGGGATGGAGGATTTGCATGGACTATCGCAAGCTCAACAAGGCAACCAAGAAGGACCATTCCCCCCATTCATTGATCAAATGCTGGATCAATTGGCGGGCAAATCTTTTTATTGTTTCCTCAATGGATACTCAGGGTACAACTTGATTTATATAGCACCAGAGGATCAAGAGAAGACAACCTCCGCAAGCCCCTATGGTACTTATGCCTTAGGATGATGCCCTTTGGACTTTGCAATGCTCCAGCTACTTTTCAAAGATGTATGCTAGCCATTTTCTCGGATATGGTTGAAGGGTTTTTGGAGATATTCATGGACAATTTCTTAGTCTCTGAAGATGACTTCGAATCATGTTTGGGTAATTTAGAAAAGGTGCTTAAGCGATGCGAAGAAGCAGACTTTGTGCTCAAATGGGAGAAGTGCCATTTTATGATGGCTGAAGGGACCGTTTTAGGACACACAATCTCGAAAAAAGGAATAGAGGATGACAAGGCAAAGGTTGAAATAATTGAGAAGCTACCTCCTCCCACCACTGTGAAGGGCATTCAGAGTTTTTTAGACCATGCTGGATTTTATAGGAGGTTCATAAAGGACTTCTCCAAGATCTCCAAGCCTTTGTGCACTTTGCTTTAGCAAAACCAACCCTTTGTGTTTGATGATGTCTGCCACAACGCATTCAAGGAACTTAAAGAGAATCTTATCTCAGTGCCCATTGTTGTTCCCCCGAATTAGACCTTACCATTCAAGCTTATGTATGATGCAAGTGACTATGCGGTGGGAGTAGCGCTTGGACAATGCCGAGGTAATATTTTTCATGTCATCTATTATGCTAGCCGCACTTTAAATGATGCACAATCAATTATACAACCACTAAAAAAGAATTGTTAGCTGTTGTGTTTGAATTTGATAAATTTAGAGCATACTTGATAGGAACTAAATTCATTGTACACACTGATCATTCAGCTAGTAAGTACTTAGTGACTAAAAAGGATGCTAAACCTAGACTTATTAGGCAGATACTTCTTTTGCAAGAATTCGACTTAGAGGTTAGGGAAAAAAAGGCACTAAAAATCAAGTTGCTGATCATCTTTCTAGGCTAGAAAACAAGGTTGATTGTAACGATGAATTAGAAATTAAGGAGGAATTTCTCGATGAGAAATTATTATTTGCTGCAGCAATTCCGTGGTATGCTGATATTGTTAACTTTCTCGTTAGTGGTATTTTGCCTCCCGATTTAAATAGCCAGGGAAGAAAGAAATTCAGACATGATGTGCGATTTTACTTTTGGGACGAGTCTTATTTATTCAAGCAATGTGCTGAGCAAGTGAATGGAAGATGTGTCCCCGAAGAGGAGCAAAATGAAATCCTTTTCCATTGCCATTCTTCATCATGTGGAGGCCATTTTGGAGGAGCAAGGACTGCTGCAAAGGTCCTACAAACTAGTTTTGATTGGCCCACACTCTTCAAGGATACACATGAATTTTTCAAGGCTTGTGACAGATGCCAAAGGATAGGGAATATATCTCGGAGGCATGAAATGCCATTGTAAAACATCTTGGAGGTGGAACTCTTTGATGTATGGGGAATTGACTTCATGGGACCCTTTCCCTCATCATTTGGAGATTTCTATATCCTGTTAGCCGTTGATTATGTGTCAAAGTGGGTCGAGGAAGTATCTACACCGAAGAATGACTCAAATACAGTTTTGAAGTTCCTTCAGAAGAACATCTTTACAAGATTTGGATACCCACTAGCCATCATCATTGATGAAGGAACCCACTTCGTCAACAAGCTCATTGCCAAAGCATTAAAAAGGTATAGTGTAAGGCATGAAATTGCTACGGCATATTACCCCCAGACCAATGGCCAAGGTGAGATTTCCAATCGAGAGATAAAGCAAATATTAGAGAAGGTGGTCAACCTCAAACAAAAGGACTGGTCCCCAAAGCTTGATGAAGCCTTATGGGCTTATCGCACAGCTTTCAAAAATCCTTTGGAAATGTCCCCATTCAAGCTTGTCTATGGCAAAGCATGCCACCTTCCCGTTGAGCTAGAACACAAAGCTTATTGGGCCATTAAAAAGCTCAATATGGACGCTCAGCTAGCTGGAGAAAGAAGATTGTTAGAGCTGAACCAGATGGAAGAATTCCGAGCCCAAGGTTACAAAAATTCACGTTTGTACAATGAGAAGACAAAGAAGTGTCACGACAAGCATCTTTTTCCATGAATTTTTTACAACGACAACAAGTTCTCCTTTACAGCTCTAGGCTCAAGCTTTTCCCTAGCAAACTCAATTCACGATGGTGAGGCCCTTTCCAAGTACACAAGGTCTATCCTTATGGTGCTGTGGACATCAAGAACCTTGACAATGACACCATCTTCAAGGTTAACGGCCAAAGACTGAAGGTCTATACTGGAGCTCAGATCGTGCGTGACAAGTCCTCCTTGCTTCTTCAAGATGCCTGAGAGTTTGCATCCCCCACTCTTTATATTTTGCTATAGCATTTTCATATTTCCTTTGTTTATAAATAATTAGGTTTATCTTTTATTTCTTTGGCCTTTAGTTCTTTATTTTCTGCTTTGCTTTTCTTTTGTCTTTATCAGCCTATTTCAGATATCCTCCAAGGGTTGCAGGTGTCACGCGAGGGCGTGGTTTAAGGAAGTAGCGTCTTTCTAATTAGGGTTAGGGTTTTGTCCTTACCTTGTTGAAGGAAGTTGAAAAATCAAAACTTTTCCAATGTGTGAGGGCTGCATTAAAAATGACGAAAACGAGGAATTTTATATCTTTTTAATTTTTAAACCCTACCCCATCATCATCATCTTTTCAAGATTATCTTTCCTACTTTTTCCCTTGCATTAAATGCCCATCATATCTCTTCTCTTCCCCGCGCCTCATAACTGTCACACCCACCTTCTATCTCCAATTACTTTTGATAGTTTTCTTTCTTCCATTAAACACACTACCTTCTTCACCACTCACTCCACTTTGCCCTATCATCTTTCCTAACCTTTTCTTCTTCTTCATTTGTTTTAAACCAGACTTCACCCAAGGAAAAATCCCAATCACCCCAAACAATATTTGCCCTTCCTTCCATCATGGTTCGTTGCAAGAATGTCCTTGGTCCTTCAAGCAGTGCACACGCCCAGCCAACCCTTGAGATCAAGAAATTTCTTGATGAAGCGGCCAAGACTCGCTTCCAATAAATTAAGGAAAGAAAAGTCTTCCTTGAACAAGGCTTCTCTTTCCCTTCAGAGGGTGAGGAGGGATTTCACGCTAAGGTGACAGAGGTTATCACCAAGCAAGGTTGGGAGTCGTTCGTTAAACACCTAGGAAATATCTTCGTGCCGCTAGTGAGGGAGTTCTACGCCCATCTAACAAGCCCCACATAGTCTGGCGTGTACATAAGGGGGACCAAATCAAGTTTACAACTACGGCAATAAACAAAATTTATAAGCTAAAGAATGTTGTGGATCAACATACCCCTTTAGTCGAAGCGGTCGATGCCCAGACGATCAATGAAATCTTGGAGGATTCATGTTTCAGGGGAGCTAAGATGGACACCACCAACAAAATAGTGGAGATAGGGCGTCTGAAGCCCTAAGCCAAACTGCGAAACCATTACATCAAGACCCGTTTGATGCCTGCCTCCCATGACACAACGGTGGCCCTTAATATACTCTTTCTTTTGCACTCAATCCTTAATGCATAGCCGATAGATGTGGGGAAAATAATTGTTGATGAAGTGTATGCATGCGTGAAGAGGAAATCTATCCCTCTAATTTTCCCCAACTTGATTACAGCCCTCTGTCGAAAGAAAGAAGTCTATGAAGATGATGAGGATGAAATACACAAGGGAAAGCAAGGGTTAACGTCTGACCAGATTCTTGGGCTTAAGGGATTTGATGAAGATGCTCCGGCTGAAACTATTGAGGGTGTAGCGAAAATAGTTGCTATAGCGAGGATTGCCTCCTTGGTAGCCTCCAAGAGATGTATGAAGGAAGAGATGGAGGTGCTGCGCGGAAACTTGCTTACTTTTTTCAAGTATGCCAAAGAAATGGATGATATGATGAACTCATATTTCAATGAGATACTGCCGCACATGGTAAAAGAATTCCCTCCTTTCCCTGAAGCCCTATGTGCTCCACCGCAGAACCCCTATCACCCAAGAGAACCCCAGCTACGCGTTCGACCCCTGCACAATCAGGACCAACTCCACAAGAGCCAGCCCCTACTGATGCTACAACAAGTCTTCGCATGACGAGGCATAATAAAGGAAAATCCCCGATGGAGGCTCTGCCTACTGAAACCCCAGTAGATAAATAGTCACAATTGAGAGTGACAATGATGAGATGGAAGATACCACTCCTGCTACTACACTTGCTCTGACTCCAAATGCCACAGCAAGCACACGGAGCTGACTCAAACACTTTGGTGGTCGTGTTTGGAACACTCCTACTGAGGGAAGCGACACTTTGGATGATGATCAAGTTCATGAGCAAACGCCACCACCGCAACCAAATGAGGATGATGGGCCCATTGCTACGCTCAAGAAGTAGCGTATCAAGCACAAGGCCACAAAGATTGCACCACCAAAGTAGAACCATAACGAGGTACCTCCCATTGTATTGCATTTAGTTTAGTTTTAGTTATTTTCCATGGATTGAGGACACTGCATTCTTCTAGGGTGTTAGTGTTCATAGTTAAGCATTTGCATTAGTAGTTAAAAATAGGATTTTGCTATGGCATTTTGTGTGGCTTAAAGACATTTTTTATGAATAGATTAAGGATGTCCAATGATGAGTATTTAATTTTTTGTGGCTACGGATTGTTTGAATAAACATGACTATTGAGATTGGTAGAACTGACTTTAGGGCTTGATGCTTTGAGATTTATTTGTTACACGATTGCATGTTCTCTTTGCTTAAGATTGTTAGAAAATTTTTATAAAGAACTCTTGCATGCCTTAGTATAAATGATCTTAATGTACTTGAATGATAAATGAAAGCATTAAAGGCTTTAGTAGACTCCCTTTTGTTTATTGCATGTGGTGAATTATGAATAAATGCTTAGGCATAACTGTAGAGGGACACTCCGCTTTGCATGGTTTGCCTGGATGCTGCATTTTAATAAATGGAAACCATAGCAAATGAGTGAATGAAAGTTATCACGGGATGACTCTACTTACTAGCTTGAGGGTGGAATATTTGCTCCATTTCCATCTAGAGTTAAGGACGATAGGTGTGATGAGCTGACACCCTTCGTAGCAGTTTTAAAAAAAGGTTAGAAATTGGGAGTAAGCTTGTGCTTAATTGATTAACAAATACTAGTGTATAATAGAGAACTTGTCTAGAATTTTTCTAACTCTGTTAAGCATAGGTTGGATGTGATTACGCACACACAAGCAAAGGATCTTGTCCTAAGAAAAGTTATTAAAATCTCAAAACTGTCTAGCGTGTTGAAGCCCATATTCTCTGAGGACTAAAATTTTGCCATAACATTGTCTTGAGCTTATCTTTGCCGTAGCATTTTCTCTTTTTTCTCTAGTCATTGCTTTAGTATAAGCAATAGCTTAAGTTTGGGGGTGTGTTAACCTTGTAAAAAGTATACATTTCATGCCTTTTTATTTAGGTTATTTTTTTTTGTTTCAAGCTCATTTCATTGCATATAGCTGCATTTAGTTCATATAGTTATATATGGTGGTGTTTGCTTGATTGCTTTTATATATTTGTGAAATTGGTGCTGCTTATGGGAAAGGTTTGCTTTGTGGTGGTGATATATAGGTGAGCTAAGGAGCATTGCTGGGCAAGGAAAATTGCTGCAGAATTTTGGACAGCATTTCTAGGTGCACTAAAAGACAAAGAAAGAAGATATTTTACAGCCCCCACACATGATTCCACCAGCCAGTTGTGCCACACATGAGAAGGGAATATTCCATACGGTGCACAAAGAATTAAGGGCAAAAATCCCTAGGAGCCACCACTATATAAAAAAAGGACGCCCACATTTAAGGGGGAGCTAAAAAAAGGTGTTTAAGAGATAAGAAAGAGAGAGAGGAAGAGGTGACCACTCTTGTTCTTCTCTTTCATCATACCCTTCATTGTTGAAGCTACAAGGGAAGATCTTGCTGGCCTTTGAGAGGAGCAACAAGCTTAGGGTGGTTCACGACAGTCTAAGGTGGCTTGGGAGTTTCCTTTACTCTTAGTTGCTCTTTGCGCTTACATTTTTATTCTGAAATGGGTTGTATTAAACGAATGATTTTTGATGATATTTGCCCAGCCATGAACTAACTTTAAGTGGCTTGGGTTTATTGTGGATGATTATGCTTTTGTTTAAATGAATGCTTTAGCTTTTTCCAGTTTCATAAGTGCTTTGTTCACTATTTTATTGCCTTGGGTTTGTAAGAGCTTTCGAGAGTTAGCCGTTACCCTTGTTTGATACTTAGTGGTCGAGAGAGTTAAACTTAGATCTACGTGGACACTAGGGTTTGATGCTGTAAGGCAGAACCCTAACTCACCTTAGAGATAAGGATAGAGTTTCAGCGACTAAAATGAGTAGTGCTTCAAGGATAGTAACTTGCTAGGGTTCACGCTGAAATGTATTACTGTTGCATTCTTACTGTCAGTTTCTTGCTAGAGATAGTTTAGAAACACATGCGTAGGCTCTGTCGAGCATCGTATAAGCTGGAAAGTGTTAGTTAATCATGAGAACTAGGCATAGGATTCCTTGATAAACCCATCTTGTCATCCCATTGAGAGTTTCCACATGTGTGAGGACGTTTGAAGCCTTATTGTATCGCTTTAGTTTTTATACAATTTTTGCTACAACATTTCTTTTAACTGCTCATATCAGCTCTTCCATTTAATATTCAATTCTTGTTTTGAGTGCTTAAACTTTACTTAAATTCCCTCCAATCCCTATGGAGATGATCTCACTCATCACTTTATTACTTGTTCGATGTGTATACTTGCACAGATTGCGTATCATTTATAGTCCATCTTTACACGCAAACACATAACTAAGAAACAAGGACCAAAATGCAATCATTTCAAACTTCACACAGAATCTTAACAAAATTAACTGCCAGGGTTTTGGTACGGGTGTCCACTGTATCGATATGGTGTTGAAGAACAATGGCGTACCGATACGGTCCTCAATCGTATCAGTACAGTATGCTTAATTTCCAAAGTCCAGATTCCAGTGGCAAAGAACCGTACGGAATGGTTGCCCGCATACTGAAACCTCCATTATTTGTAAGCTTGGCGTACATATAGGGTTACCACCTGTATCGGTACGGCTAGGAAAATTTGTGCCATTTGAGTCGTGATTAGTTCTCGCATACCAAAACAGGAGTGGTTGTACCACTACGGTAAGACATGTAATGACCTCTAGGTCCAACATATGACACTTTGGCTCACTCTAACTCCCTCTACACAACATGTAAACATCATATAACATCATAAACACTCTTTCACCAGTCATGGCAACATTCCAAGAGACCATACTAAGCATAGCATTATCAAACATCAACCTAAGGGCATGATTTCTACCTAAGCATTCTTAAAGTTTCCCAACCCCTCAAAGCACAAGAAGAAAGCAACATACAAGTATAAAACCATAGTCCAAACTATATTACAACAGGGAGTATCTCCAAAATATAGCTCCCAATGAAACCCGGTCACATTGCCTTCTTATTACTACTTAGTGCGTATTAAAACCATACTTTGTAATATCAAGTCCTTAGATCCTTCTTACTAACTTGCAGCCCGAAAATTGCTATTTATCTGCATTGATGAGGAAAAGAGTGCGTAAGCAATAAGCATAGTGAGGGAATCGCAAAAACACTCATCAATGCATTTAAAACCATTTAGCTCAAAACACATGTTTATAAATCATGGTAAAACATCTCATGCTTCTCATGTCATCTCAAAATATGCACATTTAAATCATTTCAACACATGTATCATGGATTCAAACTCTACCTCAATTTAAGCTTCACTCCACAACTCTTTTTTAATAAGCTTAAAGAGCAATACATGTATAAATCACATAATACAAACATAATCCATTTCTCATGATACAATATCTCATATATTGGCTTTCAAGTGACTCAAAAATAGTAACCTTCCAATTCATAAAACATATCGGATACACAGATTCACAAGTGGTCCACACAACCACTTCACATACATACCTCAACCGGAGTAACGACACACTTGCCCACCTTAACGGTTCAAACCAGAGTAACTGAACTTTTACCCACCTCTACGGTTTGGATGTATAAATCCACCAATAGGAGAAAATAGAACATTTACCCACCTCAACTCCTGGGGTTCTCATAGTGGAGAATAAGAACACTTTAACACCACTCGACACACATGAGGCAACTTTTTATAGTGCACTTTCAATCCTATGACCGGTCAACTATATCCGAAAACATTTTAAACTCAACCACTTGCCAATATATTAAATAACCAACATTACATCACTGTTTTACATATGCATCAAAATCATTCTAACACAATACATTAAACCATGTATTTACATATTCTCAACTACTTGCATAAACCATATGCTTTTCTCAAAAACCATCATCAGTGATTATTTGCATCATTTTCCACTTTTAAAACATGCATAATACAGTGAGTAATAAATCCATAAACTTGTGCATGAGATTTCATTCATAAAAACTGAAAACCGGGAGAAACTCAACCGATACTTACTTTCGAGCTTAGATAGGTGTTTCAAACCTTATCTAAACTCCCACAACTCATTTTCAAACCTTTTTACAGTAGTAAAACATTTATCCACTCACAAACAAACCAACGCTCACTTGCCGATGCACGATTCAAGCCTCCGCAACTCCCACGCCTTCTTCGATATGCAATGGATTTAGCTCCCCTACTTTACCAAGCCAAAATAGAGGATTAATAAGACATATCTGTATCAAAACCCTCCAGCAACCAACAATCTCAAAAACACCTTACAAGAATCTACCAAACACCTTCTGAAAACCAACGAGAACACCTCTTAACCTTACTCAAGCAAAGCCCAGCCAACATCCAACAATTCTAACACATTAACAACATCAATTAAAATTTAAAAACAACCTAACCATGTCCTTATATCTCCAGCAACACCACAACAACCAACACACACTTTAAACTAACCATAAACAACCTAAAAACTAGCAATCCATATAGTTTCAGGATTCCATTGATTGATCAATGCTTTCAACATTAAAACATATCTAAAATAAGATATAAATCACATAAAATCATCATCAAAACATATCCAACTCAGTTTCGATAAATTTTCTAAGAAAACTCAATTTAATTAACAATTCAATGTTTTAATCATAAATCCATAATATAAATCAACAACAAATGACCAAGAACTTGGGAATTTCATTAAATAACCTTTAATTAGAGGAGAGAAACGAAAAACACCTCTAATTGTTGATTTCCTCTTAATTGGCCAAGATTTGTTAAAATCCAAAGAGGTTTTGCTTAAGCAATTGAAGAAATCAAGTGGAAATTAAAAAGGAATTCAATAAGAATTGAATCCTGGAGATTTAGAAGTAGAAATCTTAGTTTGTTTGCTAAGAAAAGTTGAGAGAAAAGTGGTTACATGAGAAAATATTTTTAAGAAAATAAGATATTTTAATTAAATCCTCATATATCCATTTATTAAACCATTTAAAAATACATAAATATGGCCATAATTAAGAAAGATATCTGTTGAAAAAGAATGGGTTAATAGCTCCTTAAAGATTCTAAGTTTTGATCCTTTTTCGATTTAGTCACCAAAAAGAGGTTTTAAAAACTTTCAATTTAGTCACTAGACTAAAATGTCATAAAATCAGAATTAATTTCCTCAAATTGAACTTACCCACTTACTTAAAATATTATTTAAGTAATTTAAATCCTTTTTTCCGCATTTATTTTCCCCCAAAATCACTTTTATATAATTAATTTGAATTGCCAAAACCGATTCTCACGAACCTCTGGTCCAACTCGGTTCACATCTAGGCCCATTTTCAGGGTGTTACACAGTAGGTTGAACCTTTTCATCCTCTAAGAAGTAGGTGACTTCATAGAGTGATGTAATCATTTTGGCTGATGTGGTTTTTAAAAGAAAATCAGCCATAGTAACAGATGAAGTAGAAGTAGTTGGTTTATCTAGGATTGAGTTTGTCATGTGGAAAGACGTTCCTCCTAATATTCTACAATTCTATGAATATATGAATCTAGGAGTATGGCTCTGATACCAATAGTTGTGCCAGAAGTTAATCGAAAACAAAGATAAACTACTATAGTAGGTATGTTATGCCAGAACAAGGCTCTCTTGGCCACAATGGAGGCACTGCCTGTTAGCTACAGTTTTTCAACATCATTTCTTCTCATATTCTGGTAATCTACTAATATCGTGGTCTAAGTTTAATTGGGTTTAGATGTAGCAGGATCCATATAAAGATGGCAAGTGCAGAGCATACACCAGGAAAACTCACTAGAGATTCATAGATTCTTAAACCTACAAGAAGATTATGAGGAAGAAGGAGGGGTTTTAGAAGGCCATAGTTTAAAGTTTAAAACACACGATTTTATTGATAAGGCTAAGGATGCCCTTACACACAACTGAGCTTCCCTTTTATAAGCATAAGGGAGCAAAAAATGACAAACATATTACTTTACACGTTTACAAACATAATAATTAATACAAACAAACTACCTTTGGTAAAGTACTAGATAAAGCAACATTGGATTCTTATTTTAATAGATAGCATTGGAATGAGGTAACTAGCCACTATCCATTGAGCCATCACTGTCTCCATTATCATCCCGATCGATTGAGTCATCACTATCACTTAGTCTTGTCTCTATTAAAGTTGTTGTTGCTTTACGATTTGCTTTTTCTGTCCAATATGGGTCCAGTGCATCATCCATTATTTGTTTGCTAGCTATATTGATATTCAATGGATAGTCTTGGGACTATTCTATTGGATCAGGAATGCTTTATCTGCATTCTTTTATAGTTGTCGTTATTGTTGTGTGATAAGGATATGAAGTAATAAGCCACGAATCGCATGGTGCATGAATGTCTAGTGGTGGCCATATTTCAATGGGAATTATTATGTTTAACTGAAGAGATACTTTTGGAGTTGTCTATACTGATCATCCAAGTTCTTGAGTTCTTATGGATAGGTCTTATGAATCCATGATGTGGGAAATGATCCCAGTTGTGTGGCTTCTTTGTGCTGGATGGAGTATTGTGGTTTGTAGAAAATGATTATTATGGCTAATCAGGGGTTTTTTTCATAACCTCTGTATTAACCATCTCTAACCACTAAGGAGGAGGATAGAACCATTTTAGGAAGGTGAAGAAATTCTGCATTTTGGCTGGATATCATCATGTATTGCTTTAGCTAGAAAATACTAGAGGTCGGGGATAAAAAATGGCATGGTTATATGGTAAATATGAGTAAAATACCATAAAACCATTTTAATTCATCTGGAGCCTAATTAAATTCAAATTGTAAAGGGTGGATGAATGGATACTCAGGTTGTAAACCATGAGGCTTGTGTATGAGACCACCAAAATTTTTGAATAATTTCAGCTGGTATTCAAAGATCATATTCTTGGCCTTACTGTGGAAAGTCTTCTCCATTACTAGCTTCAGTACCTCTGAAGGATATTCAGGGTTGAGATTCGGAGGAATAGAGAAAGCTGTCTCTGGTGTAGATGATCTTGGTTTTGTTGATGATGGTCTGGAAGACGAAGGTTGATACATCATAATTGGTTTGTTCATCATGGTTCTTTGTAATGAAGCTCTGTACATTAACATTTGATCATCTGGTCTTGAGAGAAGATCTGCAAGTACATTAGTATTTCCTTTCATGTGTTTGTAGTCGAAGGAATATTTAGAAATCCATTTTGCCCATGTGAGGGGTTGGGGATAAGGCACAATCTTCTGTTTGAACTTGTAATACCTCAAAATTTTGGATAGTGACCAGAATAAATAAAATAAGAGATTGGTGGCTAAAGTATAAACTTAGGAAAAGTTTAGGGACTAAATTATAATTTTTAAAAAATGTGTATTTTAGTCTCGTAAATGAATAGTTTACCCCCAAGAATGGCATCTTCGTGTTACTCAATTTTTTCGTACAAACTTTGTGTTAAAAGCTATAAAAAGGGTTAAGTTCGAGAAAAATTCAAATAATTGGATCGAATATAATATTTGAGATATTTTGTTAGTTGATAAGGCAAGATTAATTATATCTTTTCCATGCCTTAATTTGGAATGATTTAACATGGACCATTCGATTTAAGTTGATTGTCCATGTTATATATGAGCCATTAGATGAATAATGGCCAGATTGTAATTTTGGAAAATTACAAGGGCAAATTGGTAACTACTAACTTATTAGTTTATTTTTGACCATTGGATGAATATTTTGACAAGTATTAAGCTTTAGAGCATTGGATATCAAGGGTAAAATAGTCATTTAACTATTAAGGAGATTTTTTATTAAACATGATAAATAATGCCATTTGGCATGAAAAGAAAAGTGTGGAATTTTGGTTCATCTTTCTTCCATTGTTGTTCATGGTTAGTTCATGAAATACAAAATTGTTCTTCATTGAATTCCCTTTCATTTGGTATAAGAAATTCATGGAATAGTTGAAGATAACTCTTGAATTTTGAGAAGAGAAAATTTAGGGTTTAGCGATTCAAATGAAATATGATTGTTATGTGATGTTCTATCATTTCCATGCTTGAGTGAAGTTGAAATTGATGTATTATTGATGGAATATCATTTGAATAATTAGGGTTTAACTCGGTGTTTAAGGATTCAAGTTGAATTTGAAGTTTTCATGAACGGAAAATGTTGGAACAATATAATTAAAGGTTAATTTGAGGTGTTGAAAAGGTTAAAGGATGCTAAAGATGTAAATTATGAAATTTGCCTAAATTTTAGTCTTTGGCAGTGAGTTTGGAATTCACCAAAAATTCCATAAAAATGATTAGGAAGTAAGCCAAATACCATTGTATTCCTAGTTTAGTCTAGTTTCATTTAAAACAAATGGTTACTAATTTCAATTGGGATATCAAAAGATATGAATTTTTAAGTGACGAAAGGTCAGAAAACAGATGTAACCCCCTCGACCCAGCCTAGTCGCAAGACCAAACCGAACAAGCTACATTAGGTTTACCGAAGTAAACCGGAAAGATTAAACCTAAAACACGTCCATTTTTTTCTTTTATCTTATCTATATGCATTAATGCTTTCCTACATGGTCATACATTTCATAGGTGAGCACTCATCTCAATCGGGCGTCATAACAACACTCAATTGGCCACAACACAATTTAGGGACAAAAACGTAAATTTAGCATTATGAAAGAACTTTTCCACTTTTTAAGTTACATGCCTTGAATTAGGTTCATTTCATGATTACATGTCAAAAATCAGCTCAAATAGACCCTCCAAACTCACACAATTGAGCCCACATCAATTAAGGACCAAAATGAGAGAAAATAGAACTTCACTAAAACCATTAACTAACTTAACTGCATCGGGTATAGGTACGCACACTTGAGTATCGATACGCCTTTTCCATTTCAAATTCTAAAAATTCCAGTAGCCAACTCCCATACCGGTACGACCCTGCGTACCGATACGCCTTACCAAAACCAAGGGCTCATACCGATCCTCAAACACGTGTTCTGAAACCCCATGCCAAACTCAGCCTTCCCGTACCGATACGCAAACCTGAGTATCGGTACGCTACTCTTAAAAAGCATTTTAGTACTGAAATGCTAACTCGCGTATTGGAACCACAAGCCTAAAATGGCTTCTAGTACCGATACGTGAACACGCGTACCAATACGCCTAGACCAGAATGGTCACAATTGGCTGGTTTAACATGCTTATTTCAAACCTAAACCACTCCATCATGCCACAAACACTCATACAACACTACCAAGATGCATCAGCAACCTAAACATCATAAGTTCAGCAACCAATTAGCATTCAAACATCCCATGGTATTCTAGAGGCATGCTTCCTAAAACCACTTTGCCAAACACCCAAAAATACACAAATAGGCTAATCTCAGCATATGCATCAAAACGACACAACCCACACAACATAATAAACTTGCTCAAACCATCACAACAAGCTAATCATCAAGGAAGCTCTAAATGCTTACCTAAGCAACCATTTATCCACAACTACAAGCAAGTAATACCATCAAGCTTAGCAACATCAAACCATCCTCAAAGCCCAGCATAGAAACATACTTAAAATCCGTAAGAAATCATGATTACAACTCCCAAAAAAACCATGGCTAACACATTACCTTATTATTCGGAAACGTAAACCGAGTTCATACTCAAAAGTAGTTTATCTTTTGGATCCTTGCAAACCTTGTCTTTGCTGCCCCAAACTTTAATGCTCTGCACCATTAGGAAAAAGAGAGCGTAAGCACACATGCTTTGTGAGAATGCTCATAAAACAATGATGCATTAAAACCCATTTAAACCCACATGCTTGCATCTTCCAAAACATGCTTACAACCAAAGCATCTTTCCATTATTCCAACCAAATCAAAACGCAATAACCTTTATATAACATCATATACAATCCACGCTTAAATCCCAAAGCATTTTAAACAAAACATGCTTAAATCAAAAAGCATTACAACCAAGGTTCAGCACATGAACTTTCTCATAAATTGGCATTTATAGTGACCCGAATAGACTACCTCTATCCTATACACATATCGGATACACGGATCTCTCATACCATTCCTAGTTAAACCGCATGATATCCCAAACCTTACCTAGTTAAACCACAAGCTTTGATACCCTTGCCTAGTTAAACCACAAGATCTTACCCTTTCCTAGTGAAACCGCAAGTGTACCGACCTTGCCTAGTTAACCCGCAAGATCACCATCAATTTAGGTTGCCAGTTAATCCGCAAGTCCCAAATAAGGTCCCCAACAGTCTGAGTGGCCTTGTTACACCACCATACCTCAAGGACCCATGGCCACGATCGATTTTGTTTATATTTTATAGTGCACTTTAATAATATGGCATGCCAACTATATCCGATTGTTTTCTCACCTTGTCACATAGCCAATATATCATTTGCAAAACCATTTACTTAATCTTTTACAATGCATTTCATAAAACACCACATATGCAAATCTCATTGCCAATGCAATAACACCATTCCTAACCGGAATGAAAACCAACGCTCAGTATCATTTAATATACTTTCAAACCCCTGCATATGTACCCAAAATCATGCATTACCAGTAAGTAAATCATACCATGTTTATCACTAAAACATGTAAACATCATGCTCATATCTAAGCCGATATTCAACAGCAAAATAAGGGAAACTTACTTCCGAGCCTAGGTAAGTGTCTCACGCTTACCCTAAACTACCAGCAACCGTTACAATCCTTGTAAAGCATTTAAAATCAGTTTCCACTCACCGATATGCCTCGCATTTATTGCCAACATGAATCAAGCTCCCGGCAAGCCACCAAACAACGTCAAGATTCGTCACCTTGACTACCCCTTGTTTTCAACACATAAAACCAGATGATAAATGCATTAAAATGCATTCAAACCATTGCCTAACAGCAATCTCCCGCAACTCCCAAGTTGCCCACTCAAAAACCATACGAAACATACCAAAAACACCATCAAACATTTTCGAAACATAACCCAGCCATGAAACAACGATTCAAGCCTTCAACCAACATCTAATAACATCCAAAAACCCTTTCCTAACATCCTTTTAACTCCAGAAAATATTAAACTCGATTATCTCCACAACAACTCAAAACTAGCAACCTAAATAATTAGAGATTCAAGAGCATTGGGATTCTATTGTTAAAAACAACTTATCAACACCAAAACACATCCAAAACCTATATTAAATCAATCACAATTACTGGAAATCAAATCCACTTCGAAAATCACCATGTTTCATCAATATTTCCAAAACAACTCAATTAAACATGGATAAAACATTAATACCACATTACAAATTATAAATCAAGGATCAAATACTTGGAAATATCATAAAGAACCATTTAACAGAGGAGATCACGGACCTTACCCCTATTATGTGATTTCTCCCTCAATTGGCTTGTTTAAAGCTAAGAAAATACAAGATTTCAATGAGATTTTGCAAAACAAAGTTAAAGGAACAAATTAAAATCAATAATCTAAGTGAAAATAGTTCCTTACCTCTGGATTTTGATGAAATTTTGAGTGTTTGGAAGAAAAGAAGTTGAGAGAAAAAGTTACTTGAATTTATTTTAAAAGCTAATGACTAACTTTAGATATTTAATCCTTATTAAAACTCTTTTAAAACACATGTTTAAAATGATTTAATTGAAGGGAGAAACCACCAGCAACACTTGGTAGATTAGCTCCTTACGAATTCTAAGGATTTGACCCTTTTGATCTTAGTCACTTAAAAAATAGTTTTCCAAAAATTGCATTTTGGTCACTAACCCAAAATGTCATATTTCCATATTCCTTTTCCTAAAATTGATTCCACAAAAAATCAATATATATTAAAAGATGATTTTTAACTATTTTTCCATATTTTTATCTTATAAAAAAATATACGGTCTCGAATCCGACTAGAATCTCTAACTTGGTCCATCGAACCGTCTAATAAACCTCAAAACTACTAGGCCCAAAACTGGGGTGTTACAACTCTCCCCCACTTAAGAAATTTTTTTCCACGAAATTACTTGGAGGAAACAAATACAGAAATTGCTCCTTCATATCCGCCTTGCTTTCCCAAGTAGCTTCCTCAACAACTCGGTGTCGCCACAAGACTTTCACGAGCTCTATCGTCTTACCTCGTAAAACTTTCTTGTTGGTGTCGAGGATCTGTATAGGTTCCTCATCAAGGGATAGACCCGACCTCAACTCCACATCCTCCACCGGTATAACATGCGATAGATCTGATCGATACCTCCTCAACATCGAAACATGGAACATATTATGAATTTTCTCCAAATCGGGAGGCAACCTCAACCGATATGCCACCGGACCCACACGCTCAATAACCTCGTATGGTCCAATGAACCTCGAACTAAGATTACCCTTACATCTGAATCTCATCACCTTTTTCCATGGTGACACTTTCAAGAATACATGATCGCCCACCGCATATTCAGCCTCCTTACGCCTCAAATCCGCATAAGATTTCTGCCGATCCGTAGCCACTTTCAACCGGTCGCATACAAGCTTAACCTTTTTATTTGTGTTTTTCAACACATCCGGTAGGGTAACATGGTTTTCCCCCACCTCAACCCAACATAAGGGCGTAGACACCTCCGGCCATATAACGCCTCATAAGGTGCCATCTGTATATTGGCCCGATAACTGTTGTTGTAAGCAAACTCAACTAAAGGCTAGTGCTTCTCCCAGGTTCCTTGGAACTCAATAATACAACATATCCTCCAAAACCTAGATAACCCACTCAGACTGCCCATTCGACTAAGGATGATATGCAGTACTAAAACTCAACCGTAAACCTAAGGCCTAGTGCAAACTCCTCCAAAACCTTGCCGTAAACCTCGAATCCCTATTAGAAATGATGGATTTAGGTACACCATGCAAACGCACAATCTCCACTATATACAAATCTGCCAACTTGTCCAAGGTGTACATTGTATGCACTGGCAGGAAATGTGCACACTTTGTGAACCGATTAACAATCACCCAAACGAAATCCTTCTTAGCTGGTGTCAACGGCAAACCTTTTACAAAATCCATGGTGATTCTCTCCCATTTCCATTCTAAAATTTTTAGCGGTTGCAACAACCCGAATGGAAATTGATGTTCAGGCATAACCCGCTGACATACCATGTACTTGGAAACAAACTCAACCACATCCTTTTTCAACCCAACCCAGTAGTATACCCTCTTCAACTCATAATACATCTTAACACTACCAGGATGCACAGAAAAAAGACTAGAGTGTGCCTCCGTCAAGGTAGGGTGCCTCAACTCTGGATCATCCGGCACCACTATTCGACCCTTGAAACACAAAATTCCATCATCATCAAAATAAAATTTCGTTAGATTACCATCTGTTATGTCCTTAACATGCTCAACCAATGAATCATCATACGGTTGCTTAGCTTTAATCAACTAAGATAATGTAGGCTTAACTTGCAACTCAGCCAGCAAATCGCCCTCCCGTGTCACACTCAACCTTGCAAATATAGCTCAAAGCTCAACCGCAACCTTATGACTTAATGCATCCGCCATTACATTGGCTTTACCATGATGATACTCAATGGTCAAGTCGTAATCCTTAAGCAACTCTAACCACCCACGCTGCCTAAGATTTAAATCTTTCTGGGACATCAAATACTTCAAGCTCTTGTGATCCGTAAAGATCACACACTTCTCACCATAAAGGTAATATCGCCAAATTTTCAAAGCGAAAACCACAGCCGCAAGCTCCAAATCATGAGTTGGATAATTACGCTCATAAGCTTTCAATTGCCTCGATGCAAAGGTCACAACCTTTCCATCCTGCATCAGCACACAACCTAATCCAATATATGACGCATCACTATAAACCACAAACTCCTTCCTAGATTCAGGCTGAATCAACATAGGAGCATGTGTCAAAACTTCTTTCAACTTCTCAAAACTGTGTTGCTACTTCTCTTTCTACACATAAGGAACATTCTTTTGTAACAACTTGGTCAATGGTGGTGAAATACTTGAGAACCCCTCAACAAAACGGTGATAATAACCAGCCAACCCAAGAAAGCTACACACCTTCGATACAGACTTAGGTGGATTCCAATTGAGAATAGCCTTAATCTTCTGTGGATCAATGAGAATACCCTCCGCATAAACCACATGACGAAGGAATGTCACTTCCTTTAGCCAAAACTCACACTTGCTTAACTTAGTGTACAACTAATTATCCTTCAACACTTGCAACACTATCCGCAAATGCTGAACGTGCTCTTCCTCAGTACGGGAGTACACGAGAATATCATCTATGAACACCACCACAAACTGATCGAGATACTTATAGAACACTCTATTCATCATATCCATAAACGTAGTGGTGGCATTTGTCAAACCGAAAGGCATGACCAGCAACTCATAATGCCCATACCTTGTACGGAACACGGTCTTTTGCACATCCACATCCTTAACCTTCAACTGGTAATACCCCGACCTTAAATCTATCTTGGAAAACACCGCTGCTCCACAAAACTGATTGAACAAGTCATCAATCCACGATAACGGGTACCTGTTCTTTACTGTCAACTTATTCAACTGACGATAATCGATGCACATATGCATCGTACCATCCTTCTTTTTCACGAAGAGAACAAGAGTACCCCACGAAGAAACACTTGGTCGAATGAACCCATGGTCCAACAACTCCTAAAGCCGCGAATTCAACTCCTTCAATTCTTTCGTTGCCAATCTATAAGGAGCAATAGACACCGGTGTTGTACCCTTATATGTATTAATACGAAACTCTACCTCCCTATCGTGAGGTAAACCTAGGAACTCCTCATGAAAAACCTCAAAAAAATCACAAACGGACTAAATATCCTGCACTCAAACACCCTTAGCTTTCGGATTCATAACAATAGCCAAATAAGCCTAGTAGCCATCAAACATCATCTTCTTCGCTCTAACAACCGAAACCACATTGGACAGAAACTTGACACTCTCGCCAACCACCACAACTTCATAGTCGTCAGCCAACCTCAAGAAAATCCTCTTGGATTCACAATCCACGACTGCTCTGTGCTCACTCAACCAATCCATACGCAAAATGATATCAAAACCATGAAATGGCAATTCCATCAGATCTACGACAAATTCATGTCCTTGCACCACCAAAGGACAATGCCAATACAACCTTCTTATTTTAGTGTCTCCCCAAAAGAACTTGTAACTAACATACCAACATCTAAGATCTCAACAAGAATATTCAACATAGATGCATGTTCACTCAAGATATATGAATGCGTAGACCCCGAATCAATCAAGGTTAACAATGAAAAGGATTGC